>OY813001.1:81206541-81611541 GCA_963681545.1 Germaria angustata | reverse complement strand
AGCGTTAAGCCATCGCCTGTTAAGCTCGTGTAACGTGAAAAATTAGTTAAGGATAATAATAATAAAAAAAATACGTGAAAAACAAATTATTCATAAATAAACGGAAATTGTGTAAAATAAATATGCTTAATAATAAAAACGCTAAATAAAAAAAGAAGTAAATGAAACAAATTAGTTAACAAATAGAGAAAAAAAAAAAAACAAATTATTCATAAACAAACAGAACTTGTGTAAAACAAATAAGCTTAATATTAAAAACGTTAAATAAAATAAAAGAATAAGTCGAAAAAATCGGAAGTGATTAATCCTTGATAAAAATAAAGTTAAAAATAAAAAACTAAACGTGATACTAAATTTAAATAAAGAATAATAGAACTAAACAACAACAAAAAACTTTAAGAAACTTAGAAATATAAGTAAACCTGAAACCGAAATGATATTAGTGACATTAAACTAACAATAAGAACAACTAGAACTTGAATAAATAGAACACAGAAAAAACAAAATTAAAATCAAACAAAAAGGTTATAAATAGAAACTGGCACAGTAGAAGTGGAGTCCAACAACGAGTTCTACAATCCCTGACGAATATGAAGATCCTGATGCTGATAGAACTATTTTTGGTAACTGTTTTGGCGGACCTTAACATTTTATACTACTCTAACACTAGACTCGTAACAATCCACACTGGGATAGCAAGAAGACAGAATGGAATATTTAAAGTTGTGCATGCAATCAACATCGATCAATACCGGAATTTGCTAGGCAATCTAGAATCTGTATTAAATAATGATATTGCATATGGTCATCCGATCCGTCCGTTTTTAGAACAACAGACACTTGAGATTAAGAGACTTCTGAAGCGTCTGAGTCCAAATAAAGTAAAGAGATCCATAGACGCTATTGGTACTGCATGGAAGTGGATTGCAGGTACACCAGACAGCCATGACTTCGAAATTCTGACACAAAAAATGGCCAATCTTTTAGAAAATAACAATAGACAAATGGTAATAAACGAACTGACCATTAATAGAATTCAAGAAATATCCAACATTACAAATGAGATACTGAAGGTTAGAAAAGAAGACTGGAATACTGAATTAACAATTAGCTTAGAACGCAAATTAAACTTAATTGAAAAAGAATTACAAAACATTGAATATGCCATACAATGGGCAAAGGTTAATATTGTAAATTCCTTTATCTTATCCAAAACAGAAATTGAAGCTTTGAATGATGTACTAACAAATTACAATATACCAATATTTAACGTACATAGATGAATTACTTACTTTTGACAATGTGAAAATTGTAACAAATAATAAAGAAATTTTATATATTCTAAGCATTCCAATCACACATACTGATAATTGTGAAACATACCTAGCAAAACCTGTAAAATTTGGAAATTTAATAGACAAAATTGAATTTGATAAAATATTAAAATGTAAAGATGTTTTATTTGCTATTAAAGAAAAATGTAAAAATTATAATGACATAACCATATGTAATAAAAATGATATAGTAGAATTAAGAGACGATTATTGCATAACCAACTTATTTAAGAATAGAATAGGGAACTGCACCCAGGTAAATAATGATCACGTAGCCACTATAGAAGAAATTGGAAGCGATCTTATACTACTGAACCAATACAACGGCAAGATCACAACAAATGACGAAGAAATAAAACTAAATGGAACATATTTGGTGAAACACTTTAATACAACAATAAAAATTGATGAGCAAGAATATTTTTCTCTCGAAATAAGCGGCAGTAAACCCCTTCCAGCCTTTCTACAACCAAAGGGGATTGGCGGCAAGATAGAGGAGGTACTCTCATTGGAACGGTTGCAGAAAATAAACATTGAAAATATTAAACGACTAAGCCTATTAGAAACCAAAAACAATATTATGACAATAGTTCTGGCGCTTGTGTTAATTGCTGCTATGGGAACCATCGCAAGTGTTAAACTGTGGAGAAGATTCTATCATTCAAAAAAAGGAAAAGAAGCCCTTCCAGAAACAATTGAAACTCCTGATGAAGAACCGAAAGCTGAGAAAAAACAATCAAGCATTTACAATCTTCATGTATTTTGAACAATCGGGACGATTGTGTTTAAGGAGGGAGGAGTTAACACAAAACATGTTTAAATTAAATATTTGTTCATTCCCACCAAATAAGCTGACACCATTAAATTACAATTATAAAATATTTTTGCATTCCCACCAAATGTGCTGACACCATGTTTAGGTGTCATATACCAAAATTTAGTTCACACCAAACTGCAACACGCGCCGTCAAAAGTGACGTGATCATTAAAATTTTAAGTATAGAGTTAGGGTAGAAAATAAGAATTACTGTTGTTTTTACTTTGAAATAATAAAGAGGTTGTTGAGTGCCTTAAGACACTCAACACAAAAAATATTTTTTATAAAATAACTAAACTTGTTATTTTAATTTATATATATATATATATATATATATATATATATATATATATATATATGTATATATATATATATATATATATATACATATATATATATATATATATATATATATATATATATATATACATATATATATATATATATATATATATATATATATATATATATATATATATATATATATATATATATATATATATATATATACATATATATATATATATATATATATATATATATATATATATATATATATATATATATATATATATATATATATATATACATATATATATATATATATATATATATATATATATATATATATATATATATATATATATATATATATATATATATAAATATATATATATATATATATATATATATATATATATATATATATATATATATATATATATATATATATATATATATATATATATATATATATATATATATATATATATATATATATATATATATATATATATATTAAGAAAAGGATTATGGAAATCGAAATTTATCCACCGAATGGAGATTAGTTTTTATAACATGTTGGTTAAAACCCAAGAGCAATAGTACCAAAATGTGATACGACACACAAAAGGAGTCTTTATGTGTATGTATGTACATATTTCACGTTATAGGAAATCTGTACTTGGTTTCCAAAAAAATTAAGACGTTAATTTGACATTTTAGGGAAGTTTTTATGTGCCAAATAAAAGCATTCTCTTCATTCTTTCAAATTTTTATTAAAAAATTTCCATAGAAAGTTCTTTATTTTATTGACTTAACTGTTTTGTGATGTTTGAGAAACCATTAAAAATTTCGCTATACAAGAAACATTTAGTGTTTCCATTTGAAGCCTTCAAAAAAATTGAATGGAAAATTAATGAAATGTTGTAAAAAAAATTTGCTTACAAGAACATCATTACATTATTCAAATATTTAAACATAATACCTGCAGCCTTTAAAAACAATTGACTGTTTTGCTTTTCCAGCATTCTGGTTCCTGTATTTGAATAGAAAGTCTCACACACATGAAAAACTTAATGTCAATGACTCTTGTAAAGTTTTCCATTAACTAACTAAAACGCAGCAGTAAAAAAACATGAAAATGAATGACATCTTAAGTGGGTGTTGGGAAAAAGTAAAAGCTATAAATAAAAAATTAAAAGGACTTAAAAGCAAACATTTGAAGCGTAAAGAGAAAGCATGAAAGGGAAATGTGAAGGTCTAAAATAAACAAATTTTAATGTTTGAAAATACTCCTCAGATAAATTGAGCAATACCTTTTGTAATTATAATAATATACATACTTACATACATACTTATGTATACTAATAATATCAAATCATCAAGTTTTAAATATATTCTATTATAAATTTTTTATACACACAGTTTTATTTATCAATTTATCTTATAACAATTCAATTCAAAAATTAACAATCATATTAACATGTTAACAATATAAATTATTTTGAAATGCTACGATTTGCCAGATTCCTCAATTTCCTGCTTGTCGTTTACACTTTGAACTTCTTTTTCTTCTAAAGGCTTTATGTAATACAAGCAGTAGTCCTTTTTCAAAATTTGATGTTTTGCCATTTCATAGGTAAAACGTATGCCGCGATTTTTGTAATCCAAAAAACATCTTAGAAACTGTCTATTTGTCTCATGAACATTAGGA
Organism: Germaria angustata; assembly: GCA_963681545.1. Taxonomy (NCBI): domain Eukaryota; kingdom Metazoa; phylum Arthropoda; class Insecta; order Diptera; family Tachinidae; genus Germaria; species Germaria angustata. The sequence continues at coordinate 81,607,394 of OY813001.1, read as the reverse complement.
TGCTGTAAATACTTCTCGCATGGCATCCATTTGCTTTTAGATATTTCACGTTCACAACGTTGTAACTCCAAAGTTGTAGGTGTTAAAGCCACCACACAATAGATATCAGAACAGCCGAAGGCACCGCCATGGGAATGTCTTAAACTAACCACAGTGTTAAAAACAGTTTCTATGCCAGTTTCTTCGCGAACCTCACGTATAGCGCCATCGACAATGTTTTCATTGGGCTCGACATAACCTCCTGGTAGCTTCCAACTATTGGGTATTAAGGCAAAACGATCGGAAACAACTAAAATTTCATTTTTTTCATTGACTACTAGGCCCCCGACACCCAACATAGTGTGGGCATAAACGGGCAAATTTGGATATTCATCCTCAGGCAACCAACGACTGAGAATAACCACACCGTTCTTGGCATGATGAAATTCGAATTTCATCTGAAATTAAAAAAGATAGGAAATTAATTAAACAAATAAAACATATGACTTGATGAAAAAAATCAGGAAAATCTCTTATGTTTATAATTCTTCCTTCTGTGAAAAGTTCATGTTTTCTGTGTTGACAGTATGCTAGTCAGAACCGTAGGCTAAATGTCGGAACAAATATACTTGAGTCAAGTAGCTCAAAAAACCCATCCTAGATGATAGAAAAAAATTAAGTTAAAAATCGGCTGTAATCCATATTTTCAGAATTGTGTCTCTTTTAGTACTAAACTGAAATTATACGCCATATTTTCGAATGTATCCGGTCAATATTTATTTAAAAGCTTGTGAAAATATGTTTCAGGAGGTGCTAAAAAATTTGTAAATTTATTAAGACAAAGAATATTTGCCAAAGAGCTGCAAATTTAAAAAAATCATATAAATACGCTACTAAATTACACAAGGCATAAAATGATTGTTGTTTTTCATATAAAATGGATTTGAATTTTCAGATATTTTTGTTTTTAATTACTAAAGGTTCTTTACACTGCAGCCTTCGACCGGACGCAAGAATTTTCTCCTCAACTTCTCCGGTCCCAAAAATTGTGTACAAATATTTCATAGAAGTCATTATATTATACGGTTACACTTATAACGAGTTATTGTTCAAAGACAAAAATATTTGTAAGTTTTTACGGTTATAGCGAACAAAACAAAATCGCTATTGTTTCCCACTAATCTTTTAAACCGTTAAAATAATTATTTTGACAGTATTTGACAAAAGAAAATACATGAAATTTTTGAATAAATATGCACTGAAAATACTTCGTTAAACTAGGTTTCAGTAAAAAAATATTTTTTTTTTCATTTCTTAATGCGGGAGGGAAGACAATAGGGAAAGGAGGAAAAACAAAGACCGTAACAATAAATAAAATAAAATAGTGAAATATGTTCGTGCTTAAAGTACTAATGATGTGTTGCGATTCATAGAGCTGTACAGAAGCCATGAAGCTATGTGGCATATGAATTTTTCATCAAATATGCGAAATGATTTAGAAATAAAGAAAATTTGCTTTCAAGTTGCGTGCAGCCTACGTCAGAGCTATCAACTCAAATGAATTTTGACAAGCAGTATGTATGAAAAGCTTGAAAGCAAAAGTAGATCGTGTGGCTGCAGGGTAATGTCTATGTGTTTTGAACGAGCGTGATATGTATTTTTATGAGACAAATTGATGGCATTTTATTATCTTTTCAAAAATTTCCCTTCATTGCTTTCATATCTTTCTCCGCTATTTTACTCCCAAGAAGTCCAAGAAGTTTGAAGTAACTATAATATTAATACATGCGTTACCTATTGAGATCTTTGAATATGTTAACATTATTTTTGAAGCCAGGGGAGGCTCATTTAGCATATTGGTCAAACGAGACCACTTCTTTTAAAAAGGAATTTATAAAACTGGTTCACAATTACGGAAAAATCGCTATAAATAAAAGATATTGACGATTATATAATCTAATCCTTTTTAACGGTTAAAAGTTATTAATGAGATTATGGTAATTCAGCCTTTTTCCTTTTGTGTCTCACTTTTGCATATTTATCCTTAAAAAAATGCGGGGCAGTTTTTGGGAATGCCAATAGAAGTGAAGCTAAGTAACTTATGAATTGTATCGTTGTGCTATTAGATTGTTATTTTTGAATTATTTTTGGTTTGTAAAGAAGTGTTAATGACCAATTTAAACTTTAATCTTTGATCATAAACACTTCTTTATGAACCAAAAATAGTACGAAAATAATAAAATAATAGCTCGACGTCACAATTCACAAGTTACTTAGATTTCGCTTCTTCTGGTAATCCGCACAGACTGCCCGCTTTTTTCAATACTTTGATTGAAAATCCACTTGTTTTTTGTTTTCTTACAGTAAGCTCTAAATTATTAAATGACACGTCCACTTTTGTTAATAAAAACTTGATTAATCGTCAAAAAAGCCTTTACATGTTTTTTATTAATAAGGCAGTTCATGTTTTTAGAAAAATTATTTAGCCTTATGATTATACATATGTAGGTAGTAAGACAACTTTAGTGTCACCCAAAAAGTGCTCAACCTGCCTAAAAAAGTTTGCACTTCAAAAAACAGATAAACATTCACTTGCGATCATAGAGTTTCCCCATAATATCTTTACATTCATATGGTATCATGAAAAGGTTTAAGTTAAATATGGTATTAGAAAGGCTGATGTTTGGGTTAATGACAAATTTCGTCCCAACAACTAACCTCTATAGGTGCTGTTATTAGTCAAACATAGATCTTTACCAAGGAGCTTGTGCAGAATTTATGCAGTCATATACCAGAATTATAGCGTCCTCTTATGTCAAACCGTTGCCAAGACCATCGCTCGTTTTGACGTTTCTGATTAATATTCGACTATCTCATTCAACATAAAACAAATAAACTCGGTTTTTAATAATTACGTTTTGCGGGTGTTTGAAGTTTTCGATTTAACTTGTTCTTTGAAATTAAAGAATAAATAAAAAGAATTTATTAAATTTCTACATATCACATACATTATTATTGCCATACATACAATTATATAAAAACTTAACAAACAATCAACAACAATAATATTTTAAATCACTGAAGTGTTTGTTCTTTACTTTTTTTTCTTGTTTTCGCGAGAGAAAATATACCGCAAATCTTTTTGACTCAACTGCAATAACAACTACATACATATATCTGCATTTTATTTTAAAATATCAATAAGATAACAAAAATAACATTCGTATTTGTTTTCTCAGTTTAAAGAATTTGTGAGAATTAATACACTTAAGTTCTCTTCCTTTTGATCGATTATTAAACTTTTTACATTCTACACCTAATCCTCTTTGACCGAGTGCTGAACATAAAAACATTTATTAATTAAAAATAATAATTAAAACTAAACAAATAACAATGTCTTGTTGTAAGCCGAAATGCCGTAATAAATCAGATGACCCGATGGTTTCTTGCTGGGTGTGTGATGCTGTCTACCATGCCAAATGTGTTGATTTGGCGCCTCGAACTGCCGACAATCTGCGTGATGAAAATGGTCTTCGCTGGTGCTGCAAAAAATGTTTGGCTTTTGATATTGAATTTTATTCATTTTTTAGAAACACTCGCGCGCAGTTCAACGATATGATTAACGATTTTAATAACCTTTTTAATAAATTTACGAAATATAAAGAACTTCTTGAGAAAAGTCCTTGCTGTCCAAGAAAAAATAAGCCATCTTCACCTGCTGCAACTCAAATTAATGCTACTGCTGTACCCAATAAATTGTTAACAGAATCTTCATCCAAACATTCTACCCCATCATTTGTTCGTCCGGTGATATCCGAAAATGGCCCTGTAAATTCATCTGAACTATCATCTGATTTGTCTGCCTCTTCTACTAATACTATGACATCTACCTTGCCATCACCTATACCTCCTAATTCAGCAAATTTACATAATCTCAATAGCTCTGTTTCAGTCAATTTAAATCCCTCACCAACCATAGCTTCAACTTCAAATTCCTCGAACCAAGTCATAAAAACATCTCAAATTGCACCAAAACCATTAAGAGCTATTCCTCCAATTAAAAATAAAACTGTGTTTGTTTCTCGCTTAGCTCCCGAAACTACTGTGGAAGATGTCGAATTTTATATTAAATCTAAAACTCAGTTCAACTGTAACGTTGCAGTGTATAAATTTGCATATTCTCAACAAAGATTTATAGCGAGTTTTAAAATTACTGTAACTGATGAAATGTTTAATTGTATAAATAATCCTAATTTTTGGCCTGAGAACACAGTTGTGCGTGAATATGTTTATAGAGAGAAACAAAGAAGTACTATAAATCTTCCGGTGGAACGGTCAGTTATTCAAAAAAACTAAATAGTTATACTGAATCTGTCTCTATATCAAAACGTTCGTGGAATTAATTCAAAATTGTCCTCATTATTTAACAATAGTTTTGCCTGTAACTATAATATCATCGTTCTTACTGAAACCTGGCTTGTTGAAAATGTTTTAAATACGGAAATATTGTGATAATTATCAGATCTATAGACGTGATCGTGGTGGTAATATTAGAGGAGGAGGTGTTTTGATTGCGGTTTCCATCCGTCTGGCATCTCAGGCCTTTTTTGATGAATGTGCTTTGGATATTGAATTCATTGGTGTTATTGTAAAATTGAAACAAAAACAAATCTTGATTACATGTTCATATATATACCTCCGTCTTCACCTGAAATTTTATACCGGAAACATGCCGATGCCATTAAAAATATAGCAAGCTCTGTTTCTCAAAATGATACTATCATAGCTATGGGAGATTTTAATATGCCAAATGTAGTATGGAACTTTGCACGTAATGATGGTTACTTTATTCCGATAATGCCAACCACAAAAATTTATTATAGTGAGTTTATAAATGATCTCTTGGATATAAATCTTTATCAATTGAATGGTACTTTAAACGATAATCTTAAAATATTGGATTTAGTTTTAGCCAATGAATGTACTGATATCACTGTTACTCGTTGCGAACCAATTTCCCGACCTGAAGACTCTCATCATCCTTCAATTGAAATTAATCTTTATACGCATTTAAACTCTGCTGTGTCAAAATTTAATAAAAAGGAAAAGAAATTTTGTTTTCAGAAAACCAATTACAACCTGTTTAACTAGCTTTTGATTAATACTAACTGGCATAATCTCTTGGGCTTTAGTGAGATTAGTACTCCAATGGATATTGACACTATAGTCGAGATATTTTACAATAAAGTGTATGGGTTTATGGAACAGTGTATTCCCAAAATCGCGGTTGTGAATTCTGCGGGTCCTCCATGGAATTCAAAATATCTATCAACAATTAAGAATAAAAAGAATAAACTTTACAAAAAATATAAATTATCTGGATCACGTATTGACTATACTAATTACTCTGCAATTCGTGCTCATTACAACTTGTTAAATCAGTTTTGTTACATACAATATCTAAATAAAATTCGAAATAATTTGAAATCTAATCCAAAGTCATTCTATACTTTTGTCAAATCTAAAAGACGTTCAATATTTTTTCCTTCTCTCATGAAATATAAGGAGTATGAATCGGATGATGTTCCGACAATAAGTAATCTTTTTGCTGATTTTTTCTCCACCACTTATTCTGATGTAGCATATGATGATTCAAGACGGTGCACTTCTTCAGAACTGATTAACGCAAGTATCTCAATACCATCTCTGGACGAAGTAACTGTTCTTAATAGTTTAAGAAAACTGAAATTTTCATACAAATATGGTCCCGACGGGATTCCGAGCTCATTACTTTTAAATTGTGCAGAAGCTTTTACAAAACCTTTGACAAATTTATTCAATCTTTCAATCAGATTTGGTTACTTTCCGACATTGTGGAAGGAATCATTTATTATTCCACTATTTAAATCTGGATGCAAAAATAATATTGAAAACTACAGAGCAATTGCTAAGCTTAGCACATTACCAAAATTATTTGAAAAAATAATTACTGATCATCTTTGCCATCAAGTTTCATCAATTCTATCTCCGATCCAGCACGGTTTTAAAAGAGGTTGCTCAACTATGACAAATCTCCTGCATTTAACCACGTTAGTAAATAGAGGATTTATTCAACAAAAACAAACTGATGTTATTTATACTGACTTTAGCAAAGCTTTTGACAAGATCAACCACAGGCTTCTTATAAAAAAACTTGATGTGATGGGATTTACTAAAAATAGCTTAAAATGGATGTTTTCGTATTTGACTAATAGAAAGCAAAAAGTTCTTTTCAAGAAGCGACTGTCTAAACCAATTGATGTTATATCTGGCGTACCACAAGGAAGTCATCTTGGACCATTGTTGTTTTCTCTGTTTATTAATGACCTGCCACACACTATAAAATATTCTAATATTCTTATGTACGCTGACGACGTTAAAATATTTTTAACTTTTAATCAACATGATGATCATTATCTGTTACAACAGGACCTTGATGCTTTTAATGCTTGGTGCAATGCTAACCTTATGCAATTAATGCCCCTATTGCGGTTCACAACTCAACTCAGTTTGGTCGTGTAGAGTCAACCCAACTTATGCACAACCAAACTCATTTTAGTTATTGTGTATCGCAATAACTAAAGTGAGTGTGGTTGTGCATAAGTTGGGTTGACTCTCACACGACCAAACTGAGTTGAGTGGTGAACCGCAATAGGGGCATAAATTATAAAAAATGTAACTACATGTGTTTCTTTCGTAGATCTCACATTAATGTGGACTATGTTTTAAACGGTCACATGCTGAACAAAGTGGATGCCATCTTATGCCCCTATTGCGGTTCACCACTCAACTCAGTTTGGTCGTGTGAGAGTCAACCCAACTTATGCACAACCAAACTCATTTTAGTTATTGCGATACACAACTGTTTTTAGTTGAGTTTGTCATAAAATTGCCAACCTAAAATATCGAATTGCCAACTTTAAATATCACGTTTGACAAGTGAAATTTGAAGAAAATTAAACTGAAAGTCACAGAGTACTCAACCAGAGTACTCAACTTTGACGTATAAAAAGGGTCCGAATCATATTTTGCATAAACTGTATAACGTGCATAAAGTTTGTGTCATAAACTAGAACTAGACTCGACAACTTTGTAAACATGCATAAAGTTTGTGTGAAAGGGAGAGCTAATCTAGTTGTTTTTATATAGATATCTCTTCACACAAACTTTATGCACGTTATACATTTTATGCAAAATATGATTCGGACCCTTTTTATACGTCAAAGTTGAGTACTCTGGTTAAGTACTCTGTGGTTTGTGTGAAGAGATATCTATATAAAAACAACTAGATTAGCTCTCCCTTTCACACAAACTTTATGCATGTTTACAAAGTTGTCGAGTCTAGTTCTAGTTTATGCTGAAAGTGTTGGAATAAAAAGTGTAAAATATTTTATTTATGTATTGTGAAACAATTTGTTGAGTCTTAAAAGGTTAAAAAAGAGAATTCTGTACATATATTTAAAAACTTGTAATTCTTAAAAAAATAATACCACTTGTAAATTTTAATATATAAAAAAATAAGATGAAATTTATCTACAACAGCAAACAATAACATATTATTAATATTTAAATTTATTCTTAAGTTTTTCTATTTTTAATTTATCGCACTCCACCTTAAGATTGTGGAGATCAGTAGCGTCATTTGCTTGTCGTTCCAACAATGCAAATTTTTTTTCTAATTTTTTTAATGTTTGCAGTGGATGCTGCAACGCCAAAAATTTGGCCAGATGGTGCCGCTTGCTCTTGCAAAGACAAGAGTTGTGAAACAGTATCATCAAGGCTATTTAATGGCGCCGCTTCCTCTTGCAAAGACAAGAGTTGTGAAACAGTATACCCAAGGCTATTTAATGGGATTTCTTGTGATGGGCCTCAACCTGTCGCCTGAGTGTTTCTTTTATTGTTTGCAAGTTTTTTCTTAATGCTTGCTTTATAGTGGATCCAAACATGTGAAAGATTATAATTATATTATGAATATTGTAATTGTTCAATGTTATTTTACTGACACACTTACACGTTGCCATTCTTGAGATGTTCTTGTCGGTGGTCCCAAACTATTTAATTCTACAGCAAACTCTTCCCATAACTCCTTGCACGTATTTTCCGTTGCACCAAAATTTGGTTTTCCGCGAGCAATTTCCGGATTCCTGTCCATAATCTGAACAAGCCGCTTAAATTGGACTTTCGTTGTTATTTTAAAACTAATAAAAGTGTTTAAAAATTGTGAAAAAATTATTACAAAAATTGATACTTACGATCTCTCCATTTTGATTTAAATTTTCACCGCTTTTAAAAAAATTTCACTCTTAACTGATAATGACACAACTACAATTAAGCAGTTGTGTGTATTCAACGTTTTTTACGACCAAACTTTTACAAAGTTGAGAACGGCAATACCACGAAAAAACAGATACACAACTGAATAGTCAACTGGCAGTTTAGTTGAGAACGGCAATGCGAAATCACCTAAGACGACCAAACTAACACAAAAGTGGTGAACCGCAATAGGGGCATTAGATATTGGAATTTTACTTGATCCCAAATTGAATTTTATTCAACATATTTCTTCAATCGCAAATAAAGCTCGTGCTGTTTTAGGTTTTATAAAACGTTGGGCTAGAGAATTTGATGACCCGTATATAACTAAGCAACTTTATACTTCTCTGGTAAGACCCATCCTGGAATATGGCTCAATCATTTGGGATCTTTCGTATAATGTTCATAACAATACTATAGAATCTGTACAGAAACAGTTCTTATTGTTTTGTCTGCGTCCACTGGGGTGGAATATGCTTAATCTCCCGCCATACACTAGTAGATTGGCATTAATCAAGTTACCAACTCTTAAAAGTCGTAGAAAAATGTTAAATGTCATGTTTGTACTTAATGTAATAAAAGTAAATGTTTGTTCTGACTTCCTTATAAGTAACATATCCTTTAATGTTCCATCACGCCTTACTCGTAATTTTTATCCATTGTCTATTCAAGTATTCAGGACTAATTATGCTAATTTTGATCCTTTTAATAGAATTTGTGCTGACTATAATAAATTTTATCAACACATTGATTTTTCTCTGAATGGTAATATTGTAAAACGTAATATTATTTTGTTTCTAAATACTTAATCTAAGTTTTATGTATTATGCATTTTTTTTCATAGTCTGTAAGGATTACGTATCCATAGACTTTATATGTAAATAAATAAATAAAAAAAAAAACATATTCAGCATTCCTGAACCAGAGATCTGATTATCACTATTCCTATTCTTTGCTATTTTAATCAACATTTTTAACGGATTTCTTGCTCGATTCTAGCTGAATCTCACCGTGTCGATATAGAAAATCCACGATTAATCCGGTTTTAAGAAATAGAACTTTCTATTATTCTCTATTTTTACTAACGTTATATATTTATGTTCTGCCAAATGGTGGGAGAGACATATCTTTTGTATTGAATAAAGGATTAAAATTTTCCATTTACCTTAGTTAAGTGGGGAACCCACTCTGAATGTTCAGTTTGCACATGAAACCAAATAGCACGTCTCTTTTGATTTTGCCAATAATTTAAGGATTCTGAAAATAAAATTAAATATGACAAAGATATAAAATATATTTCATAAATATAGAAGAGATCATATTTCGGGAAAATCTTATCAAAACGATACAAAAAGTGGTGTAATGGATTTATTATTTATTGTGTTATTATAAAAATATTTGGATATAAAAATTGGTTTTATTAAAAAATGTTTTAATGTTTATGTTTCCGATTCTAATATCGAATTTTCGATATATACTTAGCTAAAAAAAATTGTACTATTCAGTGTATTGGTAACAGAAAACGAATATATTTTTGATGGACTCGAGTTAAAATACCATCAAACTCCACTAGAGAATGATGTTTTATTTATAAATTAGATAATCTAGCACTAAAAATTTATTTCAAAGTTAAAGTGACTTAAAAGAATGGTTTATAACTAAATATTAAATAATTATATAGTTTTATTTGACCTTCTCAATTATGTTATAATTTCTTCAAGATTGGACTTTTTTTATATAAAAAAATTTATTTTATTTCCGATATTTCGCTAACCTTAGGTTAGCATTGTCAGGAAAAAGAAAAAGTTTTACGTTTTTCTTTATTAAAAACCCAGTACGGAACGGAATTCTACCTGAATTTCACGTTCTCATAAGAACTGTATATAAAAACTTAGGCAAATCAAATTGGTAAATTTCTCAACCAAATTTCTTGGTGTGTTGTTTATGTGCACCATTTCTAATACACGTATACCGTCTTTTATAAATGTGTTCCGTATTGAAAACTGAAACATTTTCAAAGTACGGATAAGGATTGAATTTTGAACAATTGAAAGCTAATGCTGTTCTTTGCGAGTTAGTATTTCTGAACCTATGATTCAACTTACATATGTCCTGGAATTCTATGTAGCCTTCAGTTTATTTTCTGTTGTATGTACATAAGCCTTATTACAGGCTATTTCATATTCTACATTTGACTTATTACTTAAAATTTTACATTTAACTTAAATTTTTTAATTTTATCTTTGGTTTTATTTCGTACTTAGATTAATCATTTCTATATATTGACCTATTGATCTATTAGTTCGTTCTATCGGTGAATTACACAGTGCAACACGAAAAAATAACCATATACGGACACCACTACGTGATAAAAGACTAAAAAAAAGACCTGTGTCTCCCAATTTTTCCCAAAGTCATGCACTTTTTTTATGGGCCGCCAAAGATTTGGGGCCTCGGTATCATTTTCGCAAAAAAGTGATCATTTTCTCGGGCTCATATCTTGCAAACCGTTCCGAATTTCGATTTACTCTCTGAGGCAAACTTGTAGCTCTTGTCATAAAGAACAAAAATTGCGAACATATAAAATCAAAAAAAACTTCACCTTCCAGATAAAAATCGCAAGAAACTTAAAAAAATTCGATTTTTTACCTTTTTCTCTTGTTCAGGTCCATAGGTAGCAAACCGTTCAAAATTCAAGGAAACAATCAACTACAAAAATTTACCTAAGATCTCAATAAACAAATTTCTACAACATATAAACTTCCTGGGAATAATTCTGAACACCGTTTAGGTACCGCTTAGGTAGCCGCAAAAGTGAAAAAAGTGACGCGCTACCTAAACGGTGTTCAGAATTATTCCCAGGAAGTTTATATGTTGCAGAAATTTGTTTATTGAGATCTTAGGTATTAATGACAATAAAATGTCAAATTTAATTTTTTTTAAATTCCTGATTGGTACCATAGATGAGTCTGGTTTTACAGAATATTTTACCATCAAAAAGCCATTTTCGTAAAAATTGAAGATAGAGGGTTTTGAATATAAGCTCTCGATATCTTCTAAGGATGCCTTAATTCCAGTTTATAGTAAGAAGTGATATCATTGGAATAAAGAGACCTTATCGATTCTCATTGATTACCTGGGTAATCGCTGGTTTTTTATATTTTTAGCAATTTAGTAATGTAGTTTTGTAAATGTTTTTGTTACTTTCTAATTAAGATGATTTCACTGGCATAGTAACAAACCTAAGTATTAACAAAACAAAAAAAATTGTGACAAGAAGCATACACATAATTTGGGGAACTATTTGGTAGTGAATTTCAATTCTATGAAATACGACTACGAACTTATGAATTCACTAAAGATGTTAATACGGCTACACCTACAATAGCAAAAACAAACATGTTTGCTCGAATGTTAAGCAATTTTAAATGTACACTTATTGTACTTGGGTTGTGTACGACATAATAAGCAATATACGTTATATATGTATGTATATTCAAAAAAATATGTATATAATGATAACGAACAAGAAGGGAACGATTTAGTAAGAAAAGGAATGCCGACAATGGCCCATATCTGAGACCTTACTGTGTACTAACGAAATTTGATGTGGAACGACGGAAAATCGTTCCGAATTCAAGTAATCAACGTCGGGAGGTATATACATTTAATATAAAAATACGACAAAATTTTATAATCATCATATTCTGGGCTCGTTCTTTATAAAATTCTTCAAAAACAGAGATATTTCTCATCTTCGGGAAAATAAAAGAGCTCAAAATTTTAAATGGTTATTTTTATGATCATTTTATGATAAAAACTGAATATGATTCCAAATTTTTGTGTTGCAGTTTGAAATCTCGATTTAATTTCACATTTTTGTTTTGGATAAATTTTGCGTTATGGTAAATTTCATGGAGCCAAAAATTTATAGTCTAATAACTACAGACGATTCATACACATATGGTGCCACTATTAAAAACAAAGTTTGCAAAAAATACATACTACTTAATTTCTCAGCAAAATTATCTCCAGCACTGAACTCCTTAGATGATTCAATAGTCACACCATTAAACCGATCCAGAGAACCTTTAAATATTCCAGGCGGAGCATCCATAATGCTTTTATATCTAAAGGATTTAAGAAATGTTATTTTTAGTAGTTTTTAGTTATTTTCAATAATTAGATTATATAACTTACTTATGAAAGGAACTTAAAGATCTTGTTTTATCTTCTTTCGTTGGCATTAACAATCCAATATCTAAAATAGCTGTGCGTTGGCGATATATTCCCTTACATTTATTTAAATCAATAAAAGGAAGTCGATAATAATAGCGCGTTAACGATACTGAGTATCTTGTTACTGTATTTGATTTTAAAGCAGTTAAAAAATGAAATGATTTTCTTGTTGTTACCGTACTCGCTATAAAATACGCCTTTGTTGTATTGAAAAGTTTTGGACTTAAAACTATTAAACCAAGACACTTTAGACTATTTGACATTTAATTGTATTTTTCTATGTACTACTTATTTATCACTGTGTTTGTTTTGATATACAAATTCCATAATGAAACAATTGTAAACTAAATAGATAATATTTGTGTATAAACAAAATTAAAATTTATAAATTAAAAGTCAACATGTACTTATGTAAATAATAAATACTCAAACGATGGGCTAACTGATTGTTGTTATATTAGCAAGTGTATGGTCGCAGAATAGGTACATATGAACATACATATGTATGTATGCATTTGGAGCGCGATAAGATAATTTAGATGTTTTAAATTAACCACACCACCTAGAAACATATGTATGTGAGTAGGTACGTAATAATGAAGCTGTCAGGAAAATAAATCAAATAGATGTAAAATAAGTATAAAAGATATGCTAAATATTAGTTGCATATTAACACAAATAAGAAATCCACATGCATATGACGACTTTTATAATCACGTACAATACAATGAGATTTTAATTAACCTTAATGTATACTCGCAGAGTATTTTGACATCGAAATTTCCTTGAATTTTGTAATGGGGTTTGGTTTAGTGACCTTTTACTTAGATTTTTTAAGGAAACCTCATTTCGATACAATATTGCATTTTTATAGATTTCTTAAAAAAATAACACATTTTCTCAATTATGCACAAGATTAAATTTTATGTCGGTTATTTATGTTAAACGCGACAGTAAAGAGTTTAAAATTTATTATTTTCCATATAATTACTCGAAAAGATTTATAAAAAGCTTGCGATTAAATGTTACTAAATACTTATACATACTTATGTATGTATTTTATATATTCTTTGATGTAGTGTTTTTAGAGCTGGCAAACCATTGATAGTACTATCGATTGTAGCAATATTTTTGTTTGCACGGCACTATCGATGGTTTTTTTCGATAGCGATACTATCGTTAAAACCTTTTTTTTTATAATATTTACATAGTTTGTATGTATATAGAGACGAGTGGGGTATAATGGCGAAAGTGGTTTCAATCATAAACTACACATAGACCCGACAACTTTGAAAACGTGCATAAAGTTTGTGTGAAAGGGAGAGCTAACCTAGTTGTTTTTATATATGTATCTCTTCACACAAACTTTATGCACGTTATACAAAGTTTATGCAAAATATGATTCGGACCCTTTTTAAACGTCAAAGTTGGGTATACAGAATATACACAGAATACCCAACTTTGACGTATAAAAAGGGTCCGAATCATGTTTTGCATAAACTTTGTATCACAGAATATACACAGAATACCCAACTTTGACGTATAAAAAGGGTCCGAATCATATTTTGCATAAACTTTGTATAACGTGCACAAAGTTTGTGTGAAGAGATATCTATATAAAAACCACAGAGTACTCAACTTTGACGTATAAAAAGGGTCCGAATCATATTTTGCATAAACTGTATAACGTGCATAAAGTTTGTGTGAAGAGATATCTATATAAAAACAACTAGATTAGCTCTCCCTTTCACACAAACTTTATGCATGTTTACAAAGTTGTCGAGTCTAGTTCTAGTTTATGATAAAAACATATAGATTTGCTATCTCTTTTACACAAACTTTATGCACGTTTTCAAAGTTGTCGGGTCTAGGTAGTTTATGCTTTTAATTTTACTTTGTTTACAAAAATATTTAATTTTGACAACTAGTGCATATAAACTTACGATAAAAATTAGAGAAGAGAGGATTTTTTTTGGGTTCGCAAGGAGATACTGCCATACCTAAATTAAAGCGTCAAGCGCAACGTTTTTTTACGCCGAGCTTTAACGCTGAAATGCCATTCCTAAATAAAAGCGTCAACGTTATGTCAAAACGATTAAAACAGGGTATTCGAACAAACAAATAAAACAACCCTGATTATTTTAACAGGTTGCCGGACGACATTGTTATTTGTGATTTTGTTATTAAAATTTTGTTATTTAAATTAAAATTAAAATAAAATAATTAAAATCTGAAAAAATTAGTTATTTAGAAGAGTTAGAAGATTTTTTTTCTCATTTGTTAACTTTTAAAGCGAATTTTGGTTGTAAAAATTTTTTGGTTGTGGCAGCACTGAGCATTAATGATGCATTAAAAAAATAAACAATAGTACTTCTGCAGTCAACTTCACTTCTTAAAGGCCATGTCACATACAACTTTTGCTTCGCGTTGCGTTACAGCTTCGCTTTGACATTTAAGTTGAAATGTACATACTTATACGAAACATGCCACATAAAACACTTTTAACGCAGCGTGACGCAAAAAGTTCGGCAACTCTCAACTTTTTGCGTGCTTTGACAATCAAAGTTATGTATGTATGTGTGTATGTTGGAATATGATATGAAAATGTGATGTGATATGAAAAATACTTATTTTTTTATATTTAAAATTTATTTCCTGTTAAAGAATAGGAGCTTGTTTTTTTAAAACAAATTTATAAAATAGTACCTATTTGCATGCTATATGTAAGTATATAGCATAAGATTATTTTATTGTAAAAAATCAGTGGCAGCGTATTATTAATAATTGCCCCTATTACGGTTTACAACTCAACTCAGTTGAATTGAAATTGAAACAACTCAACTTTAAAACAACTCAACTTTGTTTTGGTATTACGAATTACAACTAATTCTGGTTGAAATCGTATTGATGTTGCCAGCTTAAAAAGTGAGGATTTGACTGATATTTAAACAGCTGATGCTATTGTGGCGAGCAATTAATTTTTTTCAATTAATGTTTGTGAAATTGTGTTTTTTTAAATTATATTAAAATGGATATAAATGTAGATTTATTTTACAACGATGAAAGTGTTGATGCTGAAAGCCATGTACTGCGCATCCGAAAAAGCATCCGTGATCACTCGAATCCCTTAGAACTTCCAAATACCAAGTAAGTAAGGTTTTTTGTGATAATTAAATGGTTTTATAATACTTTTTTTTTAGGTTTACAAATTTCTTCCGCTTAAATAAGGAATCATTTTGCTTTTTATTAAATGAGCTGAAGGAATATTTCCCTACAACTGTCCGAGGTACGGCTATACCTCCTATATTAAAATTGTGCGCAACTCTTAGGTTTCTTGCTGACGGCAGTTATCAAAAATGCAGTGGAAATGACTTTAATGTAGGACTGGCACAACCTACAGTATCTAAAGTTATTAAAGAAGTTTTAAATTTAATTGAGCAGCGTATTTGTGTCAAATGGATCAAAGCCCAAATGTCAGAAGAGGAGCAAAATGCTTCAAAAATTGAATTTTATTTAAAAAGTGGGTTCCCGGGAATATTGGGATGTATCGATGGGACTCATGTTCGCATCATTTCTCCGAAAAAAGAACAACAACATTTGTATCTCAACAGAAAAGGCTACTATAGTTTAAACGTCATGATTGTAAGCTAAAAGAAAAATAAATTATTATTATATTGTACATGACTTTTTTGAATTTCAGCTTTGCGATTACAAAATGACTATCCGGTATGTGGATGCGAGGCACGCGGGCGCAAATCATGATTCTTTTGTGTTTAATACAAGTGATTTGAAGTCATATTTGCAGAGAAATTTACCGAGCAATTCGTGGATCTTAGGTAACATTGGTATTTGTATTTAATACAAAAATAAATTTTTTGAAACATTTCTTAAAGGCGATGCTGGTTACCCCCTACAAACATTTTTGATGACTCCTTTCCGCATGGCAGAAGCTGGTTCACCGCAAGCTCGCTACAATACTATACATTCGAAGGCCCGAAATATTGTAGAGCGGACGATTGGAATTTTGAAGAGCAGATTTCGTTGCCTTTTATCTGCGCGTGCCTTACATTACTCGCCAGAAAAGGCTACACAAATTGTGAACGCATGCTGTGCTTTGCACAATATTTGCCAACACTTTCGAGTGGAAATTTCTGAGGAAATGGTACCAGATTCAACTACGGAACTAATTAATGAAAACCTAAATATTGAAAGAGAAGACGAGGATGCTGCAAGAAGAATTCGTAACAATATCATGTTATCCCTTTAATATATTCCATTAAACATTTCCATTTCGTTTATGTATTTGTACTTCATTTGTTGTTTTTATTTTAAATAGATATGAAATAGATATAAGTACATAAGTATGTAACTAATTTCAACAAAAATATCTCTTCATAAGATAAAAAAGGAAACTTAAAACTAAATTAAAAAAAAATTATCACTTCAATTTTAAATGAAATTAAACTAAAAAAATTAAACTAAAATATGTTCCAATTAACAAAAAAGAAAAATAATAATTCTAACATTTAACTACTTAAGAACTATGTATTTACATTATCTCTCATTTTCGCTATTTTTAATTTTTGCACTTCTATTTTTAATGAGTGTAGTTCAGATCTCTTCTTTGCTTCTCTTTGGTATATGTTTAATTTTTCTTTTTTTATTTGAAGCAGTTGTTTGTTTATTGCATAATTTTTATAAATAGTGTTCTCGAACTGCTCAATCTTTTTTAACAAATCTTTTTGTGTTTGAGCTTGCATTTTTAATAGCTCCAGACGCTCGTTTTCCAAATTTTTACTTCTGCGCCGATTTTGAACTGCCGATGAAGTGGGGCGGTCGTTTATATTTGCTGTATGCGGTTCACTCGGCGTAGGCGAGGCTGAAATGAAAGTGGTGTCTTCCACTTCATTGTTATCCATTGTCGGTAACACATTATTCACCCCAAAAGCATTACCACTGGGTGCAACTTGCTCCCTTATTTGTACAAGGTGCACTACACTTTCTTCGATTGGAGTTAGTGATACCTCTTGCGAGGGACCGCCACCAGTAGCAACGTAATTACTGCGGTTATTGGCAAGCTTTCGCTTTAAATTTGCCTTGTAGTGTATCCAAACCTACAAGAGAAATACATAAAATATTATTACACTTTCATTGTATTGGTTTAATTAATGATATTTAATTATTATTGGTTTTATCATTATTACTACTTACACGTCCCCACTCCTGCGCAGTTCTTGATGGCGGTCCTATACTATTGAGTTCTAAGGCAAATTCTTCCCACAATAGTTTATTTTTACTCTTGCTGCTTCCAAATTGCGGCTTCCCTCTTCCAGTTTCGGGATGTTTCTCCATGAGCTCCACAAGTTTTTCGAACTGTTTTTTGGTCGTAAGTTTATTTTTTCTGTAAATTATTTTGAAAATGTTTCTAAATAAATTACTTTAAGACAAGTTAAAAATTTTACTTACCCGTTCTCCATTTTTTTTGCTAATAATTTATTTAAAACAACTGCTAATGAAGAGTTGTAATTTTTTGATACTTTTGACAACTCAACTAACACAGAGTTGTAAACGGTAATACCGCAAAAAAGTTGTAATACTTTATAATTACAACTTAAACATTTTTGACAGGTTGAGTTGTTTTCGGTAATGCCATATTACAACTAAACACTACAATTACAACTAAAATAGAGTTGAGTTGTAACTCGTAATAGGGGCAAATATTTTAACTTTTTATATGAATACATACATATGTATGTACATATGTATGTATTTGAAAATCCAAAAAACAAATGAATTGATGACAATTAAAAGCTTTATATGGTATAGTGGTGTATTTTCAATAAACTACAATAGGTGATAACAAAATAAACACACAAAAGCAAATAATATTTTGACTTTAATTTTTATAATAAAAAATAATTAGCAAAATTCATAACCACCTTTTTGGTAAACATACAATGCGCGCGTTGTGTCAAAGTTTTCATTGTGTCATACACCTTTTGCGTTACGCTTTTCTCTCAAAGTTAAAAACGTCACGCAACGCTACAAAGTTTTATGTGACACGGCCTTAACGCGTTGTCAAAATCGGATTTTCCAATAGCAAAGCGTTGACGCCGCGTTATTTCGGTATGCTCCATACAAAATGTATGGGCATGAGAACTTTTGACAGCCAGACAACGCTTGACGCGCCAATTTAGGTATGGCAGTTACAATATGAATCAGTGATGGGAAATGAGATTTTCATTTCGGTATCAAAAAATTTTTCTGAGAGTACTTTTTTCACCTCAAGAGTAACAAATCTTATTTTTTTAATTTTTATTAAACAGTAAAAAATCTTTATGAAAACAAAAAGTTAACAAAAACCATAAATCAATACATAAAAAGTTCATTTTACCTATAAACAAAACATTTTTAAAATTTATTTTGTACTTTTTAAGTTATATCACTTTAAACTGAACACACTTTTGTTCATTTACTTTTATTCTCCATAAGTTCAACCACAGTTCCAACAGGTTAATATGTTCCTGGAGATAACGGGATGCTTCGTGAGGGTTTTCATGTATACTAAGGCAGGCTGTATCATCGGCAAAAGTAGAAGTGAGGATATTACTGCTCAAAGGCATATCACAGGTATAAATCAAATACAAAACTGTCCCCAGTATACTCCCCTGTGGCACCTCAGATGAAAAAGTTTCGAGCGCACTCATGAAGTCTCCTTCCACGACAGTGAACTTCCGGGCAAGAATGTAACTTTCCGAAAGATTTACAATGTTTATTGGTAGATACGTCCCCAATTTTAAAATTAGGACTTCATGCCACACTTTATCAAATGCCTGAGAAACATCAATAAAGAAGGAAGAACAATACTTCTTTTCTTCAAATATTCTTCTTATGAAATGAACTAATCTATGAGTTTATTCAATGGTGTTATGCTGTCTTCTAAACCCAAATTGATGGTCCGGTATGCATCCATTATCAACTAGAATTGGGGACAATTTTGTCATGAGCAGTTTTTCGAAGAGCTTTGAAATTGTTGACAGCAAACTTATTGGCCTATATGACGCAGCCTTTGTAAGATCTTTGCCGCCCTTGGAATCATTTTGACGATGGCAAGTTTCCAACTGTGTGGATAATACTCCAGTCCTAAAATGCCATTAAAAATAAACAACAGGATTCTAATAGCAATACGAGGCAACTTCATCAGCATCTTGTTACTAATTCCATCAATACTCGGAGCTTTCTTCGGGTTGGTTTCAGCAATTAGTTTTTGCACATCACGCATCTTAAACTTTATGGCTCGAGGGGGCAGAGCAACTACACTCGGAAAATCAACAGCACCAGTACATGTGTTTGGGGTAAATACGTGTTTTAAATGCTCAGCAAATATGTTACCTTTTTCAGTATTGGTTCTTGCCCAACCTCCAGTAGAAGTGCGCAAGGGTGGTTTAGACTCAACGGGTGTTTTAAGTTTTTTAGCAGCGCGCCACAAGGAGTAATTAGATGCTGCTGTGACATCGAGACCTTCCAGATAGTTCTTAAGAGAAGCAGATTTTTCAGATGCAAGTAACTCTTGGAGTCGTTTAGTGCATTCTCTAAGTCTGATTTTATGTTGGGGTGATCTGTGCTGTTGCCATTCCCTTCTAGCTCTTCTTTTTTCACATACGAGACGTTCAATATCCGCAGAATAAATTCTATTAAACCCAGTCTGCGGATGGGAGGTAGTGGTATGTTTAGCAGCCTGTTTAATATTTTCGGTAAGATTGGCATTGTTAAGTTCAATATCATCGGGAGTTCTTAGCTTGATGTTTTCAGCACAATGACTATTAAGATATTTTTTGAACCCCAGCCAATTAACACGATTTATCACCTTCACATATGGGTGAGGTAAGTCACTTCTTAGTGGGCTACAAATTGTAACGATCGTGGGAGAGTGATCGGAGGAGAGATCATGTGAAGCTTCAACATGAATTAAATCCCTAGGGATATTTTTCATGACCCCAAAATCTATAACATCCGGAATTTTTTTTATGTCAGTAGGCCAGTAAGTGGGCTCCCCGCTAGAAATGACATCCAAACCCATTTTTGAAATTGTGTTGAACAATGCTCCACCTCTAGGAGTAATAAGACGCGATCCCCAGAACGTATGTTTTGCATTGTAGTCTCCAGCTGCTACGAAACAAGGGCCAAGAGTTTTGTAAAAATCCTCGTATTGATCCTCACTGATTGGAAATCTGGGAGGGGAGTAAATCGATGATATCACGAGATTTGAACAAAAATTTTCGATGCAAATATTTGTTGCTTGTAGATGGTCTTCACAAGTGTTCTCAAGAATATAGTGCTTGAGTCTTGACTTTATTAGAACTGCTGATCCTCCGCATGCTCTTCCTCTCGGGTCCTTTGTATCATATAAGGTGTAGCCACTCAATTTAAAAAGGCTTCTCGAAGTCAAATGAGTCTCAGATACCAACATTATATCAATATTTTTTGCCGTGAGGAAGTGCTCAAGTTCATTTTTATGTTGGCGAATGCCGTTTGCGTTCCAGAAACATACTTTTAACGTGTCCATGGCTTGTTAACTAATGCTAGAAGCAGAGTGTTCTGCATTCGAAGCATTTCTTGCATCATGCTAGTCATATTTGTTGTGAAGTTGTTTATAGTTTGCACCAGATTATCAATAGTAGTTTCAAGGCGACTGAAATTAAAGCTTGGGTTAGTATTTGTTGTATTATTTGGTGGTGACACTTTTTGCACTGGAACAGAGTTGATCTTTACAGCGTCAGCATACGATACTTGTGGAGTGATTGGTTGGGCCATTAGAGGATAAGTGGCGGAGTACGTATTTCCTGTTTGCGCTGGGGTTACTTTAGTCTTTTGACTCATAGCCTGTTTAACGAAGGAGTATGCAGGACATCCTCTGTAGTTAGCAGTGTGATTACCTCCACAATTACTGCACTTCTTTTCCTTCTGGTCCTTCGACTTATTGCAAATAGCAGTGTTGTGTAATTCACCGCACACAACACAAACAGTAGGTAATTTACAATAAGTTTTCGTATGGCCATATTCTTGACAATTATGGCACTGTACGGGTCCAGAACGCTTGTGTGGTTCTTCAACTGTGATTTTCCGGTATAACAGATATTTAAAGTTATAAATGGGATGGGTCTCATTTTTCTTCAATATTACATCGTTTGGCTCCAGTTCAACGCGAAATAGGGGTTGGGGGATCTTCTCCCTGTTTATTATGTTGGATTCATTTTTTACCTTGAATCCTTGGAGGGATCTTTTATTTCAGCAGGGACAATGTAAGAATCTATGCCCTTCAGTACGACCTGTAGGCTTTTAGCGCTCTTAAGCTGGAATGTGTAAAAACTTGTATTATTTTTCTCAAATTCAGTAACCATTTTGCGGAAGTCTTTTTCGTTATATATTTGAACTTTTGTTTCATCAATGTTACCACGTTTTATTGGAACAATATGAAATGCCTTTTCACCAATGATCGAGATTAATTTTTTTATAAGCGTGTTAGAATTTTTTTGCCTAAGATAGATAGGTGGTGATTTCGAGGTTTTTTTAAAGGATTCTTCGGGTTTGTCGCTGTCGTCTTGCAATATTTTGAAACGGTTTTGACGGTTAGCTGCGTCGATATCCCTGGATATCTTGGGAACAGATGATATCTTTGAAGAATTTGGGCTTCGCCCGCGCTTTACCACTGTGATATCTCTCCATTCCGACAGGCACCTTAGGTTTTTGACTACTGTTGTCTGTAGTGATAACTTGGTTAAGTGATGAACACGAGCCCGGAGCGGATAATGGCGCTGACTTAAATAAAGATGAACTAGGCAATGGTAGTGTTACCGAATCACCACTTGGCATCGGAGTAAGCGAAGTAGATCGCTCGCGTAAAACTGGCTTTGCCGTTAGAAAAAAACTGTCATCCGATTTTTTATTTTTATTGTTTGCATTAGGAGCTTCAGAACTCACAGTAAAATAGGCATTTCTGCCGTTAGAACCCACTTCACAATTGTTTGTTTTTGAGGTACTTATGCAGAGTATTCCAATCACTTTGTTTACGGTTGTTTTTGTTTGTTTTTCTTGTTTCAGATTATATGAAAAATTATTAATGCAAATAAAGCAAATTTCACAAAAAATGTACTTATTACGAATCAGTACTTATTAGGAATATTTTTTTTGTATTTTTGTGTGTTTAGTATGTAAAAAAAAACTCCGCTAACACGTCTGTTCACTACGAAGGTTCAACAAGACTGGAATCTCATGTAGTATTTACATTGCAACACTGAAACAGAAACAACTGCTCCTAAATTATCTAAATGGTAATTGACGTTTCTATTTGTACGTTTGCGTCTAGGCGGCTAGGAAAGAACACTCACGCAAGTGCAATAATGGCGTGTTTATTCTATTATCGTCAAGGTCCTTAATGACATTTATACTGGGTTCAAGCACGTCGGTTTTTCTTGCTCAAATTTTAATTCAGTTGAGGCAAAGTATGTATTCTTTCTCTATTTATCTCCAAGCTAAATTAAGACTTGAGCGATATAAATTGACGTGTGTGCGCAAAGTATTACCCCAGCATACCATTATCGGAGCGCTCTTATATATGAGCTCATATATGAGCGATTTTATGAGCTTCTGTGAGTGTTTCCTGCGTGCATATTTCTGAGCTCATAAACGATCGATTTTATGATTTTCTATGAGTGTTTCTTGCGTGTAAATTTCTGAGCTCATAAACGGTAAATTTTATGAGTTTTTTATGCTTGGTTTCTGCGCGCATATTTCTGAGCTCATAAACGATAGATTTTATGTGCTTTTTATGAGTAATTACTGCACGCTGACAGATAACGGTAAATTCCAGCTAAACAGAAGAAAGAAGTTACACAAATTGAATCATTAGTGAATATTTTTGGAAGCGTAAAGACAAAATTGTGAGTTATTTTATAATAAATACAAAGATCATACATAATTAAAATAATGAAAAGAGCAAGCTTAAAAGAAAGCAAATTAATAATAAGTGAACTTCGTTCAAACAAATTAAGAAAAGAAAATCCAGCATGTAATATTAAAAATAATAGTGTTGTTGAAGAAAATAGTGACAGTGAATTTTAACAAAAATTACAAAGCTCACCGGATTTGTGTACCAAGCTAGTAAGTTGTATACAGTACATAATTTAGGACTTGTTATAATTTTTGCTATTTTTAGGAGCACGAAATATGTAATTACTGCATATCAGATCCTACAAAGTTCATTTGGAGTGTTTGGAAAAAAATTTTCACTGATGAGTTAGCACAAAAATACTCGTGGAAAGGCACTAAAGATAAAAAATGTCTACCGGCTATGACAATAACATCAATAATTAGAGGAGCCTTTGACCGTATTAAATATCGTGACAAACTTCTTAAAAAGAAAGAGTGCTAATATTTAAAAATTTTTGTTTTATTATTATTTGATTTATTTTTTGAATTTATGTTGAATGCATTCAGTTTATTTAATTCATTTTAATACCATTTTACTTTAACAATACAAATATGTTAACTTATTGAATAAAAAATCCTATTTTGAATTATCTGTTTTTGTCATTTTCAGGATACTATTTAGTGTTTTTGATGCACGCAAAATGGGGCTCAAAAATGTTATTTTATGCACTGGAATAAGAGCTCAAAATGCGTTTTAAAAAAGAGTCATAAAATACTCTTTTATGCATAAAATTTAGAGCTCTTTCATAAGTGACCAGTTTAGTGGAAAAAGCCACTCAAAAATGAGCGTTTTATGACTGTTTATGATTATTTTATGAACTCATTATGAGCGTCAGCGCTCCGACAAAAGAGTCTTTATGAGCCCATTTAGGGCGCATATGCTAAGCTTGGAAACTACTCTTTTATGCATAAAATTTAGAGCTCATGCATGAGTGACCAGTTTAGTGGGAAAAGCCACTCAAAAATGAGCGTTTTATGACTGTTTATGATTATTTTATGAACTCATTATGAGCGTCAGCGTTCCGACAAAAGAGTCTTTATGAACTCATTTAGAGCGCATATGGTATGCTGGGACTGAAGACGTACATACATATGTACATATGTATGTACATAGATATGAAAAATTCAAATGCGTGAACCCTTTCGTTAAAAGCTAAAAGTGAGACGAAGTTCTTTTTATCTTATCTATGGAAATTTATATGTTTGGAGAAATTGTATTAAAGATATGATGTTTCAAAACACTGCAAAACTTGATATTGCTGAAATACTTACATACTTATTATCACAGAATATTATATTATTAATAGAATATTATATTATTAACAGAATATTATATTATTAATAGTTGGAAACAATAAATTCAGAAATATGTATCTGTGCGTAAAACAATAGGCAGTGAAAAACTGCAATAGTGAAAATGAAAATGTTTCCAACTATAGCAATAGTGTACAATGTTAATGCAATAGTTGGAAACAATAAATTCAGAAATAAGTATGTATCTGTGCGTAAAACAATAGGCAGTGAAAAACTGCAATAGTGAAAATGAAAATGTTTCCAACTATAGCAATAGTGTACAATGTTAATGCAATAGTTGGAAACAATGAATTTAGCAATATCTGTTTGCGTACAACAATAGGCAGTGAAAAAAAGCAATCAATAATGAAAATGTACACGAAGTTAAATTAGTCTTATAAACTTAATATATATATGTATAATAAAACTTAATATTAATTTATGTTTGGTTGATTGCCATTCTATAATTACAGCAATTACGGCGGTGTTGAAAAAACTCGTTGCACCGGATGTGGACATTTGCAGCTATTACTCTGTGACTGGCACAAAGATGGCAAATTATTTAACTCAAGGTAAGAAAAATATGAATTGATATATTGATAACTTTGTTAAACATAATTTTTCTTATCTCATCGTAGTATTGTAAGGAGCATTTTCTTGGTCGCCAACAGTTAGAGCAAAATATGGCAAGGGCTGAACAATGTTTATAATAAGTCCTATTTATTCCATATCAAATAAAAGTCTTAAGAGAAATTTATGTTAATGCATTTATTTAAAATAATTAGTGTTTAGTGTATAATACAAAAATATTGTTTAATTTTATTAAAGACTAATTGAATTTTATTTTTAAATTTTCATTTCCATATCAAATAAATCTTAAAGAATGCATTTATTTTAGTGTATAATACAAAAATATTGTTTATTTTTATTAATTTTGTTAATTTATATATTATTTATACATTGAAAAGGTAAAAAGAAAATATGAAAAATTAAAAAGAAACAATAATTATATTAACTTGCAATGTGTTTGTAATTTATTGGAAAAATATAGTTATAATATACTGTGTTATTAGATTGCTACCAGTTGTTGTTGTTTTACATGGATGAATTAATTACCTAAAGGACGAAAAACAAAACCTGTATATTATTACATATTTTATGTATGTAAGCTGCAGTACAATACGAACAAACATATAAAATGTAATAGGAACAAACATGTAAAACAATAGGGGAAAAATTTTACAATGCAACTTACTTCCGTGAAATTAGGCACAACAAAAAAACTGAAATTTAATAAAAATGCTTATGTAAGTACTTGATTTTTTTCGACCTTATCTGGTCTAGATCCATCATGTTTTGCTATAAACAGCATCACCTCTTGTAGGATGTGACTATTAGTCACGCATGATGGTCTTGAGTAAGGAGAAGCTATTAATGCATTTACATTTTATTTTCGCTGCACTTACTCCTGGATTATGATAGAATTTTTATCATTGCTTCAATCCTCGATGCCGTCCCAGGAAACAAAAAGCGGCAAAAGTGCTATTTAAACGAAATACAATTTCAATATTAATTCAATTCAATATTATTTCTATAATCTTTTTGTTTGCTGGGATGAAATAAGAAAATAATAACAATATAATAAAGTATATAAATAATGTATGTAAATGAGCTTAAACAACAATGTACAAAATTTTCTTAATAACAAACAAAATTTTGATAAATATAAATACAATATTAGAGAATTTACATAATAAAACTGATATAATGACAAATATTGTATTTATAAAATTTGCAATGCACAAAATTCACTTTACACAAAATAAAAATTTCATAATAAACAAAAATTTGATAGATATGTATAAATACAATATTAGAGAATTGAACAATCCGTTTTTTTAATTTTTAAGCTTAAGGTCTTTTATTTCTTTAAACAATTAAATTAAAAATAACAATCAATATTTCGATACTCATTGAGTGTCATCTTCAGGACAATTCTCTTTTTGTCCTGAAGATGATACTCAATGAGTATCGAAATATTGATTGTTATTTTTAATTTAATTGTTTAAAGAAATAAAAGACCTTAAGCTTAAAAATTAAAAAAACGGATTATTATAAAAGAGGTCAAAAAAATATAGATACATTATTAAAATTAAAAACAAATATAATTTCAACAAACAAACAATATAAAAAGCAAAATTAAATATGTACATATATACACATACCACAAATATAAGCTGATGATTATTTTTTAAATGAAACTTGTACATCGTCTTTAACTACTGCAAACTTAAATCAATTATTTTTTTTTCACAAATTTCATTTAAGAAATAATCATCCCTTAAATTTATATTTATGTATATGAAATATTACCACCACATAAAGTTTTACACGTATACGTTAGGTACATAAGAAAGTAACACATTTGTACATTAGATAACAATACAACTAAGTATATCCAATGTGCAATGTATATTCCTCCAGCAAAGATTTATTACATTGGATAGCAATACAATTCCTTCCAATGTACAAAGTCTTCTGGCTTGTACCACGGATCACAACTAAACTCACACACGACACTTATTTTGAGTAAGAACTTACCTGGTAGGATTCCTCGGGAAAATGTGGAGTCTCGCTCCTGCCGGGCATCCCATAACACAACGTCGGCTCCTAAAAAACAATAATACATTATGTAATTCTACCTGAAAGGAAGGATTCTTTCAATACTTACATTTTTTCCTCTGCTTATTTTTCCCCTTGTACACCTAAATAAGTATGGATGTATTGACAGTTTAGTTTTTCTTTAGCATTTTTTTGCTGTCAATAATTTGGCGCAAATTTTTTTCTTTTAATTTGCGCCAATTACACTAAACACTTATGGAATAAAAATTTTTCATTCCCTTTATATTTTTCCACAACAAAAAATTAACATCAAAATGTAAACATTAACAACTACTCAAGAGAGAGATAGCTATATCAAATTGAATAGATTAGCTATCCCTTCCTCGAGCAAGTGTTAACGTCAAACGAGTTGTCATGTCTACTTAGTTTATGCTTATTATAAAAATCAACGTTAATAAACCAACGGTATCCCTATTTGTTGGCAACATCTCTAGTGTTGGTAAAGGTTAAACACTAATAACATATGGGTACGTTCATGGTATTATAACTTTAAAAAGTGGCAGCACTAGGCCAACAATGAAAAACAACAGGAATTGTTGGTGCAAAATGCATGAAACTGACAACACACAACAGAAAATGTAGTAACAAAACTAATGCACACATAAAATGAACATTCCTATGTACAACAGCCAGGGGGGTTATTCTCTATTGCGAAGCGTAAGAAAAATGGGAGCTAATCGGATAATTTGTACCCTTTATTGCGTTTACGCATTTTCCTTTCGCATCCAATTTTTTCACTTTCGCTAATCTGGCATCAGTCTAATCTGTAATATAAAAGCGTATGTTAAAATCGTTCGTTAAAACTAAATATCTTGCGCTAACAAAATATCAAACGCATCGAACTAGCTTACGCATCGCAATAGAGAATAACCCCCCAGATCACATGTATAGACTAAAAATAGTTTTTTGCTGCTTAGTGAACTGAAAAGAATTATAAAAAATACCTATGTAGTTTGGTGATGGCACCTTGTAAAATAATAACACCATGGGAGTGTTCGTAGCAAGATGAAATGAATTTGAAAAGTGAAATCAAAATATCATCACCATATGTTCATGCATAAATTGACGTATGTACATATAAAAAACTCCGCAGATTGTGCTATGAAACAGTTGCTTGTTTATATAAAAAAGGGAAAATAGTTTAGTTTCATTGTATGTGTTTTCAATTCAGTTCTACATAAACAGGCTGCAAGTATTTTTCACTAACCTTAAATGCACATTATCTTCCGTTGGAAGAGATAAGACCATTATGAATCGTCTGCCTGAGTATACATAGAACATGGAAATGGTTTATGTAGTATGTATACTCGATGTTTCATAATGTTTCGTTATAATTCCATTGTTATTGTTTTCCTAGTGTACTTTTTTAGTCTGTTACTAATACTGATAGCTATTCAAATTGGTTTTTTGTGGTCCTAACTGTTCATATACCGCATTTCATTGGTCGCTAAGTTAAATAATCAGTGAACTTTAAACAGTTTGAAAAGTTATAATATATTGTTATTATAAAATTGGAATCTCGCTAAATATCGAAAAATAATGATGTAAACGGAAAAGATTTTGATTAAAAGTTCAATCCAATTAAAAAACCGTTCAACAATAACAAAGGCACGAAAAGCTTGTCTTTTATTTGCAAATGATCAAACCTGCCAACACACTTTCTTTTGTTGTTCGTTTTAAAGCAGCGATAGGCAAAACAAGGGCGCCGCGCCAATGCTTATGCTCTTACATCGTGTACATGTGCACACGAATTGCAGAGAAATAAAAACCATAAATCAGTCTCACTCGAGCACTAAAACACGATGGACGTGTTACGCTTGTTGTTAGAAATTAGCGTTGCCATATGCAAAAAGTGAGATCCCCAGAAATTCATATGAAATTAACCTGAAGAAATACTAGTTCTTATGAACAAAATTTTTATGAGGGAATGGAGATTTAAGATTTCAAATTTAGGTATGACATGAAAATGTCAGATCTGGCAATAGTGATTCTTTATGTGTGTTTGTGAGCGCAAACAAAATGTTTATATGTATTTTTGCCTATCCCTGTTTTAAAGCAGCGATAGGCAAAACAAGGGCGCCGCGCCAATGCTTACGCTCTTACATCGTGTACATGTGCACACGTATTGCAGAGAAATAAAAAGCATAAATCAGTCTCACTCGAGCACTAAAACACGATGGACGTGTCACGCTTGTTGTTAGAAATTAGCGTTCCATATGCAAAAAGTGAGATCCCCAGAAATTCATATGAAATTAACCTGAGGAAATACTAGTTCTTATGAACAAAATTTATATGAGGGAATGGAGATTTAAAATTTCAAATTTAGGTATGACATGAAAATGTCAGATCTGGCAATAGTGATTCTTTATGTGTGGTTCTGAGCGCAAACAAAATGTTTATATGTATTTTTGCCTATCGCTGTTTTAAAGCAACCGAACAAATGCCTCTCTGTTGGTTCAGATGGTTTACACATCGGTTGACTCATAAAAATAATCTTCTTTAAACTGGGAATGAATTTATTATTCAAACTTGTTCAAACTTTTATATACGTTGTTCATTTTAAGGCAATCGAACCACTTGCAGATTGAACACTGCCTTATTTTTATCATAGGTCGAATCAAACTTGTCAGCTCGTGTACTTGCCTTTTCCACTCAACACACAAAATTTTGATTAACATTGCAGTACAAAAAGCAAGAAATCATTGTGTATGAATTCGTTCATTCCTATCAAAAAAGGCAAGCTTTTTTTATTTTAACTTACAGTTGTTTTTGATGTACATCATGATACAAAAACAGTACAATAAATAAAAAACGGGATATTTATTTTTAAGTAAAGACTCAACAATTGTTTTAACTATTATTTTATTTATTTATTTATTTATTAACGGAAACTTGTATGTTAAGTTATAACAGTGCACGTATGTAAATTTGAACCATTAATCGCGCACATGTTTCACAATAAAAAATCAATGAGTGTTCGAACTGACGGGCGATGTGTTAACACCTTTTTGTTACACGGTACCTGTTCGATTTCTATGAACACAGACCCACAAACCCGGAGGTAGAGTTAATATAAAGTATTTAATGAAAAAGAATAGTTTATTGAATTTAATTTTACTTTGTATAATTTATTTCTTTTAATACCGACGCACTAAGTAGATGCACTCAAAATGAAAAAAATACGTAATACTTTTTATTTATTTTATATTAAACCATTGATGGACATTTCTTGAAACAATTGTTCAAAATCAACGCCTCTTTGTTTCTTACTCTCTTTAAGGTGAACTCAGTGATGACGTAGTTTAACCCATGCAAGGGTTGCCTATTCTATGTATTTAAAAATCATTTAAGGCTGTATTTTTATCTTGTATGATTAATACCTTTATATTTACTTACTAGTGTAATTGGATCAGTGTTCTTGTTAATAACCAAATAAATTTTAAAATTTCGATTTTCGTAGACAAAAAAGCGTTTTGGTAGATTTTTTTTATAATTTTGGTGGGAAAAGAATTTCTTGCGCGGCAACGCTGCTTTTAAATTTTGCCAATAGTTTTACTTTGTGGGAGCGTTAAACAATTTAAAGCAATTTTAAAGGGTTTAAACAATTTTAAAGAGTTTTCTTATTTGTGTAAACGAAATGTCTTAAAAAAATTGTTTGTAAAAGGTATTTAAAATATATTAAGCAGTCTTTACTCGTAATGTTTTATAATTTAAATTTATATGTGAACTTCGATAATGAATTATAAGAGAATGACTTAATTAACTTTATTTGGTTTTAATGTTTCACAAGTTGACTTGTGTGGCCTTATAAAGTATACCAATTACTTCTCTAGTTGACCTGTAAGCCTTAAAAATATAAAAAATAATATAAAATTTCAATGTTTTCTTTTTCTTTTTGTCAGGAAAAAACCTTTAAAAAAACCAGCTGCAATAAACTGCAATGTAGGTCTTTTTCGTCATTGTAATCTTATTGTGGAAGTTACAAGGGCTTGATGTTTGAAACACTATTTTTGAATGCACCCTCAATAAAACCATTTCGCATTTTCTTAATTCCTGGAAAAATAAATTTCAGCAATTTTTTTGCCTGCAAACCTTCAAAATATAAAAAAATAGTTGTAACATTCCAAGGTTTTCCTTTATTTTTTTATTGCATGTACAGAGATTTTTAAAGGGGTTTTCTCCCTTTAAAAAACTACCTGCAATAAACTGCAATGTAGGAAATCTATTTCTGAATATACCCTCAATAAAACGTTTTTGGTTTTTCCCAATTATTTATAAAAAAAATAAATTTAAATACCCTCAGTCAGTTTTCATGGTTTGATATGAAAATAATTTTTTAAGTAATATCAGTCGTGTTGTGTCTTTCAAAGCGAATTGGTGAATTTTAATTCAAAAATAAAGATAATAATAAATAAAACAAACCGTTAATCTCAAAAAGTGAAAAAATCTAAATCTTAGTATATATAGTATACACAAATAAATAATTTTGCCCGAAACTTTGTTAAGTCTAATGTGAGACTTGGCAACCCTGGAGTTCGAGATTAGTTTTGATTGGTCGAAACAAATATATATTATATTTCGATAAAAATCAGGATTTTTTAATTAAATTTAGTTTTATTTTATAAAAAAAAATAATCTTTATTATAAAAACCGTGACTTTTTATCAAACAATTGTTTATAAGAAACGCCTCTTTTTTTTCTTATGCTCTTTAGTTTAATCGTTCAAGAGACTTTGGCGAGTGCACATTTTTTCTCAATTACAGTGTTTAATATAAATGACAATGCATTTAAAAGATTTTTTTATGATAAACAATGCTTTTGGAAATGTACAATGCCTTTTATGTCACCAAATATTTAAAAGGTATAGAGAAAGTGTTATTAAGAGGCATTATGATTCTTTCCACTCTGATATGAATAAATATAATGACGAGGAAAAAAAGAGCTTTTTAACCGATTTAAGAAAATATTTTTACAAAAGCTAAGGGAATGGTTAGAACTGGAAGAAAACAATGAAAACAAAAAAGATTTAAATTTAAAAAGAGAAATTTCTAGCGTGGTAGCTCTAGATATTGTCAGGCAGGGTAGACCCTTTACTGATGGAATTTTTATTAAAGAATTACTAAATAAAATTCTTCTAAGACTTAACTGTACACTAGTACAGTCAGTGCCTTTGTCTCGAAAAACTATTGCACGACGAACTGCGCAATTCGGGGCATCAGTAGAGTTGGCTATTATAGAAAAACTTAGCAAATGTGAATTTTTTTCTATTTGCTTGGATGAGAGTACTGACATAAACGACTTGTCTGAGCTTCTAATTTGTGTTCGTTGCGTGGATGAAGAGTATAAAGTTTGTGAAACATTGTTTTCACTTGAAACTTTTTACGGCAATGTTACGGGTAAATTGTTATTTGATGTTGTAAATGACAAGCTTCTGTCAATTGTAGACACTACAAAATTTGCTGGGGTATGCACTGATGGTGCACATGTAATGACCGGTAGGTATGAGGGATTTATCGGCCAGTTAAGGAATCATGGTTTTGATATTAATTCTTTTCATTGTGTAATCCATCAGGCTGCTCTAGCTTCGAAATTTATTAGTGATTGTCCTACAATGAAAATTGCTGAACGAATAATTAATAAAATTCGAGGTGGCCATCAGTCGGTTACGCACAGAAAGTTTGTAGCCTTTCTAAAGACCAAAAATGCGTTGTACGACGATTTAAAAATGTTTACCGAAGTTCGGTGGCTAAGCAGAGGAATATGTCTTAAAAGATTATTTGATTTAAGAAAGGAAGTTCTAGAGTTTATGGAAATGGAAAAAATTGATAACAGCTTGTCAGATCATCTCAAAAATGATCAGTTTATTAGAGACTTAGCATTTTTGGTAGATACGACTGGCTTTCTTAATGATTTTAATTTAGAATTACAGGGCAAGGAAAATAATATATACGATTTGTCCAAAAAAATTTACAATTTCAAAACTAAATTATATTTGTTGTTATCACAAATTAAGTTAGGGGACTTCAAAGAATTTCCTAAAACATCCCTAATTTTGAACAAGCACGAAAAGGTTGAAACCCTCGAATATATTAATATTTTTGAAAACCTTTTTTTTAATTTCAAAGATAGATTTGAGGATATAGATAACATAAAACCACTTCTGGAACTTTTTGAAAACCCTTTTAATGTTGATGTTACTAAATATGAATTCAAAATACAATCAGAACTTGTAATACTACGAAGCGAGTTAAAAGCTTCTCCGGAAATAGACAGGTTATTATTTTGGAAAACTTTGGACGCCTTGGCCTATCCTGAACTCAAAAAAATTCCTTAAAAATTCTTTCATTTTTTCCGACCACTTACTTATGTGAAAAAATTTTTTCGGACTTAAAATTCATTTGTAGTAAACAACGTAATCAAATTAGTTCCACGTCTTTGAAACATATACTGCTCTTACGAAATTGTCATGACAGCATTAATGTAGACGATTTCATTTAATTTAGTTCCTTATACGAAAATCTTTGTGTTTCCTTTTGCTTGTCACTGTACCCTCAAATTATCTCACTAACACAAGTGTAAAACAATTTTGTCCATCAATGTATTAAACCCACAAAAACCAAAGAGAATGCAAAGCAACAGACAAATGTACATAAGTATGTACATACATTGTTATGTTTGTACATAAGCTACATACGTTGCTGTCTTGCTATCTCATTTTTATATATGTACGTATAACCACGTCACTATTCTCTTTGCTATGCATAATAGCATGTTTCCACGACAACTTGAATCTCCTGTTTCGCTTTCTGAAGCAAGTTTATGAATCATGCTGTTTACACGACTCATCTACCTGCTTCGATTTTATAATTTTTTTTCTTTCCATTGTTTTTTTAACTTTTATAAAATTTAAATAAATTAACTTTTCACTGAATTCAAATTTATTATTACGCCTAGGAAACACACACAAAAAACAATTATATTTTTTTAACTTTTCACTTTTAAATTTGCTTTGTTTACAAAAATATTTAATTTTGACAACTAGTGCAAATAAAAATTACGATAAAAATTAGAGAAGAGAGGATTTTTTCTTGATTCGCAAGTAGATTCAATATGAATCTACCTGCTTCGCTCTCAAAATTTTGTATGGCGAAGCAAGTTGATTCGCTCATGATTGGGGTGTGAAGCAAGAATAGAGAGCGAAGCGGTGCCGTGGAAACATGCTATAAGACAAAACCGAAGATCAACATAAAACACTTTTTTAATATTACTCCAAATTAAAACACTTAAATCTCCGCTCGCCGATATCGGATCGCCTTAATTTTTGGCCTAAACTCTTCGTCGAAACCCGCACTAGCGTTTCAATCCAAAAATTAATAAAATCGGCTATGAATTTCCGGAGAAAATCGCGTGGGAAAATTATATGAAAATCGCCCAATAATCACTTTCAATACCGACTGCCAAGCAATGAACAAACAAACTATGATTTACTCTTACATACCTTACACCTAACACTTGCGTATGTATTGAAACTGATAGTTTACTGCCCTACCCGCTTGTCCGCGGATACATTCCATAAGTCATTATATCATTATGCACAAAGCAATGACCTGTACTTGCTCGGCAATACCTACGCAGTGCGTTTGAGTGACGAATTTAACATAGGGATGTCATTGCGAGTGTACAATCGCCACCCTCTCGCTTACATTCCGTTGACGAAAACAGTGACGAATATTCATCATATACTACGTTTATACGCACGTCTTATTTGCAAATAGAACTATTTGCAAATAACTAATTCACTGTTTATACGGGAAATCGCATACAGAACTTGTGTTATTATTAGTGATGCCATGTGACGAAAATATGATTGTTTGGTAAGTAAAACACAAAAAACGTTCATGAAGTGGCAACGTCTTACTTTTTATTTGCAAATAGTGCCGTTATTCAAGACTTGTTTAAGTGAGTTAATAAGTTACAATAAAAAAGTTATACGGCAACATTCTTCTTTTTTATTTGCAAATAAGACGTGCGTATAAACGTAGTAATAGAAAGCTCTAAAATATCATTTCCAGAGTTTGAAGTAGATGCAGCTCTAAATATTTGAGATAATTTTTTCTTTTTAAATGCTAAAAATAGCTCCTGATGGATTCTTTCAGGTAAAAAAAATCAATGTAATTCCTCTATTCGTTTAGCCACAAAAAAATATCATATATGTAAATATCTTGAAGTTGAAAAAATTCAATAAAAGCGCATGCAATTTTCTTTACTTTCCTAACTTTAACAGTGTCCCACAACTACAAATTGTACATATGTAAATAAAAGATTTCTTTTTTTTTAGAAAAATTATTTCATCCAATCTAACATTATTGAAATATGTTGTCGAACGAGTTCTGCTCCACCTTTTCTAGGATTATATACAGTTGTCAAAGTACCATTTATTTTAAATGGGTTGTTTATGTTATAAATCAACCATTATGCTCTACATATTTTTTATACCTATAAATTTATATACTTTTAATTAGGAGCTAAAGTGTAATTACTTTGCTCATTTATCTC
Organism: Germaria angustata; assembly: GCA_963681545.1. NCBI lineage: Eukaryota > Metazoa > Arthropoda > Insecta > Diptera > Tachinidae > Germaria > Germaria angustata. Next base: position 81,571,304 of record OY813001.1, on the reverse strand, counting down.
TACTTAAGGAGAGATTATTCCCATTATTTTTACTTATTTAAGCTAATGATATGAATTGTGACTTTTATTATATTGCTTAAGTTAGTTACTCAGTGAATTCCCTCTTAATAGTTCAATAATATTAATGTGCAAAACCCAAAAAATAAAATATTTGTGCTTAAAAGTTAAAGCAAGAAATATACATACATACCTACATATATATTTAAAGAGGAACATTTTTTAGCAAACGTTCATTAATATTTAACTTAATGGAAATTATAGTTTATTTATAATAAGTTATAGCTCCCAAACAAGTGATTATTTTCTAATAAATAATACCCATTTTATACATATTAATTCAAACAATTTATATTTTATACACCCACATACATGTATGTACATATAAATGCATACATACTAGTTTAACAAACAAAAGTGGAACAAGCGAACAATGAATTAATTTTGCGCCAATTCTTTCAAATAAAGTTAGCATCATCTTAATATAAGCTTCTTTTCCCTTGTGACATTGAACTCCCTCATCTCAACATGGGTAGTCTGCAGTAGAGCTCATATAATTGTCATCCGTTTCCAACAAAAAATTATGTAAAATGCAGCAAGTATACTTACATATATTATTGATTCCACCGTTTCCACTTTCAAATTACTGAGAGCTAGAAATATCCAAAAGCGAATAGATAAAATTCCAAATGAATGCTCAACAACGTGTCTTGCTCGGGATAGCCTTGCATTAAACATTTGCTTATCCCTTGAGGTTCTATGATATCTTGACGACTTCATCAGACGTGTTTGCAATGGAAATGCATCATCCCCAATTATCACAAAAGGCAGGCATCGACTACTTCCAACAATCGCATTTCTTCCTCTTTCTCCAAAATTCTTTTTAGGCTACTCTTAAGGAACACACCAGCATCATTACAGCGACCATTGCAGCCAACATCAACAAATATAAATTTACAATTTGAGTCAACTAGGTTAGGTTGATTGGAGGGGTGCGAAAGACCATGTCATACGATATACACTTAAGCCAGTGAATGCTCGTTGTGCGCTCCTGTGGGTTTAACCATAACATATTGACCCAAAGGTCTAGAGAAACTTCGTGTCACTCACAAAGTTCCTTAATTTCCTCTAGCATATTCCCCGTAATCGGGTTATGTCCGCTAAGGTGTCACCCCAAGATATCGTGACCTTATTTGTGATAAGGCGGGGCATTGGCACAAATCGTGTTCCAATGTTTCGCTCTCCTACCCACATGCTCTGCATTCATCTCCTCCCGCTATTCCCATGCGTTTAAGATGTGCCCGTAGTTGAGAGTGCCCTGTGACGACTCCCATTATTCTACTTAGTTCGGGCTTGCTAAATCTTCTCTCTCTCGTCTGGATCTCCCCATAGAATTTTTGTGTCGATTCCCATGGTTCCGTTATTCCAGAAAGTTGAATGGGCAGAAATAATTTTAAAAAAATTAGGCAAACGAACATATGTACATATTTCATTAATTTTATTGAAATAAATGTTTATTACAACGTACAATCATGTGTCTTTTTATGTTCTCAAAAGTAAATGATCTTCGATTGTATTGAGAATATTCGCTCGACATCACTGGATGTCACAGGAGCGAACTTAAACGATAACAATTCGGTTGGAGATAGTGAATTAATGTATTCATTAGATTCGCTTTTGTTTAAAAAAAATTATGTTTTTAATTTTAATTAACGTTTGAACTCCAACATTTCGATTTAAAACTTTGTTGAGCTTTTCAAAAAATATACCATTTTCAAGACTTTCAATATCATTCCGCACTTTTTCTATAATGGACAAGCTTTCTTTTAAAGAAAGGCCTCTCTTTTCCAATTTGATTATACTTTCGCAAATAAACTCGAAATTATCTTTAATGTATGCAAGATCAGATTTTAAGGATGCATTTTTAAATAGAGCTTTTGCTTTACATATTGATTCCGCATCATCGTCGGTCAATGCGTTCAAGACATTGTAAATTTCAGTAAAGTTGTCACAGTAATAAATAGCAGCCTTGAGCAATGTACCCCATCTAGTTATGCAAGGAGTTGGGGGATTGTTTATACTTGGATACATATCGTGCAATAAACCAATGCGAGATGGTGCCTAAAGATGTACGATAGAATTAATAAATTTGTTTCAAGGCAATTGAAAAATGTGCATAGTACATGCGTGCATACATGCATACATATGTAAGAGTGTATATCTGTACATACCTTTAGAAAAACAGCTGTACAACCGTATAAAATCTGCAACTCTATTCAGTCCATGAGCTAGACACGTAACGTGAAGCATCTGCGGGTATAGAATTATTAATGATCTCATTTTGGAAACCATATAAGGTGCACCGTCAGTAACAACCAGCATAACGTTTTTATATTCAATATCTGTTTAAAATATTTTAAAACGAGAATTTGATAACGATTTTAAACATACATATCTACTTACTTTTCGGCCATAATAATTGCAAACTATCTGTGAAAAAAGCTGCCATAGAGCTACTATTAGCTCTTTCAACATGTGCTAAATTAAGAAGATAAGATTTTTCTTTTTCTGTCTCATCCAACATTCCAAATACAAAGTTTGCAACCATACGCTTTTCGCTGTCAGTTGTTTCATCTAAAGAAACCCAGATTTTTTTTATTAAAACCTTTAATTTACAATTCCTTGATATAAGTTTTGTAAAGCGTGGGTACATATTTCTTTCGTAGAACTGCCTCAGAAGGTGCAAAATGTTTTGTGTACTTTTCCAAAAACACTTTTACATCCGGATTATTAATTTTTTGCAAAGGAATATTTGCTGCTAAAAACGTTTTGCATGAATCCATACTAAATTGGTTTATACTCGGATCATTTGAGTAACTTGTCAACAATGATTGTGAACAATTTGTTTGACTCTTTTCAGCGAACTTTTTATGTTTTGCAGTTCCCAAATGCTGCTGAACGTTAAAGACTTTGCATCCAGAAATTGTACGATTACAAAGCACACAAAATAGAACTGAACAATCAGCTTTAAACACTCCTGGGTAGTCAGTCTTTCACAATACGAGCATTAAATTCTTGTTTGGTTTCTTTAGGCATTATATTTATAAGTTAATGTATTTACACAATTTAAGAAACAAAATTTCTGCAGTTCACCAGAAAATACATAAAGGCTGGGGCACATAGAATCCGTCATCCGTCATCCTTCGACTTTTTCAACTGACATTAAAGGCTGGGACACATAGAATCCGTCATCCGTCATCCTTCGACTTTTTCAACTGACGTTAACGCAATGATGGATGAGGTTGGCACAATGAGTACTTTGTTAAACATACCAAAAAATCAACTGATAGTTGTCAAAGTACTCAACGTACACCAAAAGTTAAAAGTTGCCCAACTTTCATCCGTTGCGTTGAAGGTGACGTACTGTATGTAACCAAGCTCATAACAAAACCTGTATTTTAACTTAGCTGCCAGTTGAAAATGTCGACGGATGACGGATTCTATGTGCCCCAGCCTTAACGCAATGACGGATGAGTACTTTGTTAACGTGTAGAAAATCAGTTGTTTTTTTTTACATGTTTGCAACATTTCTTTTTATTAAAGAGTAAAAATTTTCTATGGATTTTGAAGAAATTACGGAGTTTATATTAATTATAATTTTGCTTTATAAAGCTCAAGCTGTCTTGATATAATGGATAAAAGTCGAAGATTTTTAGTCAGACCCAAAAAATCAACTGTTAATTAAAACAAAACATACCAAAAAATCAACTGATAGTTGTCTAAGTACTCAACGTACGTCAAAAGTTAAAAGTTGCCCAACTTTCATCCGTTGCGTTGAAGGAGACGTACTGTATGTAACCAAGCTCATAACAAAACCTGTATTTTAACTTAGCTGTCAGTTGAAAAAGTCGACGGATGACGGATTCTATGTGCACCAGCCTTAACTGTTCTTTTTCAAAAGTATATGTATGTAACTACACATAAGTACATTCTCACAAATACAACAATTGTTTACAAATAGAAAATTACATTAGTTAGAGAAGGACTAACATATTTATTTACAATGTATTTTTGCTTTGTGTTTGCTACAGAAAGACTCAAAAAGCGCTTTATATGCAATTTCAAGCAAGATGTGTCAAATAAAGCAATTTCTACAAAAAAGGTAAAAAAAAGCAAAAGTAAGCTTTTCCAGCAAAAAGCTTGAAAAACTTGCCCTGATAATAATACAAATTTAAACTAGTATACCTTCAAATATTTGTCCTTCATTTGTTTGGAAATTGATTTGCATGAAGTCGAAACTCGTGTTTTGTAGTTTAACTCTGAAAAACTCTCCTACAAAAATTTTACATTTGAATTAATGTACATGCATACATACATACATACATATGTATGTATGTTATTGTTGATACACTAAATGTATTACTTTAAAAAAATTAAAATATGTACCCTTAAGGCTGGGGCACATAGAATCCGTCATCCGTCATCCTTCGACTTTTTCAACTGACAGCTAAGTTAAAATACAGGTTTTGTTATGAGCTTGGTTACATACAGTACGTCTCCTTCAACGCAACGGATGAAAGTTGGGCATCTTTTAACTTTGAGTACTTTGACAACTATCAGTTGATTTTTTGGTATGTTTTGTTTTAATTAACAGTTGATTTTTTGGGTCTGACCAAATATCTTCGACTTTTATCCATTATATCAAGACAGATTGAGCTTTATAAAGCAAAATTATAATTAAAATAAACTCCGCAATTTCTTCAAAATCCGTAGAAAATTTTTACTCTTTAATAAAAAGAAATGTTGGAAACATGTAAAAAAAAGCAACTGATTTTCTACACGTTAACAAAGTACTCATTGTGCCAACCTCATCCGTCATTGCGTTAACGTCAGTTGAAAAAGTCGAAGGATGACGGATGACGGATTCTATGTGCCCCAGCCTTTAATGTTAAACACTTACCACTAGCAAGGAAGCGCAATGTTAGTGCCAATTGTTCAGCAGGAGAAATGGAATTTTTCATTTGGGTATCTGCGCCCCACTAAATTCAAAATAAAATCAAACTGGTACTTAGATATTCTCAAATAGTTTCTGTATGATTCTTCGTCACTTAAGAGCAATTCCTTTGTTAGGAATGAGAAGGAACCGCTTTCTGATGTGGAGTATCTCCATGGCCTCATCCACTTTTTCTTTGTTCTTTTTGTAGGAAGGTATATTGCTTTCATGCACAAATCTGTTAAACCTTTACACAAAGTAATAAATTGAAAACGAAAAATTTTTATATGAATATACAAACCATATAATATGCCCTCTTTCCCGCTATCGTCAGAATCCAAATCAATAGTTCTCCGAAGCACTCCATTAATGTTTTTATTACTTCATTTTTTTTCTTCTGGATTAATTTTTATTGTTATTCAATATTAAGCTTTAATTTCTTATTTTAAATGATAAATATTTTAATTTGGGTATTAAATTCTAAATATTGAACATTCTGAATGAAGAACAATTGTAATAAAATGAAATGTCAAAAACCATATAGAGTTGAAAGCAAAGAAAACGAGACTTGATAAAACTAAATGTTCGTGTATGAAGGTAAATGCAGGTTCAAAAGAAAATTGATGAAAAACTGATAAAGTAAACCTGGGGGTTACTCTCTATTGCGAATCGTAAGAAAAATGGTACCTAATCGGATAATTGCTATCCCTTATTGCTTTTACGCAATTTCCTTTCGCATCTTTTTTTTCACTTTCGCAAATCTGGCATCAGTCTAATCTGTAGTACAAAAGCGTATGTTAAAATACTTCGTTAAAACTAAATATCTTGCGCTAACAAAATATCAAACGCATCGAACTAGCGTACGCATCGCAATAGAGAGTAACCCCCCTGATTTGTGTGAAAGGGGACTAAGTGCACACAAAGCAACCTGTTCAAAAACATTTATTTTTCCCATACAAAATTTGTCTTTTCAAATACAAACACAATGTATAAAAAAAACCAAAGAATATTTGGAATTAGTGCGGAGTACTTAGAGTATCTTTTAAAATACAACCACTAATCGTGATTTTGCAACTAAAGTTGGGGTCGCATTCGTTTAAAACTTTATTTTTTATTAAAATACGTTACACATAAGAATATATATTTTTTTTTGGCTAAATTAAAAATACTATTATTGTTAAAATGCGACTATAAAGTTGGCTTTTTCTACAAATATGTATAAGAGTTAAAAACTATGGCTATAAATATGATACAGTATAATAGAAAATATGGATCTGAATAATTGCTTATAACACTGTGCGACAGTCCGAAAAACCTGGGACCGGATATTATTTTTCTTGTAGGGCTTGTCGAGTAAAACAAGATTCCAATAGTGAAATTTGCCGGACACCTCCAAAATCCGGATTTACGGTTAAAAAACCGGTTTTTTACCTTTGCGCACTTATAAGCCTGTAACTTTGTTGATAATAACCCCATTTTCAATTTCTTACTAGACTTAGAAAGAAGAAACTGAGATATTTCAAATAATATATAATTTATTTAAGAAAACTTGGGAAGTTTGGGTGTTATTGTCGGGCAAACACAAATTTTGTAGATTTTTAAAAAATTTTTCAAATTCGGTGACGTTAAATAACCAAAAATAAAATTTTGTATAAAATGTTTAAAAGTTTATTTTCTTGAAAAGTTAAATAACTCAGTCAATTGCATATCTATTTTTAATCCCAAATATGCATTGTAATTGTAAATAAACGTACTTTTTAAATAAATTCAATAGTATTATAGTTTCTTAATAAAATAATGTTTAAAAACGTCACCGAATTGGAAAAATTTTTGAAAAATCTACAAAATTTGTGTTTGATCGACAATAACACCCAAATTTCCCAAATTTTCTAAAATAAGTTATATATTATTTGAAAGATCTCAATTTCTTTTTTCCAAATCTAGAAAGAAGTTGAAAATCGGATTATTATCAACAAAGTCACAGGCTTATAAGTGCGCAAAGGTAAAAAAAACCGGTTTTTTAACCGTAAATCCGGATTTTGGAGGTGTCCGGCAAATTTCACTATTGGATTCCTCTTTAGCTCAAAAAGACCTACAAGAAAAATAATATCCGGTTCCAGGTTTTTCTATTTCATTCAATTTTGTAACACTGTGTAATCTTTCTTAATTTTGTAAAGAAATTAAGTATAACCCTTTTGGTACGGAAGACGATTAATTGGTTTTAAACTATTATAATGGGTTTGTTTAGCTTAGATATGCATATTAAACTAATATGTATGTATATAGTTTCTTTTTATGTGTACCTATCGTGGGGAGAGATTTAAGGGGTGGGACATATGTTCCATCAGGAGTTTGACATGGGATATATAAGTCCCATCAGTCTTAAACATATAAAAAAAGAATATATGCATAAATAAATAATATATGTACATATGCATTTTTAATTTCATGGCTTTTTATTCATTCTTTCAAAATTCATTTTGTACATTTTAAGAACCAAAACAAAATAAAAGGCAAACATTTGAAAATTATTTGTGAAATGGTCCAAAACAATCTTTGCACAACGGAAGCTGACATTCTTCACATAAAGTTTTAGTCCGTTTTTCAATTTTCTTTTTTTGGCAACCTGAACACCGACGTCCCGTAGGCCCTTCAATTGGAAAGTGAGTAGCAGTTTGCCCATAAGGTTTCTTATTTTTGGAATGGTAACCACCATGACTAAGGCTTCTCCTAACGGCCGCAGTTTTCTGTCGACATATTATGTATGTCTTTGAGGCGTCTGCAGGTTTTTCTTGGTGCGCACATCTTAGATGAAAAAAATAAGTAGCGATCACGTGCAGTAGCGGATTTGATTGCACCATTGCCTAATGAATGGTGTTTTGACCAATAATGCTTAGCTCATGATAATCATGCAACCTAAAATTATTTTAATCTCCCCAACATCTGTATGCTTTATACATACATACATTTATATTTTTTGTTCGAAGCTTGAAGAATTTTAATTCTATCTATCGTGCATTGTGTAATACATACTTATGTATTATAAGGCTCAGAGGAAACATTGTTTTGAAGATTTGTAAACGTGTATCAGTTCTCTTATAATTTGGTCCTAAAGCGGGTTCGCTCTGGCTGCTAGGTACTTTTCAGGAGTTTGTGCTAGAGATGTCAATATAGCCATTTCATTTATTTCTTCTTCCATTTCTTCTCCATCTATATCTTTATCCGATACTTTCGGAGTCTGATGGTACGTATGTATGTACATATTCGTCTCCGCTCCCAGATGAAAAGTCATCTTCAGCTGACTTTTCTAAAATACTTGCTACATCAACATCGGATAGTCTTTTCGCCATTTTAGCCTAAATAACATTTTTAATTTTATAACACTATAGCCCTATTGGGACACATACGTTCCACTGCAAAAGCCGAATGGGACATACATATGTACATAAGTATATGTACATATGTATGTCCCGTAAAAAGAAAATAAATAAGAAATAAATAAAATCTCATTCATACCTGTGCACAAAGTTGTATTATAACTACAAGAACACACCTTAACTCTTCAATAATATTTTTCACTGCTTTTTTGCACTTTTCAATAATGGTTTTAACGTTTTTATAAAAAAGCACATACACAACTTGATACCTCTGCACTTTGCTTGTTACTAAAGGCTGGGGCACATAGAATCCGTCATCCGTCGACTTTTTCAACTGACAGCTACATAAGTTAAAATACAGGTTTTGTTATGAGCTCGGTTACATACAGTACGTCTCCTTCAAGGCAACGTATGAAAGTTGGGCAACTTTTAACTTTTGACGTACGTTGAGTACTTTGACAACTATCAGTTGATTTTTTCTTATGTTTTGTTTAAATTAACAGTTGATTTTTTGGGTCTGACCAAAAATCTTCGACTTTTATCCATTATATCAAGACAGCTTGAGCTTTATAAAGCAAAATTATAATTAAAATAAACTCCGTAATTTCTTCAAAATCCATAGAAAATTTTTACTCTTTAATAAAAAGAAATGTTGCAAACATGTAAAAAAAAGCAACTGATTTTCTCCACGTTAACAAAGTACTCATTGTGCCAACCTCATCCGTCATTGCGTTAACGTCAGTTGAAAAAGTCGACGGATGACGGATTCTGTGTGCCCCAGCCTTAAACCGCACATGCTATGATAATACGCAATAATTGTTTTCAATAACAGTACTTAAACTTGTAAATTACTGAATGGAACATTTATGAACCATTTAAAGTGAAAAACTTAAACCTTAGGGTTCTATGAATATTCAGTGGGATACATATGTATGTCCCAATAGGTCCTAAAGGGATAAAGTATAAAATAACTGTGGACTGGGATATGTACAGCAAGAATGGTAAATTGTTAATCAGTTGTTTATTTCGCAGTGTAATTTTTGTTGTTAGATGACTTAATAGGTGGACGTCTCGCAGAGTTGGGTCTGCCTTTTTCCAGTGGTTTATTCATAACACTTGTTGAAGGAGTAGATATTGATATCCATGTGACTTTTGACTTCTTTTAACGAAGTTTCCGTTTTGTACATAAGTACATATGTATGTTTTCCATCGTAGTTGTTGTGTTGATATAAAGAAAAGAGATAATGTTGTTGTTGTAAAGTTGGTTTTGTTTGTGTGCTGAGAGTTGAGTTCTATTAATAGATTTCTTTTGCTGTCACACTGTTGACTTTTGCAATTTTGTTGCATGAAATTCTGCTACGGAATTGCTTTAGTGTCCACATGGTTTTGCAATTCTTGTATAAAACATATATAAAACGTCAAATACAACAACACCAAACATCAAGTTGAATAGTAAGAATTTCAAAGCAAAAGAGAATTGCAGAGAACATGAAACTCTGTACCCCTCCCCAAGCTTCTTACCTCTCTCTCCTAAAACAACCAAGAATTGCTGCAACAAAATTGCTAATGTGGACAGTGTGTGTCTTTGCTGGCTGTTGTTGTAACGGTATCTTGTGTGATAGTGTGTACTTCTGGAGTAGAGTGGTTGGGGTTTGCGGTTTTGTGTTGGTTATGTTTTGTTGTGCTCTTGAATTGTCGTTTATTTTAGTTATTTGGGCCAAGGCGAATTCATTAACAGGTGGTCTTAAGAGCTCAGGTGATAATTTTTCTTTCAACGTCAAAATTTGTTTTTAAATTACGCAAACAAAAAAATTGTTGTAATAAAATTATTTACAAAAATAAAATTAATTTGAAAAGATAAACAAAATGCGTTATTGTACATTGTGTAAAAAAATATAACAAAGGAAATGGATCTGTGTTCCATATGCCAAAAGAACACAGTGGAGTAAAATTTGTGGAGTAGATTTTAAACCAACGTCTCTCTTACATATGTGCTGACCACTTCCTGTCATCTCACATTATACGTATTAGGCATAAATTGTTGCTTTTGCCAAATGCGGAACCTTTTGTAAAGCAATGGGAAGAAATCGAAATTCCTCCAAACGATGTGAAAGCAATTGCATGCTCTGAGTAAGTACGTTTTTTAGAAATTTAATACTAAAGCGAGGATGTTGAACTAAATTTGATATTTTACCTCAAAGTGTCTTGCAAAATATGCAAGATGTAAAATTTTCATTTGAAAAATAAATTTAACTTTTAGATCACTTTGCCTAAACGCACAGAATCGCATACAATGTCAGCTAATAACAGAGCCATCAAACACTGATGAATTCTCTTATTTATTTTCAGAAAAATTGGAAACAGAAAAAATTCAGGAATTTCCAATGCATGGCGAATTGCCTATTAAGGAAAAAAAGTTTCAGAGAACAAAACACCCAAACTGAGTAAGTGTATAAATTTCAATAAATAAACGTACGTCCGTAGAATTGTGCCAGAAATCTATATAGATATATATTTATATACAAATTTAGTCCTCCAAAATACTATGATAGAATTCGCGAGCTCGAATTGGAAAATAAGGACTTAAGATTAAAACTTAATCAGGCAAATGAAGCTCTCGCTACAATTCGGAAAATCTTTACGGAGGGACAGCTAAGGAAAATGATGTCACCTAAGAACGTTATGTGGAAATGGAAGGATATATCCAGCGCTATTTGCTTACACGCTGCGGGATCTAGGGCGTATAATCATTTATATAAGAAAGGGTCTCCGCTACCTCATAAATCAACACTCCAGCGTTGGTGTGCAAAAATGACAGAAGCAACCGTAAGTTGTGGAAAAATTTAGGCGTTACCCCGGGTAAGTTCACTCTAATATTGAAACTACAATAACCTACACAAATTCTACCAATACACAAACTCTAACAGCACACAACTGTTAAGCACCACATAACTTCGAGGACGAATATTATGGAGGGAAATAAGACTTAAAGCTGAAATTTTCACAAAACAAATGGGTAATTAAAGTTATTAAAATATATTTTGGTTTTCAAGATGTTATACTAAATTTTTTTGTTAAATAAGTGCATGTGGATGGGATTTAATGTTAAGATTTTAAAATTACTAATAGAATGAAGCATTAGAGTTTGAAATAATTTTAATTAATTTTATACAATTTAGACGCTTACACTTACAATTAATTTCGCATTTTTAAGAAATATACGTTAGTAAAATCAACAACATTTAATATATTATAATTTTTAACCAAATTTATTCAGATAATCCTTCATTTAGCAGCCCTGTCTATTCAGGCGAGAAAGTTTTTTGTTTTGCAGATGCACCATATAAAACTTGTACGAAACCATTTTCTCGACAGCGAGCTGCTCATCAAAAAGCGAACTTTTAACAAATCGCATCATAGTGGATTTGATCCAATTAACATCAAAATCTGACGTGTCCATAACATTTAAATTAGTAGCTAGTAGCAGAAATTGACAGCAGAGTAGACAGTGTACAAGAGACTTTAGATGCGTCAATGACTGTAGGAAAAGTCATGCAAATAATCAGGAAAAGTTGTGACAAATCGATGCCTAGGGTTAGAAGGGACAACCTCAGGAGGAAAGAAGTCTACTGGTGGAATGAGGATATTGCAAACGCGAGACGAGTCTGCTGCAGACGCAGAAGGCAATACACCAGGGCTAAGCGAAGGGGTCAAGCGGATCTCGAAAAAAATGCATATAGAGAAGCTAAGAAAAAACTGCAAAGGGCAATTTTTGACATCAAAAGAAGGCTATGGGAGGAACTTCGAGAAGATATAAACACGAACCCATGGGGTACGGGCTACAAATTATTTAAGGAAAAGTTGAAGACCAGAACAACAACACAGCTGATGGACGAAGCAAAAATGGGAAACATCGTAGCGTGTCTCTTTCCGACGAATGAAATCCCGTTGATAGAAGGGACATGATGGCAGAGACAGAAATTCCATTGTTCACCACACAAGAATTAAAAATAGCCGCTGAAAAACTAAAACCCAAGAAGGCACCTGGACCAGATGGTATACCAGCAGAGGTGATCAAGAATATAGCGCAAAAGCGACCAGAGCTGTTGCTTGACATGTATAACAAATGCCTCATAAAAGGCATTTTTCCAAAGGCATGGAAGTTACAGCAGCTAGTGCTTATCAACAAAGGGAAAGGTGACCCGAACTCACCATCAGCGTATCGACCACTCTGTATGCTAGACACTGCAGGCAAACTTTTAGAAAGACTCCTGAAACCCAGGCTGATGGAAGCCATAACGAACAGAGGAGGACTATCAGAAAGGCAACATGGCTTCAGACCTGGAAGATCTACAGTGGGGGCGCTAAAAGATGTTGTCGATGCATTCAATGCCGCTCAACAAGGAAATCATTTTAGTAGGCGATTCACTCTCCTCGCCACACTAGATGTTAAAAACGCTTTTAATAGCCTAAGATGCCCTGATGTCCTCCAGGCCCTAGAGACGAACTTTAGCATACCCGTATATCTGCTGCGAATAATAAGGAGCTACCTCAAGGACAGGGAACTTATATATAACACGAAGGAGGGACAGAAAAGGATCCCAATAACATGCGGAACCGCACAGGGATCAATTCTGGGCCTAGATTTATGGAACATTACCTACGATGACATACTAAAGATTGAAATGCCGCAAGATACGTTCCTTGTGGGCTACGTTGATGACATAGCAGCTTTAATAAAAGCCAGAGACACGGAAGAAGCGATACGAAAACTCAAGCAGGTAATGATCAGGACGAGGAGCTGGCTTGACGCACATGGCCTTCAACTGGCAGCGCAGAAAACCGAAGTGGTTCTCCTAACCAGAAGAAACTTATCGCTGAAAATAAAATACGCACAAAGAGATTCTTAAACTATCTTGGCATACGACTTGACTCGAGGATGACATTCTCACACCAAGTCCATTATGCAGTAAGGAAAGCGGCAAAGGTGACGGCACAACTAAACCGAGTTATGGCTAATATATGAGGACCGCGGCAACACAAGAAGAAGCTACTGATGGAGACATCTAATAGCATCATTCTTCATGGTAGTGAAACTTGGGGCATGGAGCTAAATAAAAGCAGGATAAACGCCCTATTGGCTGTGCAAAGGATATCTGCCCTTCGGATAGCTTCTGCTTACCGTACTAGTGGGAACGACCCCAATAGACTTACAAATACAGGAATGAAGGAAAATATGGATGAAGAAACACTCTAACACACTTGAACAAGGGGACAAGGAGATAATAAAACAAGAGACCCTCCAAAAATGGCAGGAAAGATGGAACCAAGAATCAGTGGCAAGATGGACAAAGAGACTTCTCCCAAACATAAGCAGATGGCTAGAAGTCGGTGAAGTAAACTACTACCTGACACAGATAATGACCGGCCAGGGATACTTCAGGAAATACCTAAACAACATAGTCAAGTGTAGTACACCATACTGCTTATACGAAGAAAGAAATATAATCGATGACGCCGAACACACTTTCTTTTGATGTTGTAAATGGGATGAGAAAAGAAGAGAACTCGAGGTATTAATAGGAGAAGTAAATGCTGAGTCTATTGTGGATCGCATGTCCCAGGACGAAAACAGCTGGCGAGCAATATCAAAGTACTGCGAATACATCCTAAATAAGAAGAAACCTTATCTAGAGGCAGCAGACTAGGTACAGATCAACTAAAGCAGAGACCTGGACGCAGGCCCAAACGGGAAGAGAGCTGAATGCATCACAGCAGTTCCGGGGTGGAACCATTTTCCAAGAGGACATAAGGAGGTTTTTTTTTTAGTCGGTATACCATCTTGGGGAGCCCGACATAACACGGCCAGTGACGACTCCGTTTATGCAGTAATGCATTTTTACCTCCTTCCCACAAAAAAAACATTTAAATTAAATGAAGAACATTTATCAATGAAAGGCGTAGATAAATATATCTGTTAAAATGTGAAATACAAAAGAAAAGATATTTACCTAAAAACTTTCAGGCAGACAAAAAGTAAAGTTAGCTGCCCAGCTATTTTCGCACACGACAGCCAACGCGATTAGAAGATGTAGCTTTCTGGGGATGGAGCTATACAAACCAGAAGAGACAGCGGATTTTTTCCAGTTAGTTAATGATTGGTTTGATATCCACAATTCGAAATTCTGTAATTTCAAATATCCTGGCAAAGTAAGTTTCATTTGACTAGCTCATTTTATTTATTTAGGAGGCACAAAATGAAATTTTAAATAAAATGACGAAAGTGATGTCGTTACCAATTATTCCAAGAAAAAAACATTGGAACCTTTTCAAAAAGGCATAATATGCTCCAACAACGCCCTGATGATGATGCACCAATATGTGCAGAGATATAACATGACATACTTGGTAACGTACAGATTAAACCAAGACGTTCTGGAACACTTTTTTGGAGCCATAAGGAGCAAGGGTGGATTGAATGACCATCCCTCGCCAAGAGATTTTAAATATAGACTTCGCAAATACTTTCTTGGTAAGTTTTCTGCCTTGTTCCTTCACCATAGTATTTTTTTATTCTAATATTAAAATTAATGTATGTACGTATGCATGCACTGCAAGAAATACGGAGCACTTATAGTAAATGGCACCGGAAATGTAGTAGATGACACTACCAACTGGCTCAATTGTCCATGTATGAACGAAATGCCAACGCCTTAAATTGTACCAGAAAATGAAATTGTCGAAGAGCAACAAAAAGAAAATGAATTTGACGACTTCAATGAATCGATTTTATGTGATATTGGTATTCTTCAAGAGGATGCTTTAGAGTATATATCGGGTTACTTAATAAAAAAGCTGTATCTTGAAAAATACGAATGCCATGAAAATTCATCTTCATGAGTCAATCAACTGTCAAAGGCTTCACTTAAAAAGCCAAACAAAATTTTAATTAATTAAATAAAAAAGCTGGAGTGTTTGTTTAGAAAATACAATGGTGATCTAATGTCACATGACACGAACCTTAAGCAGAATTTGCTAAATTATAGCAAATCGGTGGACCTACCGGACAACGTTAAGAATATGTTTTTTAAATGCAGAATTTATTTTAGAGTTAGAAATCTAAACCGAAGATTACAAATCCAAAAATCAAAGCAGAGGCTTATGGGATTTAGCAAAATGCTTAAAATAAAATATTAATACAATAGTAAGTATTCATTTTTATGTACATACATACATACAAACCTACACACTTACTTGTGTTACAATACTTTTATTTCTATATTTACAAATTTCTAATACTATACAGTACTAATATTTTCATTAAACATCTTTATTTTTTATCTTCTTCCAGTGAGATAAAAATTTGCACAATTAGCCAAACAAAATAATTAATGAAAGTGTTTACCGCTGAAAAAATCTATATACATACATAGTATATACATACATATGTATGTATGTAAGTATGTATGTATTATAAACTGTACTCTGCAGCAAAACGAGCCCTAAAAATGACGATACGATTAAGTTCTTTTTTTAACGGCTTAAAACTTATTTAATCCTAATATGATAAAAAAATGAAACATTTGTACTACATTTAATGTAAAAAAACTTGATTTTTTATAATTTATAAAATATTTACTAACTATTAATTAATTACTCATATTTGTTATTGTTATTATTATTTATTATTATTATTATTTATCATTATTATTATTACTATTATTATTATTATTATTATTATTATTATTTATCATTATTATTATTATTATAACAGATATGTACATAACTATGTATGTATTGTACATACATATGTATGCATATAAGTGCATATTTTATTTTACACATTTCAAGAAAACAGAAACAATAAAAAATAATTAATTACTCACAATATATACATATTTTATATTATTTTAAATAAATGATAGTAAACAAAAGGTTTCAGTATATTAAATTCCATTTATTAAATATTTTTATTATAAAAACAAATAAAATAAATGGATCTCAATCACAAAATAAACATTAATTTTTTTTCGTTACAAAGAGCAGAAGATGTAATTTGGTGCTTTTGGTCCGCAAAATTGTTAAATTTTTACACTTTTTCACCCTCTTTTTAATACGCTTTTATAAGCTTCACCTGTATGTTTGTTTGAAACCGACTCCTTTGAACGCGATTTTGACCCACTTTACACGGACAGATTTTATTCAAGCTTTGCAGACATTTCAGGGGCCGATGGCATTACAACAATTTGATAAACATATTCCATTATCCTGGGTAGGATCATCAGGATTAATAAATTTCTTTAATATGAATATAGAAATCGAACTAAAAGATATAAAGTTGTAGTTTAAAAAAACTGAAAAAACACGCTTTAATGAAAAATCGAACTAAAAAGTAAAAAAACAATTTTTGGGCATAGAAACAAAACGATGAACGAAAAATATTAGTACTATATAGAGAAAAGCGTGGGGTGCTCTGGACCAGAGAAAGTAAGGAAGACGATTTAAGCGAAGCAAACATTGGGAGCAACCTTCGTCAAGGTTTGCAAGATCTATTTATGGTACATATTGCAAGTATATTAATAACAGACGGACAATTATTTGGAGTAATGCTTTATGACAACAAATATAAGTTCAGCAACTCTTGTTCTTATGGCCGAAAGGGATCCAAAGCAAATTCGTGAGGATATGTAAACCTACAACAGGCAGCAAAAATGTACAGTTTACTCTTGACTACATCAGTGCTGAAGTGTTGGATATACATACATGATGATTCTGAGGAGACAGACATTCTGGCACAGATCACGCCACGCTTTTCTCCATTTTTCCACATTTTTCGTTCATCATTTTGTTTCTATGCCCAAATTTTTTTTTCCTTTTTAGTTCGATTTATCATTAAAGCGTGTTTTTTCTGTTTTTTTTAGCTATAATTTATTATATGGTGGCAGTGCTTTTGATGAACAAAGAGTTACTTCACACATTATTCAATTTAACTTCGCGTTTGTTTGTTTGCTTTCCTGTTTTAATTTCAACTTTTTGCATTTAGTTCTAATAAATTGTTTATTTATTTAGTTTTTCAATTCGCCTTGAAATGTGTTTTTGAGAACTGGGGGGTTACTCTCTATTGCGATGCGTATGCGATGCATAAGAAAAATGGTACATTATCGGATAATTGGTACCCTTTATTGAGTTTACGCGCATCTGATTTTTTCACTGTCGCAAATCTGGCATCAATGCACTCTGTAATTGTCAAAATTGTTCGTTAAAACCAAATATCTTGCGCTAACAAAACATCAAACGCATCGAACTTGCTTACGCATCGAACTAGCTTACGCATCGCAATAGAGAGTTTTGGGAATGTGTTGGACGAGGCTGAGTGTTCTCCATAACAATTTGCGCATGACGTTCTGAGGCAATTTTATGGTTGATGAGGAGGTAGGTTGCAGGTCGCGCAGGCGGGTGCGTTTTTGCAGATTTTCATTATGTGCCCAAGCTTCTGACACGATTTACATCGCATCGGATTTGGAAAATGTGGTCGCACAGTGTATGTTACCCCGCCTATGTCAATTTTTTCTGGCAAAAAATAGTTGACGAATGTAATACCACTCCCGTGGGTTGGCTACACTTCTTTATTTTTCACTAACAGCAGTAAGCCGCCATCACGTAGGAATGTGGTTTTGTTGATTTCTTTGTTAATAGCCAAAAGTGATTTGTGCACCGCGAAGATGGAATAAGAGCTTAGTGGTTTCTTCTTATCTTTAGAGTTGATTGTAAGAAATTTGGGCTGTATTTTTTAGTTACAGGTAATCCTGGAAAGTCTTCAGTACCGTTTGATAGTTTTTTTTCTTTTTGCACGTGAGCTCGGTGACAATAGGGCAATTTTATTGTCCCCGAGATATTTAGGCCCGGAGGCCATATTACTTAAATGTTTTTATCAGATCCCTGTATTTGTAAAACGAAACGAAGAAGCAGAAAAGATGAAGAACGTGGGAATGAGAAATAGACGGTAATAAATTGATTAGCTGTTAAACAGTCGTGACCGATCGCGTTGGCTGCAAGTTTTAATTTTATTTAGTTTTAATTTCATTTAATGAAATTTTTTGTTTTATTTTTTAATACGAGTGAATATTTTTTATACGACTGCACGCACTATGAATGATTGATATCGAATGTGAAATTGTCTTATTTTTGTCATTTGTGTATTATTATTTTTTTTTTAATTATTCAAAATCTTTTTGTTCCATGTTCGGTTGATTGTATAAAATACTAAAAATCACACAAAACTAATTGTAAAAGTAGTTGAAAAAATTCTTATCATGGGCTCTGTTTATTATATAGCGACTTAAACTGAAGTTAAAAGCTTGTTCCGTTTGAACGCTAAATATTTTTAATGGGATTCCTCGTTGTATGACTTACGAAGCATTTATTTAATAATTTTAATTTTCATTTTTACTACTTAGATTCATCCCACTGAATGCTCATTCAACTTTTGCAATAGTAAAACGCAAAACTAAAAATTTCCTCACGAATGAAGACAATTGCATAAAAGGTTTTCCGTTCATTGCGTTGTTGTACTCAAAAACATTAATTCAAAATTCTATAGTAGAATTCTCACTTTTGATCTCGAATTTAATAATTGTCACTGCAATTGTAAGGGAGTGGTGTAATCTATTTTAAAATTTCTTCTTTAGACTTTTATCTGTTTTAGAATATAAGCCAATTACATGCAATTGAAATTAAAAAAAGCTAAATGCATTATTAAAAAAAAGCTTCAAAAACAGAAGTTATATGTAATTTTTTTCTCCATTACCCCTCTTGAGAGCTATGGATTGGTTCCACAAGCATCTAATCCAGTTTATTGTTATTTTGTTAATCGGTTGTTGCTCCAGCTAAGTAGATGATTGGTCTGCTGTAGCAGGTCTTAGGATAATGGGCTGCCCATCTCGTGTAGAAACAACGCCCTCTGTGTATTTGGTGTAATGGTGAGGGAGAACCTTGCTAATCTTTGATTCTTACCTTTTTTTCCCAGGTGGTGGGTGGTGGTGGCTGTCTGACCTTTGTCATGATGTTATGTTATCCTCTTTTCCGGGGGAGGGGAGATCGAAGTACTTCTTGGATAGATTTTTCGGAAGAGGGTTGAAGCCACTTAATTTAAAACTCGAAAAACCATGATGAAAATTGTTTGGCCTCTGCCAGGGAACGAACGTGGGGGCACACTTGGTTTTGTAGGAAAGCACTTTACCCACTACACCACGCCACAAAGTGTAATTATTCCAAGCTAAATTAAACTTCATAAAGCTAAATTTAGCTCGAAAACGCTCAAATGGGTGCAAAATGCTTGTACACTTGGTTTTACGTTTTAAAAAAAGTGTAGTAAATTATGTTTCCACGTCATTCGCTGTTGTGTTATTGTAATATAGTGTATACATAACGCTCGTATATTTTTTTGGACCAAAAACAGTACATTTCACTGAAATTTAAAAAAAAGCAGTAAATCGATTTGGATAAACAGTACTTTTCGCAGTATATATTTTATTCAATATATAAAAAAATTAACAATCATTTCCATCATCTGAATAATTTCCATCAGAATCAGCTTTTGTGGTTGTTTTGTATTTGTCGTTTGAAGCAATTTGAATAAGCAATGCCGACTTCGTTTTGAGGTAATTGTAGAAATCAACGCACTTGTACTTCAAATTACATTTGACGGTCGGAATCGCATTCAATGTTTGCACATCTAATCGGATTTTGTCTGACGTCCAAGTTTTGTTCACTGCAGAGAAGATTTGTTCCACTGATGCTGAAGTTCCTGGAAAACATAAAATATATTCAACGATCGTGGCCATTTCTTTGAATTCGCAATCGGCGTTTTTGAGATGAATAAATATCTCCACCCACCGATCCACAATCGAAACATTGCCTTCTCTCCATTGCATAATTTTGTAACTCGTACAATAGTTTTTGATATATCGAAATTGGGTGTGTAAATTTACCGCATTTTCATTGGCATTGTACAAATTGTATTCGCTCATAACGGCTTCGACTTCATTCCATGTTGGTGTTTCTTGCAATGCTGCCCACGCAAAAATTTTCGGCTAGCGACGAATCAGAGGAGAATGCTTATTTTTAAAGTAAACAATAATTTTGCATGAATTCGCTGTTCGCCGTTTTTATTTTTATTATGTATCGAAAAACAGTATTTTGAGGGAGAAAAGCAGTACGCAGTTTTTGATGTCGAAAAACAGTACAATACTGCGAAAAACAGTACATATACGAGCCTTATGTATACATATAGAGGGAATATTAACTTTAAAAGGGACCTTTAATGTGAAACGTGAAACCTTCATTGTAAATGTGTATGAATATAAAAAAAGTACGAAGTGTATAATTTGTTTCTAGTAAGAGGTAGAGTGCAAATTTTTATTAAAATATTGATTTAATAGCTGGAAACCCACTATAGGCCCGTTTGAAAAAATGTAGAAATTGTACAAAACAATGGATGAGTGAAAAATTACATTAAATTCAATTGTTAAATTTACAAATAATTATAATAACGGGTAAAAACTTTTGACCAATCTTTAATTACAATCGAGAACGTATCCGTAATCACATCAACCTTTGAATTAGCAGTAACATGCAAGTCTTAGACTATTGCGAAGTGATGCAAAGTTTCATAAAGTGCCAACAAATATTAGGGGAGCTGAGCATAGCAAATGAATAATAGATCTTTTACTAATTAACTATTAAATTACTTAAGTATTTACCCAAAATTAAGCATTAACATCGGTCTGGTAGCATCGAAATAATTTAGTACTGTTTTGAATCGGTTTAAGTCGCACTGCAACAAAATGCAGTTTTTTTAAATTTTAGTTTTTCCTTAAAATCTTATCTAAACTCAAAGTACTCACTTGTTTTTCAACATTAAATTAATTCCTTATTATATTACAATTTTGGATTTCTTAAACTAAAAATTGCTCAACTTAAAGTCATATAATTATTTAACTACGTGTAAATTGTACTTATTCTCAATATTAAGTATTGAAAATAAAAATTTTCGTTAATTGTTCGTGTTCCATGGTAACTACAATCATTGGCACACAATGGGCGTCTAATTGTATACATGTTGCAAGAAAAATAAAACAGATTCATATTGAGTATAATATAATTGTTAGTTGTGTTGTTTGTATAAAAGCATTATGATTTTGCATTTTGTAATAAACATAAACAATACAGAATTCTCATATTGTATTTGATTCGTTTGGCATAAACGAATGAGACTGAATGTTTTAAAAGTGCTTAAATTTCAGTGGCGATTTGTTTTAGCGACCAATGAAATGCCGCACAGTGTAGTGATTTCATATAACGAGTGGCCAAAAATAGAAGGAGTTATCACAAAGTGATGAAATTTGGCACACATGTTTTAATTAATAAAACATAACCACACCTAAATTGTGGTCATTTAAATTCCAAGGATTCGTGTCCTTCCCATATATCCTGAAATTAAAAATTGCCATAACGGAAAAGAATGAAATTTTGCACAGACACTATCTATAATATGTTTAATGATCCGCATAAATTTCGTTCAATTCTGATCAAGGACACGCCTGCCTCGAAAATGTCCTTTTAAAAAAAAAGGAGTAAAATTAAATAAATTTCCTTATTTAATTTGGCACACTAATCACTGATAATAACTTAATTGTGTAAATGCACACATTTAGCTTTTCGTCTAATGCTGGAAAAGTTGTCTCCAACCTCACCTACATACATATGTATGTACATACATATATGCTTAAGAACTTTTAAAATTCAAAAATTGCAGCACAAATAACAAAACAATAATAATTTAAGTTATCATATATAAATTTTATTTATTTTTATACATACAAACAAAACATAAATACGAGTGTACCCTAAAATTAAAAAATTATACATATATCTGAAAGAACATAATTTTAGTTATTGCAAATATATTAATACATACATACATACGTATACATATATAATATTCTTTCTACTCATTATCGCTGGTGCTATCACTCTCAGATTCCTCTATCAAATCATTGCTAGATATTATATCAGCACAATCTTCTCTTTCATTTACATACATCATTAAGTCATTCATATTATGGTTTTTAAAAGTTTTTTCTGACTATACATGGAAATTGATGGTTCTGACTGTAGATACACTATTAGGTCTTTATTAGATTGAACCCTACTTAGTTTTCTTGTGTGCCTCAACCTAGCATTTCTTATAACTTTGTGGCTTGATTCAATGGCCTCTTCTGATAACATTCCAATAGGAATGGTATGATACTTAACATAATTAATGCCATGTATCAAAATTTTGTGCACTGTTGCAGGCATATAGTACCAAGGATACAATTTGAAGTACAGTGCAGTTTCTTTTAAAAGATACTCAAAATTAGGAATATTTATATTGCGCCCACATGACAAAGTTCTTCAAATAATTGAAAAATTTTTAATTAATTTTTTGTCTACGCCTGTAATTTCGCCCGAAAGTTCTACATTTGAAAAAAAACGTCTAGCTGTATTTCCATCATTTGATGTACCATACCCAGTCTTAACCCTGTCAACTATCAGGCCCATTTCTTCCTTAAACCTTTTCTGTATGCTGTTTTTTCTCTCGTCAACTTGGTCCCGCATTTCTTTTCCTGCTATTTGCCATGCTTTAATGGGTTGCATATATGCAATATGTAGAATACATTCAAAACATTTTATCCATGCATGTAATGTTGACAATCCGTACTGGTAGCAAACGTCATTAACTGGCCTTTCAAAAATTGACATGCTGTTCATTTCGGATGGCTTCGCTCCACATAAAACACAGATTGAACTGCTTCTGTTTCCATTTGTTACATTTAAAACCGCACCGTCTATCATTGTTAAAATCATTTTATAATGAACATTAAATTTTTTGTTTATCGAGGTATAGTTATATGTAACAAATAAAAATTCATCAATTGAATCTTGGTTTTAAAATTTTTGTTTGTATACACTATGACCACTACTGCCATTAAATCCCCATTTGCATTCTAGGATAAGATCGTTTTTAGTTTCAACTTCGGTGTTATTTAATATGCTTTCAACTGTTTTGTCTAAAATTATCTGTAAAGGAACCTCTGGTGAAGTTTCTAATATGTATATGAATATCGTTAGGAATAAATTTTTTTTAGCTTCTGCAATTAAATAATAGGAGGGAAAACAATTATCGTGAACAGAATTGACAACCTTTCTCATCATATTATATTGACTAACAGACAGATCCATGTCAATATATATGGCTAAAGCTTTTTCTATCGATATTTTGTCTTTGTTTGAGTCCGACACTTTTTCTGCAGATTTGATAAGAGCATCAGCTGAAGTGGATGCAACAAGCTGGCCGATTCGCCTTCTTTTAGTTCGCTGAGATGCATCCTCATAACAAACAAGTGGCCGGCCCCTATTCCTACTTGTACTGGCTTCCTAATAGAAGTGAATTATGTTTTACTACAAGAATCGAAGATCTAAAGAAAACTTACAACACAAATGTCTTCACTAAATATCTCCGTATCTAGCCAGTTACTCAACTCAGTTTCGAACCTACTTTTACCACGTCTGTAATTGGCCCAGTTATTGCTAATTTTTAAAAGCATGAATTTTAGTTTTTCTTTTTCTGTATCATGCAGTATTCTTTGAATACGATTTTCCACAAATTGTTCAATGCTATGCAAGACATTAGTTGCATTATTTTTCATAAATTCCAACCACTGGTGAAAAATTTCGCGAATCTGTAATGATGTTGACACTAAAAAATGTTTACAAAACCCGTAACAGCAATCAGAAGCAGCTGAAATTTATATATGTTAAAATACTTACTTGCAGCAATAAAATATCAAAAAATTTTAAAAGTGATATCGAATGTTTTTTTTTAATTTACTATAGAAATTTACTTATGTATAAAAATCCAGACTTTACTAAAGAACTGTCATTTGGCTAACGGCATTTCCCGTATGATTATTATATGTGAACAATAACAGTGTTACAATTAAAAATACATACCTGGCTTACAATTCTACTACAAATATATTAGCCGTTACGAAAACAGATTTGAATTTTACCTATAACAAACACATGTGAATTTTGAGGTTCTTCCCACAAATCTATTACATTGCATGCAAACCTTAACTTTGAACTACAATGATTCAAAAACCACGCAAAACTTTTACATAATATTTCACATATGAACTAATAGAAGTGTTTTCTATAAAAAAAAAACAAAAAATAAATAAAGTTTCCTACATCGACTTCAACCATTTTTGGCCAAGCTCGTGACAGTGTGTGCCGCAAAAAGAAATAAAGTTTTTAAACTCTAATTGCTTAAACGATTAGTTGGGGCGAATATCCCAAGGGGATAAATTTCAGTATTAAGTATTTAATAATGAAATACCTAAAAAGTATTTATTTCTTTAATAATATTAAATGTTAAAAGGAAATAATTTGTTAAAATTATATTGTAAGTCTTTTTCAGTTTTTATTTTAATTCAGGATTTAATTGAAGTAATTAAAAGTGTAATATCTGTTTTTTAATAATAGTAAATAGAATAATTAATTTATTTATGTTCTTTCCAGTTTAAAAAGGAAAGTTGGTTTTCTTGGTAATTGTTTTGTGCAGCGCTGTTACTACGTTCATCTTAAAGTAAGAACCGTCTTTTTTCTTCAACCTTCTTTTTCAAAATTCATCTTTATAATTTCACCGTCTGCGATGAATTTCTGCAGGAATATTGTTGGAAATAACATTATAACATATTTGGCAAAAAAATAAATAAAATGACTTGAAGTACAAGATTTGACATTTCTTTTTGAGTCAAAATTTATCAATTCAGACTTACATACATATAATTGTTAACTGTAGGTAGTAGTTAATAGTAATAATAAAAAACTTTATGTATTTGGATACTGTTTTATACATTCTTGTAAAATTTTTTGAGCCTGATTTATATTAGTTATACTAACGATGTCACTAACTAGAATTCAAATGGTCTTGGCCTTCCACTAAGCTCAGTTGGAATAAAATGCAAAAAGGAAGTCATTAATGATGGCATTTCTTACTGAATATCATGCAATAAAGATTTTTCAATGGTTTTTGATTTCAATAATGAAAATGCATAATGAAATGTATTACGTCAAATGGAAATTGTGACTCAATTTTTATACCAGCAATTTCGAGAGATATTTGCTCATTTTTGGTATTTAAGTTGATGGAATTCCTTATTTCTTATATATTTGAAATCATCCTCAATTAGCAATTTACTTACATATGTTTCGAAAGTTGTCACCCTAAAAATACGCACTTACTGCATCCATTTAAGGAGGTATGAGCTCTAATACCACAAATATACGATCGTGCTGCTACGTATGGCACATATAAACGCCCGAACAAATATTTCTATTTTATAATTTTCGAATTCAAGCCCATGTGTTATTAAGTGCTTAATTGTATTCACGAAATCGTGAAGAAATAAGTCAGTATTAGAAGTTTTCCTTGTTCCTACATGCATACATATGTTCCCATTAAGAAAACATTAATTACAGGCCTGTTTACCACGCGAACTAATATAGGTCATAGGTCCACACCACTACTTTTAAAAATTGGAAGGGCATCGATGCCAATGTCAAAAACTATTTTGATTAGTTTTTCACTCTCAATTATTTCCAGCATTTTATTTAAGTTTTCTAGTAGCCCTATATGGACATACGACTCTAGTGCTACTGTTGTTTTCA
Organism: Germaria angustata; assembly: GCA_963681545.1. Classification (NCBI taxonomy): domain Eukaryota; kingdom Metazoa; phylum Arthropoda; class Insecta; order Diptera; family Tachinidae; genus Germaria; species Germaria angustata. Next base: position 81,545,159 of record OY813001.1, on the reverse strand, counting down.
ATACCAATTGTTTTTACCTATAAGCCAATTTACTTTCCAAGGTACATATATTGGAATGTTTATTTTATTTAAAATGTTAGATAAATATGTTGTCCATTTTATTGGGGGACGATATAATAAGATCCAAACCCTTATTTTATGTTAGAATTCATTTTTCTCCCCCCTAATTCCTTTCCTCAATGGAACTAGTTTCTGCATTTACGATTGCAGTAGCAGAGTAGTTTTCATCAACAGATTCTTCGCAAGAGGACGAAGCAGCAGATAGAAGAGCTGTTATGTATATTTCTTTTTTGATCAATTAATTTTTTGGCTTCTATTTAGCATTTTGCTTTAAATAAAAATACTGTTACGAATTTGCTTGTGAACAGTCCTATTATAGTTGTTCGAGAACATACTGAATTATTGTTAATCTTATTTGCTTGTATTATTCATCATAATTGCCACAGAATTTACACAGAATACCCAACTTTGACGTTTAAAAAGGGTCCAAATCAGACTTTTAACACTTTGTGAAGAGTGAGATAGGAAATAAAATTAATAAGGGTGATGCAATGTACTAAAGGCAACAGATATATCGCAATTGTGCGAACATATGTTTGAAAAATTAGGATTTTGTTTTGTTTTATTTTCTGTGTTTTGTGGTGTGAAATATTATAAAATTACATTAAAAATGTAATTAAATAAATGATAGAAAATATATGTACAAAAAAATTTATGTGCAAAGTGGTGTAAATATGTTTCCAACTATAGCAATAGTGTACAATGTTAATGCAATAGTTGGAAACAATAATTTCAGGAATATCTGTTTGGGTAAAACAATAGGCAGTGAAAAACTGCAATAGTGAAAATGAAAATGTTTCCAACTATAGCAATAGTGTACAATGTTAATGCAATAGTTGGAAACAATAATTTCAGGAATATCTGTTTGGGTAAAACAATAGGCAGTGAAAAAAAGCAATCAATAATGAAAATGTACACGAAGATAAATTAGTCTTATAAACTTAATACATATATGTATAATAAAACTTAATATTCATTTATGTTTCGTTGTTTGCCATTCTATAATTACAGCAATTACGGCGGTGTGGAAAAAACGAATATGTTTTGCATGGAAACTCGTTGCACCGGATGTGGACATTTGCAGATATTACTCTGTGACTGGCACAAAGATGGCAAATTATTTAACTCAAGGTAAGAAAAATATGAATTGATATATTGATAACTTTGTTAACCATAATTTTTCTTATCTCATCGTAGTATTGTAAGGTGTATTTTCTTGATCGTCAACAGCTAGAGCAAACAGTTCAGTAAGGGCTGAACTGTGTGTATAATAACTCCTACTTATTCCATATGAAATAAAAGTCTTAAGAGAAATTTATGTTAAAGCATTTATTTAAAATAATTAGTGTATAGTGTATAATAAAAAAAATATTGTTTATTTTTATTAAAGACTAATTGAATTTTATTTTTAAATTTTCATTTCCATATCATATAAGTCTTAATAAATGCTTTTATTTAAAATAATTAGTGTATAATGTATAATACAAAAATATTGTTTATTTTTTTAATTTATATATTATCTATACATTGAAAAGGTAAAAAGAAAATATGAAAAATTAAAAAGAAACTATGATTATATTAACTTGCAATAATGTGTTTGTAATTTATTGGAAAAATATAGTTATAATATACTGTGTTATTAGATTGCTACCATTTGTTGTTCTTTCACATGGATATCGTGGTAGATTAGGTTTCTTAATTAATTAATTAATTTGTGGTAGTCTGTAAAGGACGAAAAACAAGACCTGTAAGGAAAGAAATATATTTATATTATTACATATTTTATGTATGTAAGCTGCAGTACAATACGAACAAACATATAAAATGTAATACGAACAAACATGTAAAACAATAGGGGAAAAACATACCACAAATATAAACTGATGATGATTATTTTTCAAATGAAACTTGTACATCGTCTTTAACTACTGCAAGCTTAAATCAATTGTTTTTTTTCACAAATTTCATTTAAGAAATAATCATCCCTTAACAACTTTATATTTATATGAAATATTACCACCACATGTATACGTTAGGTACATAAGTAACACATTTGTACATTGTATAACAATACAACTAAGTATATCCAATGTGCAATGTACATACATATATTCTTCCAGCAAAGATTTATTACATTGGATAGCAATACAATTCTTTCCAATGTACAAAGTCTTCCGGCTTGTACCACGTATCACAAGTAAACACACACAAACTCTTATTTTGACTTAGAACTTACCTGGTAGGATTCCTCGGAAAAAAGTGGAGTTTCGCTCCTGCTGGACATCCCATAACACAACGTCAGCTCCTAAAAACAATAATACATAATGTAACACTAGCTGAAAAGAAGAATTCTTTCAATACTTACATTTTTTCGTCGGCTTGTTTTTCGCTGCTGTACACGTACATAAGGATGTATGGATTCACAGTTTAGTTTTTATGTATTTTTTATACATATTTCTTTGCTGTCAATAATTTGGCGCAAATTTTTTTCTTTTAATTTGCGCCAATTTCACTAAACACTTGAATAACAAAAATTTTTATTTGCTTATCGAGAGCTTATATTCAAAACCCTCTATCTTAAATTTTTACGAAAATGGCTTTTTGATGGTAAAATATTCTGTAAAACCAGACTCATCTATGGTACCCATCAGGAATTAAAAAAAATTAAATTTGACATTTTATTGTCATTTGTTTTTTTTTTCTCTATCTTACACACGTAGTTTTTTTTAAAACAAAACCCTCTATCTCTCCAATGAATTTACTATTTTTTTCAGGAAACTACTTGCAATTTTAATTCTAATAGTAGACAAAGAAAAAACCATTATTTGTCAAACGCCTTATCAAATTTCGCAGTTAAATATCAAAAAGTCGTTGAACAAAAATTTTTGGAAAAAGGTCATACACAAATGGAGTGTGATAGTGCCCATGCAAAAATTGAGATCAGATTGAAAAATCAATCAATTTACTTGCCACATGATTACATACGAGTTACTAAAGAGGCCAGAAAAACTGTTAAAGTCAAAAATAAAGTTACTAAAAAGCCATTTGATGCTGTATATTTAAATTATGATTTTTTTAAAAACTATAAAGATGATAAGATTCTACGTTTTTCATCTATAAGACCAGGTCGTGTTAGAAATGATCATACAGTATCTGACTTAAGATCCCTGTTATATCTTTCAAATGGCAGTGTTAAATATAAAGTAAACTTTGATCAAAACCATGTTAATCTACCTAGTCGCATTAAACCATACTCTTTCCATATAGAACCAAAACCTTTATATTCTGCTCCACTTACAATATCTTCAAACAAATGGAAAAATTTACAAGACTTGAAAACTGTGATTCCACAAGAATACCATTATTTCTATAATAATTTGAAAATTGATTGAAAAACTTAGAATATAAATTATTCCACAATATTCGAACTTTTTATCACTTTAATTTTTTTCCATTATAATATATTGCGTAAAAATCTCTTACCATTTCTAAATAATAATGAAATTTAATATTTGAGCTATTTTTTGTTTTGATATTCTAAAAAAAAGTTATATCCTTAATGTACAAATATGTATAACTACTTGCTTTAATTATTAAAATTTTTGGATTTGGTGGTTATTTTACTAATATATAAATATGTATATCAATAAGAACTTTGAATTCATTAATAAATATTTTATTTTACTATGCAAAACCCGCTATCTTTTTATACACGTTAAGTATTTTCAAATAAGAAAATCCTCTGTCTTCCATAAAATGGCCGGTGATGCAAATATAAACAAATTGCTTGTCAAGTAATTAAATTAGTCAGTTTAAATAAATATCTTAGAATATACAATTTTCATTTTCTTCGAAATAACGAAAATATACGGTTTTTTTGCTCCCCTGAAAAACTACGTTTTTAAGATAGAGGCTTTTAAATATAAGCTCTCGTTATATTTTTTTCACAGCACAAAATTAACATCAAAATGTAAACATTAACAACTTCTCAAGAGAGAGATAGCTTTATAAAATCTTATATATTAGCTATCCCTAACTCGACATAGTGTTAACGTCAAACGAGTTGTCATGTCTACTTAGTTTATGATAATTACTCTAGAAGATGCTGAATTGTTGTTATTGTTATTTGATTGTAAATGAGCACATGCAACTATACATATGTACATGCATACATTGATAATTGTTAAGCCAGGGTGGAGGGAATGTACACAGCCACACAACACACATGTTAAATACGTGTGGCTGCTAAGTGATTGAAACAGCGAATACACTCATGATTATTGTTGTTGTTGTCCGTCGGCATTTGTATGTCTGATTAGAGCGTGTATGTATGTGTGTGTGTGTGTCTTGTGCTCATGTTTAATTTAAGTGTGCGACAGCGTTGCCATTTGTCAAGTTTTCCCTTTTTTTGCAAGTTTTTTGAGATGCCAAAAAGTTTTAAATTTATCGGGTAAAAAACAAGTTTTTTTTGAAAATACATAAAGTTTTGTAAAGTTTTTTTAAATACATAATTTAACTATTGCAGTATATTGGATGAAAATATTAAGTGATGTTTGTATGCAATGAAACGATCTTATATTTTCTCACTCCTTTATTACTGTAACAGTGTCTCATTGTCTTTACACCGTCTTAAGTACAACTATGCCGCTTTTATACATTGGCAATGTGTAACTAACTTTTGGCAGTTTGTGTTTGTGGTGAAAAAAAATTTAAAAAACATGGACAAATATTTAATGAAAAATGGCAAGACCAATGAAAGATCTCTAAATATGAATTTTATTTTATGTTTTTTTATTATATGTTATATTTTTGTTTTTAATCGTTTTTATATTTTTAAATAAAATGAATTCCAAATACATTTTAGTGTTTTCTTTTAAAATTTAGGTACTTTTGTAGAAAAAAAGTTTTTTTTGGAAAAAAAAGTTTTTTTTTCAGATATAAGAAGTTTTTTTAAAAAAATATATGGTAACGCTGGTGTGCGATGATGCGCGCAGCTTCTACAAACATTATGAAAGTTCAAGAAATGATCATTGATGCTGGAGTTAATGTCGACGTCGTCGACGACGTCAAATGTCAAAAAAAAAGTTGAATCGTATGAAATTATATGAGAGCAGTTAATCTCAACGACGTAAGAAATTTGACGCCGAAAAAGTTCAATCTGTTTCAACTTTTTCGGCGTTGAGAGGTGAAAGAGAGAGATAAGTATATGCGGGGGAGAAAGTCAAAATAGTGTTCTCTGTTCGTTTCGGCGTTAAGACGCCGTCAACGACGTCGACATTAACTCCAGCATGAGAGTATATAATCTGCGCACATCAACGTTCAGTGAGTCAGTCTAAGTTCAGTCACAGAATATACACGGAATACCCAACTTTGACGTATAAAAAGGGTCCGAATCATATTTTGCATAAACTTTGTATAACGTGCATAAAGTTTGTGTGAAGAGATATCTATATAAAAACAAATAGCTTTGCTATCTCTTTTACACAAGCTTTATGCACGTTTTCAAAGTTGTCGGGTCTAGGTAGTTTATGCTTTGTATAACGTGCACAAAGTTTGTGTGAAGAGATATCTATATAAAAACAAATAGCTTTGCTATCTCTTTTACACAAACTTTATGCACGTTTTCAAAGTTGTCGGGTCTAGGTAGTTTATGGTTCAGTCAGAGTTCAGTTAGCAGACAGACAGTGTTGAGTCTGTAATTAGTGAGTGAGTTGTTAGACTTTATCGTGATCGTGTAAAGTGTATTAAGTGGTTACTAATGCTTTTGAGCATAGTACGGTGTTATTAAATTAAATAAAGTAGTAGCTGTTAAGTACAGAAAATTGAAATATTGAGCGTTTAATTTCATTGCAATCTAAGAACCCACGGAAAGCGTTTTTAAAAAGGTAAAAACGTAACAATACTAAACCCAAAAGCATTAATCAATTTTAATGCTATAAACACATTCGAGGCAGCAGGTTCCCGACTACAATATGTCAAAAATAAAATACACACTTGTATATGAGAACAATTATTTTGACGACGGCACGGCAGATTGTTGTCTGCGCTGCTTTTGCGTTGTAGTAAAATTAAACTAATTTCTATTTTTGTTGGCTACAAAACAAAAACAGTGTTGACAATATAATAAAATATGTAAAGAAAATTTCCGATTAGAAATATTTTTTATTGCAAAATAAAAAAGAAAATTCCAAAATTTATATTTTATAATATATTTTATAATTTATTTATATTTTATAATATATATGCATTTCTCATCACTAAGAACCTTCGTAGTGAACGGACGTATTAGCGGAGTTTTTTTCTTACATACTAAACAAACAAAAATTACAAAAAAAAATATTCGTAATAAGTACTGACTTGTAATAAGTACTCATTTTTTGAAATTGTCTTTATTTGCACTAATAATATTTTTCATATAATCTGAAACAACAAAAACAAAAAAAAAAAAAAACACACACACAAACAAAGTGACTGAGGAATACTCTGTATGAGTACCTCAAAAACAAAAATTGTGAAGTGAGTTCTAACGGCAGAAATGCCTATTTTACTGTGAGTTCTGAAGCTCTTAATGCAAACAATAAAAATAAAAAATTTGATGACAGTCTTTTTCTAACGGCAAAGCCAATTTTACGTGAGCGATCAACTTCGCTTACCCCGATGCCAAGTAGTGATTCTATAACATTACCGCTGCCTAGTACTTCGTTATTTAAATCAGCGCCATTATCCGCTCCGGGCTTGTGTTCATCACTTAACCCAGTTATCACTATAGACAATAATATTCAGAAACCTAAAGTGCCTGTCGGAATGGACAGATATATCACAGTAGTAAAGCGCGGGCGTAGCCCAAATTCATCTAAAATCTCATCGGTTCCCAATATATCCAGGGATATCGACGCCAACTCAGCTAACCGTCTAAACCGTTTTAAAATTTTGCAAGATATCACCGACAAACCCGACTTACCCTCGAATAAAACCTCAAAACCACCACCAATCTATTTGAGAGAAAAAAAATTCAAACACCCTTATTAAAAAAAATTATTTCGGTCATTGGTGAAAAGGCATTTCACATTGTTCCAATAAAACGTGGTAATATTGATGAAACAAAGATTCAAATATACGAAGAAAAAGATTTCCGCAAAATGGTTAACGAATTCGAAAAAAATAAAACAAGTTTCTACACATTCCATCTTAAGAGTGCTAAAGGCCTACAGATCGTATTGAAAGGCATAGATTCTTATGTTGTTCCTGAGGAAATTAAAGATGCTCTCACCCTCCACGGATTTAAGGTAAAGAATGTCTCTAACATAATAAACAGGGAGAAGATCCCCCAACCCTTATTTCGCGTTGAATTGGATATAAATGATATAAAATTGAAGAAAAATGATACACATCCAATTTATAACCTAAAAAATCTCTTATACCGAAAAATCACAGTTGAAGAACCACACAAGCGTTCTGGACCCGTACAGTGCCATAATTTTCAAGAATATGGCCACACTAAAACTTACTGTAAATTACCAACTGTTTGTGTTGTGTGCGGTGAATTACACAACACTGCTATTTGCAATAAGTCGAAGGACCAGAAGGAAAAGAAGTGCAGTAATTGTGGAGGTAATCACACTGCTAACTACAGGGGATGTCCTGTATACTCTTTCGTTAAACAGGCTATGAGTCAAAAGCCTAAAGTAGTCCCAGCGCAAACAGGAAATACGTACTCCGCTACTCATCCCCTAATGGCCCAACAAATCACTTCACATGTATCGTATGCTGACGCTGTGAAGATCAACTCTATTGCCGTTCAAAAAGTGTCACCACCAACTAATACAAGTGCAAACCCAAGCTTTAATTTCAGTCGCCTTGAAGCTACTATTGATAATTTGGTGCAAACTATAAACAACTTTACAACAAATATGACTAGCATGATGCAAGAAATGCTGCGAATGCAGAACACACTGCTTCAAGCATTAGTTAACAAGCCATGAACACGTTAAAAGTATGTTTCTGGAACGCAAACAGCATTCGCCAACATAAAAATGAACTTCAGCATTTCCTCACGGCAAAAAATATTGATATAATGTTGGTATCTGAGACTCATTTGACTTCGAGAAGCCTTTTTAAAATGAGTGGCTACACCTTCTATGATACAAAGGACCCGAGAGGAAGAGCATGCGGAGGATCAGCAGTTCTAATAAAGTCAAGACTCAAGCACTATATTCTTGAGAACATTTGTGAAGACCATCTACAAGCAACAAATTTTTGCATCGAAAATTGTTGTTCAAATTTTGTGATATCATCAGTTTACTCCCCTCCCAGATTTTCAATCACTGAGGATCAATATGAGGATTTTTACAAAACTCTTGGCCCTTGTTTCGTAGCAGCTGGCGACCACAATGCGAAACATACGTTCTGGGGATCGCGTCTTATTACACCTAGAGGTCTAGCGTTGTTCGACACAATTTCAAAAATGGGCTTGGACGTCATTTTGAGCGGGGAGCCCACTTACTGGCCTACTGATATACAAAAAACTCCAGATGTTATAGATTTTGGCGTCATGAAAAATATCTCTAGGGATTGAATTCATGTTGAAGCTTCTCATGATCTCTCCTCCAATCACTCTCCAACGATCGTTACAATTTGCAGCCCACTAAGAAGTGACTTACCTCACCCATATGTGAAGGTGATAAATCGTGTTAATTGGCTGGGGTTCAAAAAATATCTCAGTAGTCATTGTGCAGAAAATAACAAGCTAAGAACTCCGGATGATATTGAACTTAACATTGCCAATCTTACCGAAAATATTAAACAGGCTGCTAAACATGCCACTGCGGATATTGAACGTCTCGTATGTGAAAAAAGGAGAGCTAGAAGGGAATGGCAACAGCACAGATCACCCCAACATAAAATCAGACTTAGAGAATGCACTAAACAACTCCAAGAGTTGCTTGCATCTGAAAAATCTGCTTCTCTTAAGAACTATCTGGAAGGTCTCGATGTCACAGCAGCATCTAATTACTCCTTGTGGCGCGCTGCTAAAAAACTTTAAACACCCGTTGAGTCTAAACCACCCCTGCGCACTTCTACCCGAGGTTGGGCAAGATCTAATACTGAAAAAGGTAACATATTTGCTGGGCATTTAAAATACGTATTTACCCCAAACACATGTACTGGTGCTGTTGATTTACCGAGTGTAGTTGCTCTACCCCCTCGACCCATAAAGTTTAAGATGCGTGATGTAAATAAACTAATTGCTGAAACCAACCCAAAGAAGGCCCAGGGTATTGATGGAATTAGTAACAAGATGCTGATGAAGTTGCCTCGTATTGCTATTAGAATCCTGTTGTTTATTTTTAATGGCATTTTAGGACTGGAGTATTATCCACACAGTTGGAAACTTGCCATCGTCAAAATGATTCCAAGGGCGGCAAAGATCTTACAAAGGCTGCGTCATATAGGCCAATAAGTTTGCTGTCAACAATTTCAAAGCTCTTCGAAAAACTGCTCATGACAAAATTGTCCCCAATTCTAGTTGATAATGGATGCATACCGGACCATCAATTTGGGTTTAGAAGACAGCATAACACCATTGAATAAACTCATAGATTAGTTCATTTCATAAGAAGAATATTTGAAGAAAAGAAGTATTGTTCTTCCTTCTTTATTGATGTTTCTCAGGCATTTGATAAAGTGTGGCATGAAGTCCTAATTTTAAAATTGGGGACGTATCTACCAATAAACATTGTAAATCTTTCGGAAAGTTACATTCTTGCCCGGAAGTTCACTGTTGTGGAAGGAGACTTCATGAATGTGCCCGAAACTATCTCATCCGGTGTGCCACAGGGTAGTATACTGGGGCCAGTTTTGTATTTGATTAATACCTGTGATATGCCTTTAAGCAGTAATATCCTAACTTCTACATTTGCCGATGATACAGCCTGCCTTAGTATGCATGAAAACCCTCACGAGGCATCCCGATATCTTCAGGAACATATTAACCTGTTGGAGCTGTGGTTGAACTTATGGAGAATTAAAGTAAATGAACAAAAGTGTGTTCATGTCACATTTACCCTACGAAGAGACACTTGTTCCCCCATTCGAATCAACAATCAAGTTGTTCCTCAACATTCACAGGTGAAATACCTTGGTATACACCTTGACCGACGGCTTACATAGAAACACCACATTGACTCTAAGCTGACACAAATGAAGCTTAAATTAACTCAGATACATTGGCTGATTGGTAGAAATTCAACCCTCAGTCTAGATTGTAAACATTTAATATACAAGTCGCTTTTGAAACCCATATGGTGTTACGGAATTCAGCTATGGGGCACTGCTTCAGCTTCCAATGTAGAGAGAATACAACGTATGCAAAACAAAATTTTAAGGTTTATAACATCGGCTCCATGGTACATGAAAAATTCAATTTTACATCGTGATTTAAATATGCCACTTGTGACCGCTGAAATTGCAAAATATGCAGACAAATATTTTACAAAACTCGAGTCCCATCCTAATCCCCTTGCTCGTAATATCTTGAACTTTACTGGACACATCCGCTTAAAAAAGAGGGATACTACGGCTTTAATATGCCACACTCCAGATGAAACTTTTTGGAAATATTTTTGTGCTTAACACGACATTTATGTATTTTTAATTACTATCTCTAAGTTTATGTCCGACACTTGTTGGGCGTAATTATTATATCTATATTTAAGATTTGAATACTTATTGTTAGTTCAGTTTAATGAAGATACAATAAATAAAAATTAGTGGAAAAAAATATATGCATTAAGAATTTTTAAATAAATAAATTTATTTGTTTTATTGTGTGGTTTTTCTTTCTTGGCCAATTTAGATTTGATTTTTGTTATTAGTTCCTTGTTTTTTCAGCTAATCAGGCCTTATGTGTTTTTATGACAATAAATTTCAAAAGTTATTTATTTCACATTTTCCCGACGTTTCGTGAATTTTTTGTTCACTTTATCCAAGGACTCGTCTGTTTTATTTAAATATTAAAAACATCAAGATTTTACAATTTTTTATAATTTATAATTTCTTTTATTGTTATATATCATATTGACTTGAGCCAAAAATACCAACATTGTTGAAGATTAAAAAAAAATCATAGGGTAATAGCCCTTTTTAACATAAAAATTAATTAGTAAAATTTATTAAAGATGTAAGGAAAAGAAAACTATCCTGAACAAGGATTTTAAAAAATTAAAAGCGCTAAAATGCACCACTGAAATATACATAAATGAATTGTTGCAACAGCTATTTACCATGTAGCTGCCGCTTTCTAAATAATTAACTAGCTGACTACATGGTGACATTTGTAGACAACCATAAACTAGAACTAGACTCGACAACTTTGTAAACATGCATAAAGTTTGTGTGAAAGGGAGAGCTAATCTAGTTGTTTTTATATAGATATCTCTTCACACAAACTTTATGCACGTTATACAGTTTATGCAAAATATGATTCGGACCCTTTTTATACGTCAAAGTTGAGTACTCTGGTTGAGTACTCTGTGTAGACAACGACAATTGTAGTCGGTATCATAAACTACCTAGACCCGACAACTTTGAAAACGTGCATAAAGTTTGTGTAAAAGAGATAGCAAAGCTATTTGTTTTTATATAGGTATCTCTTCACACAAACTTTATGCACGTTATACAAAGTATATGCAAAATATGATTCGGACCCTTTTTAAACGTCAAAGTTGGGTATTCTGTGTATATTCTGTGGTCGGTATTCGTGTAGCCTGCTGTCTCGAATGTGTTTGTAGCATAAGTTAAAAAAAATAATATGTATAACACATTCATATAAAGCAACAAATAAAACTTACCTTCAAACTATTATGTTTTCTTATTTCTCTGAATTGGTAGTTTATGTTTTTTTATTAGAGATCGCCAATGTTTTTTTAGGTTTATCTTATAAGCCTTCCTAGCCCCATATAAAATATGCCCTATTGTAAAAGTTCTTGATTTTGCACCAAAGTTTTTTACTTTTTTAAAAGTCTTCCTTACAATAGTGCTTCAGAGAATCATTAAAGAGGGGGAAACAATTATTTTTAATATCATTCGTTTAAAATGCATATTTTTTATATAATACTAGCTGACCCGGGCAAACCTTGTTTTGCCTTCAAATTTGCACTAAATCGATATAGCAATTATTGTTCAAATAAAGGTATCGGGCTAATTAACCGCACTACACGCTGGTTAAGGACCCAACGCCTTCAGCAAAACGCAGCATAGGCTTATCGCGCTAATCTCAATTGGGCAAAACGCAAAAAACAAAATATTGGGCCATCTGTCGGATGAACTTCAAACTACACAGAAACACTCCTCACGTCCCATAGAACATGTATATAAAGTTTGGTCAAAATCGGTGCAGTAGTTCTTGAGTTACGGTGCAAAAACACACACACAAAACTAAGTATTGCGCCATCTGTTGGACGAACTTCAAACTACACAGAAACACTCCTCACGTCCCATAGAACATGTATATAATATTTGGTCAAAATCGGTGCAGTAGTTCTTGAGTTACGGTGCAAAAACAAACACACAAAACTAAGTATTGCGCCATCTGTCGGACGAACTTCAAACTACACAGAAACACTCCTCAAGTCCCATAGAACATGTATATAAAGTTTGATCAAAATCGGTGCAGTAGTTCTTGAGTTACGGTGCAAAAACACACACACAACATTAAGTATTGCGCCATCTGTCGGACGAACTTCAAACTACACAGAAACACTCCTCACGTCCCATAGAACATGTATATAAAGTTTGGTCAAAATCGGTGCAGTAGTTCTTGAGTTACGGTGCAAAAACACACACACAAAACTAAGTATTGCGCCATATGTTGGACGAACTTCAAACTACACAGAAACACTCCTCACGGCCCATAGAGCACGCATATCAAATTTGGTCAAAATCGGTCCGGTAGTTTTTGAGTTTAGCGATCACGAACATACACATAATTTTTATGTACATATAGCTGACACCGTCAGCTCAAAATATCTTCGGAACTACATAACCGATTTAAGAGTTTGATATCTCGTTTGGAAGAACATGACAACGGCTTTCCAAAAAAAAGTAAAATAAAATAAAAAAAGCACAAAAAATAAATATATGTATATGTCATTGGTGGTGCAATATGAAAACTGCATTTTGCCACGCCCCTCCGCCCACAGACCGAAAATAAAAAATCGGACTTCGCAGTGTCACCCGCCCGAGTATTCTGAAGGTTCCCTGAAAATTTCGTCAAAATCGGCCCAACCGTTTTGGAGCCATTACGTTACATACATACATACATACATACATACATACATACACACATCCAATTTTATATATATAGAAGATATGAAAACAAATGTTTTATGCTTATTTAAAACGTGTGACAACTACATAATATGTATTAAAAATGCATTTTGTGATATGTGATAGCAGTTGTAATTCATTTCCAGAATCGTCAGTAAATTGTGACAAAATGAGAAGAGGATAGCTTTATTCGATCAAACAAATTTTTCTCGAAGTATCAGAACCGTCTGGTTCACACCTGAATCACTGGAATTCATCGAAAGTATTCGGAAATAAGCTTCTGAAGCCGGATTGATAAGGGATCGAGCTTGGTACGTCATACCCTGATAAAGAATATATACCATCGCCATTCTTAATGTAAGCCGAAGAAGAAATACGAAGAGGGGTAGATGGCAATGCAGGATCCAAATGTGTTTCAATTGTTGGGAATCAACACCCAAACTAACAACCGTAACTGTTGCCCAAAAGTCCCTAAAAGAATTTTCTGAATGTACAAAACGGCTATGGTGCCTTTTTTACAATTCGAAATACTATGGATGATACTATAATCTTTTACTTCATGCGTACGCGGCACTCAATTACTACAGCAACGCAATATTTTCGCCACACAAAACCCTTCCAATGCTGAAAGATTCTTAGCCTTTTGCAGTCGATTTTTCGTTTTCATGTGATGATCCCTTAAAACATCCAAATCTTTCCAAGAGGACAAAACATATACATCCTTTATGCTCTGTTTCCACAGAGATGCTAAATACAAAAGAAAGCAGTAAACAAGTTCCAATCCTCAGTCGACATCTTATAAATCGACAAGGAAGAAAGTAATCATTCCAACGCCTTGAGAAATATCTCGTTATATACTGTTGGTAGAGCGGAAAACTATTTAATTTGATTAATTACATGCGAGGATTTTCATAAGTTTCTTTAAGGGTTTTCCAGGTTTTGAGACAATCTTTTTAGCCTTGCCACTTGCCATTGGTAATAAATGACATATCCGCTCAATGTTATTAAGATGCAAATAATTTACATAAGGCGCGAGTTAATTTTCTATTTACTTTTATAATACTAAAAAAGTTTTTTTTCTGAACGATGAGCGCTCAACTTTGATTTATTTTTTCTTAATTTTAGCGAGAATGTCTTAGTACACATGCTAATTCCAAACTGACTATTCTCATGAATAGTTTCTCTTATACATATATTAAATAAATATTGATAAGAATTAGTTACTCGTCAATATGTGTACAAGCTGTTTATTTCTTAAATTACCTTGTTTAGATATTTTATTCTTATCATATATTATTTTATTTGTTTACATGAGAGATTGTTTTAACATGTGTATAACTAACTTATGTTTATATTTATTTTTAATTATATCCTTTGTTACAGGAAAAAATTATTCTTATCTAAACTAAGTATGATAAACTAATCTGCTTAAAATAAGTGTTAAGTTGATTCAATTCAATGTTACAATTATCTTCCTTAAAAGATAAAATTTAAGTAATCAATCTACATATATACTCGTACACCTTAACTCGCGCTAAATAAATCCCTAAAAGTTTGTCATTAAAGGTAATCGCCTTCAAACATTTCTACGTCGCAACGTGATAAAGTTAAATTCTGATCCAAAACATCAAAATTGCTCTGTACAATTAGGTAAGTTAACCGACTAAAAGTTGGAACAAACTCTTAGGGACTGTATTGATTGAATATTTTAAGTAAACAGTCATCTCTTCCTGCTCAATAAGCTCCCCTGCTATTTGCAGCCGTTCCTTTCTCGTCCTACGATTTATCTATTTATCTACTACAAATGTGGCAAGCTGCACCTGAGTGAACAACCCATACGATATTTTCTCCATTCCGAACTAAACGTATGGTGTTTTCCTCATTTTCAGTGAGTTTAGCTTTATGATGCTTTTCACTTTTAATTTCCAACAGCCTTTTTATATATAACCAATACCAAGACAATAGTGACTCATAATATTTTTAATACTGTTCATTTTGAACTTATTTGTAATCTTATAAGCAGAATCTTCAATTCAGTTTCTTTTCCTAAGTGTTCAAAATTCTTCGAGCATTTTATTTTCGACAAGGGTCATAATGAGTTCTTTTTCATCTCTTCCTCGATTGCTGTTCTTAATGTATCATACAGGTAGAAGGTAAACTACAAAGTAGCATTGAAATTAGAAATTTCTTCACCGAGTAATTGAAAAAAACCAAAAAAAAAATGTTTTAATACAGGTAGCATAAGGTAAGCATATTTATCCATATATTTTCCAGGCTTTAGTTTAAGCTCACAAGTCGTCCTCATATAAATGCTCTTAAGAGCATTACAGGCATCTCTACCATATTTACATTTGTAGAAACGATATGCTCCTGGTTTATCACATCCTTGTCACAACAAATCCAAATTTCAGTAGGACTTTCATGGATTTCTTTTTCAGTAACTTTCCACACCTTTTCTTTCTTAAGCAATAACTTCATGCAATACTTCCATATTTCGTATCAACATTCAGAATACAATTCAGCAGGAATTCAGGTAAAAGTTGATTAATAATTTTTTTTTTTTAATTTTTATTAATGCCAAAGAAAAGGAGAGAAGGCGTTGTTTCGCCATTTCTTGCCTATCCGCAATGACATTGTTATGATAATGCATTGGATCGATGTATATAAACTCTTTTGTTGAAGTTTTTGATGTACAAACGGTAAAGTGAGCCCATTTTAGAATAGGTATTATGGAATATTCTGATTTAAACAAAAGTAATTCTTTTACATTTATTTGACATGACAAGTTTATGTCATTCTAAACAAAGATTGTTAAAGATTTCCAGTCCGCTCTACCTAGGAAAAAAAATCCTGCTGTGCCAACGTAGTATTCTTTAGTTTGAAAATTTTCAATTCAGATTTAATATTTTTATTTCCAAGTTTCTTATCTATTTTTAACTATAGCCATGATCTTTTAATATACATAATCTCATTTGATTTGTCTTACCTTGTCGAATCTCATATAGATCGGCAAGTTTTCTTTCCAAGATAAAACATATTATATTTCTATTCAAGTTCTTTTAAGGAACTCATGTTATCTTTTCTGTCTGTTTTTGTGAATTCACATGTCGAACTGTTTTATTATTCAAAACAACATGCCTGTACAGATAGAAATTGAATTCTACGGGAGCATTGCTTAAGTGATCTGCCAAAGGGTCTACTAAAATACCCAAAACATTGAAAGAAATGGGGCAATATTTATTAATAATCAAATTATTTGCATATGCTTTAATCTTGAAATTCACTTATATCACTTTTAATAGGGACATACGTATTGTCATTGATTTTGATAAATTTTAAAGTAAGTCAAAGCACTTTATAAAAGACGGAATATACCAATTCTGTAACTCAAATTTTTGCTTATGATATAAGGGCAGTGTGCTTTGCATCATTGAATAATATCTTTTGGCTTTTTATTTTTTGGCCTCTCTAAACTTCTACAGCAGACCTGAAGGTAACCAAATATTTTAATAAAGTGTCAAAACGGCCAAGTAGTTTAAGTTTTTCCAAAATATCACATACGTCATTCAAAGTGTGATGCGAGACAATAGCGATAGAAATAGGTATGTCGCTTTAAACATTATAATTCTCACAATCATGTTAAAAACTAATATTCCCTCGGCACATCTGATTTGTAGCACACGCATATCCAGATGCATCAAAATTAATTTTTACAAGTGTTCAACAATAGCCTCTTGCCGGCAAAATACGAGTATGGTTAAAGGTGAAGCAACAAACTGAATATAATTTTTTAAATAACTTATTGTTTGTTGTTGGCTTAGTTAAGTAGAATAAGTTTCTGGCTACGATTTAATTAATACAAACCAACCAGATGATTGCGCTCCTGCAAGTTCTTGCATCTTAATAAAGTGTTCAATAAAATACGACATGTTGAGTGAAATTTAGAAAGATTTGTTGCAAGCAACTAATATTAAAATCAAGTGCAATGGTTCTGGTGTTGTCATTTGTGCAAAATACTTTCCTCTGCGACACTCTGTTAAATGTTCAGATTACAACCAGTTTTTTACCTCATAAGGTCAGAGACTTATTGTGGGAGGTGACTATAATGCTAAACATATGTACTTGGTGCGGCTCAAGACTATCCAGTCTTAAAGGAAAGGAATTGTATAAATGCATAAGAAATAACAATTACTCCGTTCTATTAACTGGATCTGATCATGCTCATTACTTATAAATTATAGTGCTTCAGCTGGCCTTGAATCATTGAATAGTAACATTGTAACATCTCGTACTAATATACATACAATCATTTCATTATTGGCTTGATCAGAGTATTAACTTGAATGTACCATTAAAACTGATAAAGAGATAGATGATGCAGTAGAGAGAACTATTCCTAACTAACCTCAGTCATGAAGCCGCCAACAACGGTAACACCTAGAAATACTACACATCAAAGAAATAGTATTCAAGTTTCAAGAGAATTAAGGCAATTTATAGCAGAAAAGAGAAAATTGCGTAGAATTTGGCTCCAAGTAGACACCCCATGGACAAGAGGCTATTTAACTAAGCGTGCAAAAATCTGAAGAAATTACTGTATGAACATAAGAAAGCTACCGCTGTTCATTTATCTAATATTTTTCAACCTTTCAAGATTAATAGTACTGTCGAGTTCTTAGAACTACCATGTCAAATGGATCTACCTATAAAATTTTTCACTCCTAGCGAAATAACATCTGAAATAAGAAAGCTGAATAAAAATAAATCACCTGGCTATGACTTAATTACTGCAAGCGTTGTAAAGAAATTGAATCGAAAAAGTATATTTCGTTTCCTTCACAATGGAAACGTGCCAAAATCATTATGATTTCTAAACGAAACAAACCTGAAATAATCAGCCTACTTGATATATATATATATATATATATATATATATATATATATATATATATATATATATATATATATATATACATATATATACATATATATACATATATATATATATATATATATATATATATATATATATATATATATATATATATATATATATATATATATATTTATGACTTATGACTATCGTTTGAATCCGCCATATACATATGTATGTTAATTAATTATCTTCTGAAAACAGAAAGCCTACAAGTCATGTCTATAAAATCCATTTGCCATTCTCCACATCTTTACTGTTCATTTTGATTAAAATAATTGAAAATTATTTCAATGAAACGAACCAATCAAATCGCGAGTTTCAGTTGAATAATATGAACTCTGATACATACATATGTACTACTGTTAGAGGCTGTTTTCTACTCCACTTTCACATTCATTAAATTTTAAATGACTCATATGATAACGCGAAATTTATAAATAATTATTTATTATTTATATTATTATTATAATTATTTATTATTATTATTTATTTATTTAATTTATAAATATTATTTATGATACCGAGGCCCCAAATCATTGGTGGCCCGTAAAAAAAAGTGCATGACTTTGGGAAAAATTGGGAGACACGGGTCTTTTTTTTAGTCTTTTATCACGTAGTGGTGTCCGTATATGGTTATTTTTTTCGTGTTGCATTGTGTAATGGTAGCATAATATATATTATATATATATATATATATATATATATATATATATATATATATATATATATGTATATATATATATATATATATATATATATATATATAAGTCATACCGAAATTAATAATTTGATATTAGATGCCAATGTTGGAACAATATTCGATTCCAATATGTTGTTGACATCACTGGCCAGATTCAACTCTGTATTACTACTACCAAGCTACAAACAACCTGATTCGAAATAGCGTCATTCATTTTAGTCGCGTCGCAGAAGCAAGATCAAAGAAAACACTAGCCACACCTATCAGAAACGCCATAACATTTAATCTGTAACTTTATTCAAGGAAATTGAAATAACGTTTTTTTTTTATAAATCTCATGTTTTATCATTTAATTTGACTTGTCTTAACAATTGGTTTTCTTTGTTACTGCGACTGTGTCCAAGATTTATTGTCATATACGTGAGATTTATGTCGTGTACTTAAAGCTGCAATACATATATAATAAATTACTGACAAAATGCCTAATAAGCCAAGAACGAGGTCACAATCCAGCCAGAACAATCATCAACATGATGATTTATCGGAGGACGAAGGTTTGGATACGACTGTGGTGAATGCTGAATCACCAATTGATGAAAATTCTACTGTAATGGAAGCAGCACCAACATGCCAGACTATACCGCTTCAATCGGCATGTACAACACCAGACGCTCTATCAACAATATTGTCTACAATGTCGCCTTTAAAGTCCGCGTTAGATGATTTGAGAAAGGAATCTTGTCGAAATGCCAATGAAATAAACAACATTCGTTCTCAGATTGTCAAAGTATCTCATCTACCGTCTTCTTTTCAGAATGCACGTGTTTCAATGCATGGCACTGATGAAAGGGTGTTGGCATCTACTATAAACGAGTCATGCACATCGTCTCACCATCAAACCATGCCGACTGTTTTGCAGCATCAACAGCATTTGCCAAATTATGTACACCAATTGCCGCCACTAACAAGAATGTATAATCCGTCATCGACAGATCAGGGGTCAATAAATCATCAAGGGTCTTCTACGAATACCTTTCAGCAATTACCGTTGTTCCCCAACGATTTGCGCCAAGCATCGTCCACACAAAATAATTCGCAGCATATGTCACCGCCGTCAAATACATTTCAACATCTGCCGCCGTCAGCGAATTCGCTACATATGTCACCGCCGTCAAACACATTTCAACAAATGGCACCGCTAACGAAAATAAGAATGCATCCAGCTATAACGGAAGGTCGGCTTGAGAGTATTTTGAGTTTGTCCACTTGTGCGAAAAATATTGTTGCCTTTTTTAAGTCAGCCAAGTGTGACAATCACTTAATGAACCCAACCCTACTGGAACAGCTGGTACTAAAACTTCCGTTGTCTAAGCAGTATGAGTGGGCTAAGTTTTCGACGCCTATTTTACCATATCCCACCGTTGAATATTTTGCTAAATGGATTGGAGACCTGGCACGTTTTTGCAGTTTAATGCCACAACGTAATATAATTACTACAACAAATCGCCAGCCAGTGCCATCAACAGCAACAAAAAGGGTACTCCATAGTAAGGTTGAAACACCTGATGGTAAAGAGTGCTATCAGTGTAAAGGTAAGCATGAACTTTCCGAGTGCAGGCAATTCAGGGGGTTGGTAACCGACGTTAAGTGGGAGCAAGTAAAACGCTTACACGTGTGTTTTTCTTGCCTTCGTAAGGGCCACGGCTTAACGCAATGTAGAAAAAGAAAAGTGTGTGCTATAAACGGTTGCAGCCGGTACCATCACCCTCTGTTACATCAAGATGCCCCACCTGCGGAATTGGCAAACGATAGTGAACAGACCGAGCATATATTACAGTGTCGCCAGAGCGAAAATATACATCTCAATTATTCAAGATTCTACCAGTAATGTTGAATGGTCCAAATGGGGCTGTAACGGTTTACGCACTACTTGACGAAGGTTCATCGGTATCATTACTAGACGAAAACATCGCAGCGTCTATTGGTCTGAAAGGGCAAAAATCATCAATTACTCTTCAATGGTATGACGACAGGCGGAAAACAGAGACCTCTATGAAAGTAAATCTTGAAATTTCATCGGTAGAAGAATGCGGTAAAAAATATGAGGTTAGAAGTTTACATACTGTAAGAAAATTAAATTTGCCTGCGCAAAGTTTCGACAAATCAAAATTTGATCACCTGAAGCACCTTCATATACAAAGTTATAAAGATAAGAAGCCAGTAATGTTTATTAGTTTGGACAATTGTTGTTTAGGTTTGGCTGAGCAAATTGTTGAGGGAGGTCCGCACATGCCAGTGGCCTCGGCTACTAAACTGCGATGGGTTGTCTATGGCCCAACTCTAGGCAGGAACAACAGTATAGCTAGAATTTGCCATATAAACGAAACCAACGAATGGAAGGAGATTAATAAATTGGTTCAAGACTATTTTTCAGTGGATAATTTTGGTGTTAAGGTTTCAAATACAGTTTTGGAATCTGAAGCTAACAAACGCGCTAGAAGTATCTTGGAAAGTACAACTAGAAAAGTTGATGGTCGATACGAAACTGGGCTCCTTTGGAAAAGAGATAGTTTTGAAATGGCCAAGCAACGATTCCTGAAGGTGGAAAATAAGATGAAAAGAGATCCAGTATATGCTGCCAACTATAAAAAAGAAATTAGTAAGTACATTTATAAGGGTTATGCCAGAATATTATCTCCAACCGAAGTCTATGACCACAACAAACTTGGTATCTGCCGCACTTTGGGGTAACAAATCCTCATAAGCCGGAGAAGCTACGAATAGTTTTTGATGCCGCCGCGGCTTCAGCAAACATGTCGCTAAATTCAGCCTTATTGAAGGGCCCCGAACATGCCAAGCTGCTGCAAATGATTTTGTTTCAGTTTCGAAATGGAAAAATTGCGGTGGCAGGAGACATACAGGAAATGTTTTGCCAGGTGTCAATTGTAGCCGGTGATCAAAACTCCCAACGTTTTTTGTGGCGTGATGGTGAAACGGATGGCAACATACAAACTTATGTGATGAAATCTATGATGTTCGCCGTGCTGTGCCGAATATATTAAGAACGTTAATGCGCGGGAATTTGAGTCAGTCATGCCTAGAGGCTAAAGAGCCGTTATTGATTACACATATGTCGACGATCTGGTTATAAGTTTTGACAGCATAGAAGAAGCTCTTGAAGTAACGAGGGAGGCCATACATATAAATGCAGCAGCGGGTTTCAACTTAAGAAACTTTTCGTCGAATTCTATTGAAGTATAGTCTATGTTAAACGATGTCTATAATAGTGGGTCAGTAACACTTAAGATGGAGAGGCAAGGGCAGACAGATAAGATCCTGGGCTTATATTGGAACAAAAGTAGTGACAGTTTTGAATTCCATGTCAAGTTTCAACGAATTTCACACGATGTTTTAGAGGGAAGACGTCCGCCAACAAAAAGGGAACTTTTGGGAATGACTATGGCAGTTTTCGATCCGTTCGGGTTTTTGGCCAACTTTACCATATACTCGAAATTACTTATACAGAAAACATGGAAACTATCTCTGCAGTGGGACGAGCAGCTTCCGCAACAAATTGCAAAGCAGTGGAATGCGTGGTCTAAAGAGTTTGCTAGAATAAAACAGTTATCCATTCCCCGGTGCTACTTAACGTTATTGGCCAGCGCTGACGAGATACAGCTACATATTTCTATTGATGCCAGTTCCAGAGCCTATGCCGCAGTAGCGTATTTTCATATAAGACGTGGATCCAGTGTTCATGTATCCTTTGTAATGGCCAAGGCGCGCTGTGCCCCACCAAGGGGGAATGACTATCCCACGTTTGGAGCTGCAAGCAGCAGTTCTCGGTTGTCGTCTCAAAACATCGATAGAAGAAAGCCACGAGTTAAAAATTAGCCGTACAACATTCTGGTCTGATTCGAGAACGGTGACAGCTTGGATCCAGTCTACCGAAAGAGAATATAAACAGTTTGTTGCCTGTCGCATAGCAGAAATTTTGACAACCACAGAGCCAGAACAATGGAGATGGATAGCTACTGACTTAAACGTCGCTGATGAGGCCACAAGGGGTAAACTGTCTATAAATTTTGAATTTAATTCCAGATGGTTAAACGGACCAAATTTTTGAAACTTGATGAAAAATTTTGTCCAGTCAATTCACTTGTTTCTGAGGGCAACCGAAGCCATGAGGAAGAGAAAGGCGAGGTAGTATTGGTGCTTAGCAGAGTAAAAGAACCAGTCTTTGGATTTGAACGTTTCTCCAGCTATTTAAAGCTAAAACGTTGTGCTGCTTGGGTGTTGCGCTTTATCAACATGAAAGTAAAACAGCGTAAATTAATGTCAACAGCACTAACAGTGGTGGAAATAGAGGCAGGAGAAAAACTAATTTGCCGCCAGGTGCAGATGGAGGTTTTCGGGGTAGAAAGAGCATACTTGCTAAAAGGAAACGTAGTGCCGAAGTCTTGCAGCATTTCTCAACTGACACCCTATATGGATGAAGAGATGATACTCAGAGTGAATGGGAGAATTGATAACGCCTATTGTCTACCGTTTACTGCCCGAAATCCTATTATTATGCCAACTAAACATCCTGTTACGGTAATGATCATCGCCTACTATCACCAGAAGAGACATCATCAAAATGACCATGCTGTGATAAATGAGGTAAGACAAAAATTTTGGGTGCCGTATATCAGGACCGCATTAAAGTCAGTAAAAAAGACGTGTCCAGTCTGCATACGGGACGCAGCGAAACCAACCCCTCCGTTAATGGGACAATTGCCAATCGACCGTTTAACACCTTACGTGCGGCCATTTAGCTACGTCGGTCTAGACTATTGTGGGCATTTTAATGTCACAATCGGACGGAGAACAGAAAAAAGATGGATCGCCTTGTTTACGTGTCTTGGAACTAGAGCACTGCATTTAGAAATTTCTGTAGATCTGTCCACTGATTCATTTTTGCTATGTATAAGAAATTTTGTCAACAGAAGAGGCGTTCCCATACGAATTCGAAGTGACAATGGAACCAACTTTATTGGTGCACAGAAGGAGATGACGAAACAAAATAATTTCTTTGACTACGATGAAATACAACGAACTTTATCAAAAGATAATATCGAGTGGGTTTTCAATTGTCCAGCTAATCCCCATGCAGGAGGTTGCTGGGAGAGATTGGTAAGATGTGTGAAACAATTAATATATAAAAGTTTCAAGGAAGAATCACCACGCGTAGAAACTTTTCGTAGTGCTGTTATAGAAGCTGAAAACATAATAAACAATTGACCTTTGACCGAATTGCCAACTGATCCTGGTTCCGAGGAGCCAC
Organism: Germaria angustata; assembly: GCA_963681545.1. Classification (NCBI taxonomy): domain Eukaryota; kingdom Metazoa; phylum Arthropoda; class Insecta; order Diptera; family Tachinidae; genus Germaria; species Germaria angustata. The sequence continues at coordinate 81,520,811 of OY813001.1, read as the reverse complement.
TGACGCCAAACCACTTCCTTTTAGGTGGATTAAGCTCCACACAAACACCCAGTCCCGACAATGAAGCTGTATGTCTGCGCAAACAATGGCAAATTGCACAGAACTTGAAGGACAGATTGTGGAAGAGGTGGGTGGTAGAGTATTTACCGCAGCTACTGACACGTCCCAAATGGACTGAAAAGGTGGAACCACTAAAATTTGGAGATATAGTTCTTATTCTAGACTCAACTCAACCTAGAAGCCTATGGAAGATGGGCAGAATAACTAAAGTTTTTCTTGGAAAGGATGGCCAAGTACGTTCAGCAGAAATCAAGATGTCAAGTACCGTCCTGCGGTAAAATTAGCTGTTATGAAATTTAATCAATCCTCCTTACTGAAAGGATTTACGGCGGGGGGAATTTTGACATCACTGGCCAGATTCAACTCTGTATTACTACTACCAAATTGCAACATTGTAACCCAAGCTACAAACAACCTGATTCGAAATAGCGTCATTCATTTTAGTCGCGTCGCAGAAGCAAGATCAAAGAAAACACCAGCCACACCTATCAGAAACGCCATAACATTTAATCTGTAACTTTATTCAAGGAAATTAAAATAAACGTTTTTTGTATAAATCTCATGTTCTATCATTTAATTTGACTTGTCTTAACATATGTAGTGATTTTTTTTAACTTTCAAAGTTGACATTACTTCAAAAATTTATGTTCTCAATACGTGCAAGTCTCCAAAGTTTTTTGATACAGATTATAGCCATCCGCTTAAAAAAGGGGATGCTATAGCTTTAATACGCAACACTCCAGATGAAACTTTTTAAAAATATTTTTCTGCTAAATATTCCAAGTGTAAAGGAGGAAATCAGAAACCATAGCGAAAGTTACTTGAACCGATTAAGCAATCATGCTAATACCATAGCTATTTCCTTGTTAGACGACACAAATGAAACTAAAAGACTGGAACGATACCATATTTTAGATTTACCATTTAGAAGATAACGACTGTAGAAAAAAATATATATACTTATATATATATATATATATATATATATATATATATATATATATATATATATATATATATATATATATATATATATATATATATATATATATATATATATATATATATATATATATATATATATATGTATATACATATTATACATACAGAAATTATAAGTCAAATAATGTAAACTACTATGTTGTGCGTACTTTCCTTAATTAAACTGTTTTTGTTAAATGTAAGTATGTATGTATTTATGTTAGAAAATGTACACTTCTTTATTATTGTCCGTTAATGTTAATAATAATTTAAATTTACCGCCTAAATCCAAATATATTATACTTATGTGCATAGTATGTCAAAGTTTTTTATCAATTGTCACTAAATTGTAATGATTATTAACTTATAGTTGTACTACAAAGAGTACAATTATCAATGTTAAATTATTATACAGCAAGTTTGCTTATTATCTTAGGTTAAGATAGATTGCAAATGTAAATAAAGATTAAAAAAAGCTAAATACGACACTTGATCTCTTTGTTGAACTTTCGTAGTGAACAGACGTATTAGCGGAGTTTTTTTTTACAAACAAAAATACAAAAAAATATTCGTAATAAGTACTGATTCGTAATAAGTATTGATTTTGTGAAATTTGCTTTATTTGCACTAATAATATTTTTCGTATAGTCTGAAACAACAAAAACAAAAAAAAAACAAAAAACACACAAACAAAGTGACTGAGGAATACTCTGCATGAGTACCTCAAAAACAAGCAATTGTGAAGTGAGTTCTAACGGCTGAAATGCGTATTTTACTGTGAGTTCTGATCTGATGCACACAATTAAAATAAAAAATCTGATGATAGTCTTTTTCTAACGTCAAAACCAATTTTACGCGAGCGATCAACTTCGCCTAGTAATTCTGTATTTAAGTCAGCGCCATTATCCGCTCCGGGCTCGTGTTCATCACTTAACCAAGTTATCTCTATAGACAACAGTAGTCAGAAACCTAAGGTGCCTGTCGGAATGGACAGATATATCACAGTGGTAAAGAGCGGGCGAAGCCCAAATTCTTCAAAGATCTCATCTGTTCCCAAGATATCCAGGGATATTGACGCCGCCTCAGCTAACCGTCAAAACCGTTTCAAAATATTGCAAGAAGACAGCGACAGACTCGAAGAATCCTCGAAGAAAACCTTAAAACCAGCACCAATCTATCTGAGGCAAAAGAACTCAAACACACTTATTAAAAAACTAATCTCGGTCATTGGTGAAAAGGCATTTCACATTGTTCCAATAAAACGTGGTAATATTGAGGAAACACAGATACAAATATATGAGGAAAAAATTTCCGCAAAATGGTTAATGAATTGGAAAAAAATAAAACAAGTTTCTACACATTCCAGCTTAAGAGTACTAAAGGCCTACAAATCGTATTGAAGGGCATTGATTCTTATGTTGCTCCTGATGAAATAAAAGATGCTCTCACCCTCCAAGGATTTAAGGTTAAAAATGTCTAACATAATAAACAGGGAGAAGATCCCCCAACCTTTACTTCGCGTTGAACTGGAGCCAAATGATATTAAATTGAAAAAAAATGAGACCCATCCAATTTATAACCTAAAATATCTCTTATACCGAAAAATCACACAAGCGTTCAGGACCCGTACAGTGCCATAATTGTCAAGAATATGGCCATACGTAAACTTATTGTAAATTACCTACTGTTTGTGTTGTGTGCGGTGAATTGCACGAGACTGTCATTTGCAATAAGTCGAAAGACCAGAAGGAAAAAAAGTGCAGTAATTGTGGAGGTAATCACACTGCTAACTACAAAGGATGTCCCGTATACTCTTTTGTAAAACAGGCTATGAGTCAAAAGCCTAAGGTAACCCCAGCTCAAACGGAAATACGTACTCCGCTACTTATCCTCCTATGGCCCAACCAATCTCTACACAAGTATCGTATGCTGACGCTGTGAAGATCAACTCCGTTCCCATGCAAAAAGTGTCACCACCAAATAACACAACAAATGCAAACGCAAGCTTTAATTTTAATCGCCTTGAAGCTACTATTGATAATCTGGTGCAAACTATAAACAACTTTACAACAAATATGACTAGCATGATGCAAGAAATGCTGCGAATGCAGAACACTGCTTCAAGCATTAGTTAACAAGCCATGAACACGTTAAAAGTATGTTTCTGGAACGCAAACGGCATTCGCCAACACAAATATGAATTTGAGTACTTCCTCACGGTAAAAATGTTGATATAATGTTGGTATCTGAGACTCATTTGACTCCGAGAAGCCTTTTTAAAATTAATGGCTACACCTTATATAATTCAAAGGACCCGAGAGGAAGAGCATGCGGAGGATCAGCAGTTCTAATAAAGTCAAGACTCAAGCACTATATTCTTAAGAACATTTGTGAAGACCATCTACAGTCAACAAATATTTGCATCGAAAATTTTTGTCCAAATCTCGTGATATCATCAATTTACTCCCCTCCCAGATTTTCAATCACTGAGGATCAATGCGAGGATTTTTACAAAACTCTTGGACCTTGTTTCGTAGCAGCTTGGGACTACAATGCAAATACGTTCTGGGGATCGCGTTTTATTACACCTAGAGGTCGAGCATTCTTCAACTCAATTTCAAAAAAGGGTTTAGATGTCATTTGGAGCGGGGAGCCCACTTACTGGCCTACTGACATACAAAAAATTACAGATGTTATAGATTTTGGCGTCATGAAAAATATCTCTAGGGATTTAATTCATGTTGAAGCTTTTCATGATCTCTCCTCCGATCACTCTCCCACGATCGTTACAATTTGTAGCCCACTAAGAAGTGACTTATCTCACCCATATGTGAAGATGATAAATCGTGTTAATTGGCTGGGGTTCAAAAAACTATGTCAGTAGTCATTGTACGGAAAACATCAAGCTTAGAACTTACGATGATATTGAATTTAACATTGCCAATCTTACCGAAAATATTAAACAGGCTGCTAAACATGCTACTACCTCCCATCCGCAGACTGGGTTTAATAGAATTTATTCTGCGGATATTGAACGTCTCGTATGTGGAAAAAGAGCTAGAAGGGAATGGCAACAGCACAGATCACCCCAACATAAAAATAGACTTAAAGAATACACTAAACGACTCCAAGAATTACTTGCATCTGAAAAATCTGCTTCTCTCAAGAACTATCTGGAATATCTCGATGTCACAGCAGCATCTATTTACTCCTTGTGGCGCGCTACTAAAAAACTTAAAACACCCGTTGAGTCTAAACCACCCCTGCGCACTTCTACCGGAGGTTGGGCAAGAACCAATACTGAAAAAGGTAACATATTTGCTGAGCATTTAAAATACGTATTTACCCCAAACACATTTACTGGTGCTGTTGGTTTGCCGAGTATAGTTGCTCTACCCCCTCGACCCATAAAGTTTTAGATGCGTGATGTACAAAAATTAATTGCTGAAACCAACCCGAAGAAAGCCCCGGGTATTGATAGAATTAGTAACAAGATGCTGATAAAGTTGCCTTGTGTCGCTGTTAGAATCCTGTTATTTATTTTCAATGGCATTTTACGACTGAAGTATTATCCACACATCTGGAAACTTGCATTGGTCAAAATGATTCCAAAAGCGGGCAAAGATCTTACCAGGTCATATAGGCCAATAAGTTTATTGTCAAGAATTTCAAAGCTCTTCGAAAAACTGCTCATGACAAAATTGTCCCCAATTCTAGCTGATAATGGGTGCATACCGGACCATCAATTTAGGTTTAGAAGTCAGCATAGCACCATTGAACAAAGTCATAGATTGGTTCATTTTATATGAAGAACATTTGACGAAAAGAAGTATTGTTCTTCCCTCTTTATTGATGTTTCTCAGGCATTTGATAAAGTGTGGCATGAGGGCCTGATTTTGAAATTGAGGACATATCTACCAATGAACATTGTGAATCTATTGGAAAGTTACATTCTCGCCCGGAAGTTCACTGTCGTGGAAGGAGACTTCATGAGTGTGCCCGAAACTATCTCATCTGGGGTGCCACAGGGGAGTATACTGGGGCCAGTTTTGTATTTGATTTATACCAGTGATATGCCTTTGAGCAGTAATATCCACACTCCTACATTTGCCGATGATACAGCCTGGCTTAGTATGCACGAAAACCCTCACGAGCCACCCCTTTATCTCCAGGAACATATTGACCTGTTCGAACTGTGGTTGAACTTATGCAGAATAAAAGTAAATGAACAAAAGTGTGTTCATGTCACATTTACCCTACGAAGAGACACTTGTTCCCCCATTCGAATCAACAATCAAGTTGTTCCTCAACACTCACATGTGAAATACCTTGGTATACACCTTGACCGACGGCTTACATGGAAACACCACATTGACTCTAAGCTAACACAAATGAAGCTTAAATTAACTCAGATACATTGGCTGATTGGTAGAAATTCAACCCTCAGTCTAGATTGTAAACTTTTAATATACAAGTCGCTTTTGAAACCCATATGGTGTTACGGAATTCAGCTATGGGGCACTGCTTCAGCTTCCAATGTAGAGAGAATACAACGTATGCAAAACAAAATTTTAAGGTTTGTAACATCGGCTCCATGGTACATGAAAAATTCAATTTTACATCGTGATTTAAATATTCCACTTGTGACCGCTGAAATTGCAAAATATGCAGACAAATATTTAACAAAACTCGAGTCCCATCCTAATCCCCTTCCTCGTAATATCTTGAACTTTACTGGACACATCCGCTTAAAAAAGAGGGATACTACGGCCTTAATACGCCACACTTCAGATGGAATTTTTTGAATATTTTTGTGCTTAACACAGTTATGCATTATTAATTACTATCACTAAGTTTATGTCCGACACTGGTTGGGCCTAATTATTGTATTTATACTTAAGATTTGAATACTTATTGATAGTTCAATTTGAAGATACAATAAATAAATAGTAGTGGACAAAAAAAATCTGCGTCGACGACTGTTTAGGTTAAAGGGTTTGAACTTGGTGTTAGTTACTTTGCAGCTGGTGAACTATTTTTGAAATCGCCTAAAAAGTTCTTAAGTCAACGCCAAATATGTATGTATATGTCCATCCTGTCTAGAAGAGTGTTTTATGTTAAGATTCAGTAAAATAATTTTTAAACAAGCGATGTCCAACAAATGCATTTTTATATACTTACGTATTGATTTTTTAACTTTTAACCTTAAAAAAAAGTAGGAAGTTATTGACCCGATTTTCGAAAATGGAATTATCACAGATGTCGCTGGTTTGAGGTTATTCGAACTTATTCCTACTATTCTTGCCGTAGTGTACATATGTATAGCTGAACTTACAATATGTATGTATGTATGTATATGTACTTATGAATAGCATTTGAATGCAATCGACGTGTTAGATTTTAGATTTTTTTTTTAATTATTATTATTTCTTATGTGGACATTAACAAAAATTTTATACGTATTTTAAAGTTTGAAGGCCAAGTTTTTATTATTCTGTGATGGTGTCTGTCAATATTAATAATTAACTCGAAAATATCTAATTAAAAGTATTTCAAATAAGAATAGACCGCCTAATGAAACCCTTGTTCGTTAATACAGCATCAAATTGATAAAAATTCTGCTTGCTGCCTGCCTGCATGCCTGCCAGCGTCTGATAATAAATGATTTGATTAAGCTGAGCTAAATAGATGAGAACAGACAAATAGAACGTTCATTTGCGCAGCGTATGTTTCCAAGACCGGACGACTCAACAAAAAAAAAAAAAAAAATAACAATAAAATACTAATACAATTGGTTGTGAAGAAAAAAGTGAAAACAAGTAAAACAAATCGAAAGCACCAAATAATGTGATATTAAAAAAAGAATTAAGAGGAAAAGTTTAAACAATAATTGAAATTGTAATAAAAAAGAAATAAGAAACTTAACAAAATGGAGGTCTACACATCAGATAGCAGTGACACCGATACACGCGAACAAAAAACTTTGGATTACAGCCGTATGAATTTATACAACATCAGTTTGGAAGATGACCTTTACTCGGAAACTAAACAGCTTTTGAAGTCTCAAAAGGACATTGAAATTTTCCTACTAAATCACAATCGTCTCAAATATTTACCTGTGACAATTAAAAATTTTACAAATTTACGCATTTTGGATGTGAGCTCAAATAGTTTAACCGAGTTGCCAGAAGTTATAGCCCAATTGCCTTTAGTTACTTTAGTGGCCAAAAATAATCAATTGACCAATCAATCGCTGCCAAAATCGTTTACTATGAAAAATCAACAATCCTTTCTGAAGGAATTAAACTTGAGTGGCAATCGTCTGACACATTTCCCCGAGCAAGTAATCGAATTGAGAAACTTAAAATATTTGTACTTGGGTGGCAATCAAATAACTTCTATAAGCAATAATATATGGAAAATGCAAAGGTGAGCTAATCCAGTTGTTAGAGATGTATGTATGGCGAACGTTGAGATACTAAATGGCTGCAAGTAAATAAGAAAATACAAAACACGAATCCGTAAGACCCCTCAATAAGGCCTAGGCAAGCCAATTCACTTCCGTTCTGACTTTTAAACTTCATTCACATGAATTAAATTTGTCTGTTCAAATACATTTTTTATTTTCATAGAAATTGATAAGGAAAAATACTAGAGAAAAAGTTAAGTAAATGACAAACATTTGTGTTGTTGTAATACTTACATATATGCAAGAAACATTAAATTCTTGTAATCTTCGTTCGACATGGACGAATACTGACGTAAACTAGTTTTCTACAGCCGAAATCGAACCTAATATTCGCTCTAATCGTTAACCCACCATAACTTTTTTTAAGTTTATATAAAAGTGGATTATAATATCTGTTGAGCTTGACGTCCACACATTTTTAGTTAATAATTCGCAATATATAATCCGTTTCGCCATTCATTTCTGAGCTATCATCAGAAAAAAAATCTTTAACCATTTAATTGAAAGCAAAAATAATTTCATATGAAGGGGAATTAACACATAAGCAAATAGGGCGTTAGTGGAGATTTATCTTTATGAACTTATAAGAATAGTATTTTTCAGCCTAAGAATTCTCGTACAATATCATTTTTTTACATTTCGTTGCTTGCTAGTTGGGTCCTTGTTTAATATCTGATATATCGTAGTATCGCCAACAATGTCGTGTTCATAACTATTTATTGCTGTAGTTGTATGTCCCTTATCAGCATTAAGAACTAATATATTACTGTTTGACTTCCGAAACGTGGAACGTGTTCTTTTCTTACGGCTAATGTGTGTTCCTGTCTTAATGAAAAACCCATTGTACATCCCTATGTACATAAGTATATATCAACATTTGAGCCATATAACAACATTACAAGCCATTTTGTATTAAATCTACTTCCTACTTTCTTCTAATCTATCCATCTATCTAATTTATTCATTTCCGCATCATTAAAATACATTCTTAAATAATTCTCAATCAATAGTAATTCCGCTTGAAATCACATTTTCGTATGATGGTCAAATTGAGATCGACATTGCATGTTGAGTGTAGACCATCGATATGATAGTAGAGTTTTTAATGAATTCAGGTTTAACATCGGAATTGAAATAGAATATTTAATAACAACATACAATTCCCTAAGTTTACAATCGAAATAGAATATATTTGCAAACTTCCATATTTGGATACTTTAATAATAAGAAGGGGTAATGGCTAATTATTAGTTTGATTTAAAAAAACATATACTCTATTTTTAAGAAGAATTATTGATTTTTATTCTAATTGCACGTTGTGTTGTTTCTATAAAAGCATTCTAAGCTTATTATTATTTTGCATTTTGTAATAATCATAAACAATGCGGAATTTTATTGTATTTGATTCGATTGGCATAAACATATGAGGCTGAATGTTTTCAAACTGCTTGAAGTTCACTGACGATTCGGTTTAGCGACCAATTAAATGTAGGCATATGAACAGCTAAAGCCACAAAAATAACACATTTTTAAAAAAATCTAACTGTTTCAACAATTAATTACAAATAGAAAAAATGATTGAGTTCTGTTTGGATTCTCATATAGTATTTGTAGTCTTTGGCATAAGTATGCGAGCTTGAATGCTTTTCAATCATGATTTGGCTAAAAGGGTACTGATGATTTGGTTGGCGCCAATGAAATGCAGGTATATACTCAGCTAAGCCAACATCAAACAATAAAATATTAAAAAGTTATTTTGCAGAATATCTCGAATAACAACTTTGATAACAAAATAATAAATTTTGATTACTAATTATTTTAGTTATGACAAAGTGCGATATAAGTTTTTAAAATTTTTGTTGCGCTATACCTTTATGATTTTTATTTTTGCAATAGTTTTATTTTATGATATGTAAGTATATTACACATATATACATACATAAATTTGTATGTGTGTTTTCCCCTCAGAAGAGCTTCAAAAAAAGTAATGAAAATGCGGAGATAGTGATCCCGAAGTGACACAAATGGGGATCATTTGTGATAATTTTCAAGAAGTTTTCTTCGTAATCTTTTTCATAATGTTTGTATACGTATAACTCTGACATTTGTGTTCCGATTTTCAAAATTCTTTTTTAAGTTTTAAAGGGGGTACTTGCAGTTTGGTCTCATAAAATTGCCGGCCCGAAATATTGATTGTCGCATAACTTCTATATTTATGACACGTTTTTTTTATTTGAAAGTGTATGCTGATAATTTTGTCCCATAGAAATATAAGCGGAAATCGGACGGACAAAGTATTGAGCGGCCACATATTGGTTAGCGAATACCTCTGCCGATTTTCATACTTGCGTCCGTTTTGTAATCTGTTCGGTTGGCTGTTTGTATTGAAGTCGGTTTTTTTGCCACAATTATTTATTTATTTATTTAATGGTTTCAGTCTATGGAGAAAAATCCTTACAAACTGGGACAAAAATATTTTCAAACTATAACTATAAAGTAAAAAAGGTCAAATTAAAATTTCAATAGAAACAATACAAGCTAAAGGATAAATAAAGTTAACAGTTTATAAATGACAATCATTTTATTAATTTAAAAAAGATAAACTTAAAATTAGTTCTCTCAATGCAGAATTCTATAAGCGATTAGATTCTGTTTGAAATTTTAAATTTATTTCATTGAGGTGAATGAAGACGCGAGTTAAGGTACCATTAAGTGCGTAAATACGCAATGAAAAGGCACATCAAACAACTTAGCCAACGCAAGATTTCTGGGAGGTACATACATATATAAAATGGTAGAGTGTAATGCAAATTCTTTATGTGTCCCATGATTAAAATTATTTAAACTATCAATCAGTAAAATGAGAATACTTCTGTCAGTCATATTTTTAGTTATGTACGAAGTTTTTATACGCTACTAAAGCTTCCTTTACATATTCTGTTTTTTCTACGAGTATATCAAAATTATGATAAGTTGCTCGGAATCAATTTACTACTCAAGGAAAGTGATATTTTAATGTAACTTTTAGAAATAAATAAAAACAAGTCTATATATATAAACTAGGATGTGTGTATGTATGTATGTATGTAACGTAATGGCTCCAAAACGGCTGGGCCGATTTTAACGAAATTTTCAGGAAACTTTCAGAATACTCGGGCGGGTACCACTGTGAAGTCTGATTTTTGATTTTCGGTCTGTGGGCGGAGGAGCGTGGCAAAATCCAATAATTTATAAAATGAGAACGGCTGGGCCGATTTCTGTAAAACTTTTTGTCAGTTGTTCGTATTTTCGAGGAGAAGGTTTTTATGGAAGAAAATTTTGGAAAATCCCTCCGGAAAAGTCGGAAAATTGGAAAATTGGAAAAATCGAAAATCGAGTTTTTGTGTGAAATTTTGTTTGAAATTATTCCTTAATGGCTTTTCACATGAAAAAATAGAAAGTTTTTTTGAAGGCTTAAAATTGGGGCGAGGCGAAGTTCGCCTGGTCCGCTAGTAGTTTATATAACTGCAACTGCAATTTCTAATAAAGATTTTGTCTACTTAACACAATACAATATGTATACTTACTAAGCAATGGAAATGTCGTTCCTTAAGCGGGAATCCCATTTTCTCAATGCGTTAGTAACTCGTTGATAATTTTTTATGTTATTTTGCACGGCGGATTAAATTACCTCCTCAGGAAATAACTAAAAAGCCACTCCTTTACATAACATAGAAGAGAAAATCCTTGCACCCGCTTGTTTGAGAATTTTAAATGTATTTTGGGACTTATTTCACTTCTAAGATTGTGATTTCATTTCATGTATCATAATAAATCCCCAATAATTAGGGTGTAACTTCATATGAAATAATATCTCAATTTTTGTGGTCTCATTTAATTTTTTGGGAAGTTGTTTACTCTGGAGTAACTTCATACCGCCATTTTGCTCAGCAAATAACACGATTTACTTACATATATAATCAAATAAAAACAAAAACTAAAAGGTTTTATGTCAAAACCGGAAAAACAAAGTTTTTCTGTGATGATAACTCACAAGTGGTACTAGTTACTGCAGTGGAAAGATATTTTACAGTAACTTATACTTACATAAGTATATTGTGTCGCACAATCATAAAAACTATATTTCGCGACTTTCAGTGGATCTAAAAAATTAAGCAATCACTCATTTTGAAACTATACATCATATTATATCACGGACAATACTTCCCATTTCATGGTTGTTGTCATATATTACACATTTTAATATGTAATTTTGATTAATTTCTATAACTACATTAAATAAAACATTAAGGTTTCCGTATTCGGATAATAGTTACCCAAGATCAAACGAAACCACAATTTCGATCTAATCCGAAACCGAAGCTGAGTATTTGATCGAAAAGGAAAAAGGCGAATGGATAAATAAGTATATGACGGACCACAGTGAATTTTCTTCGCTTCAGTCTAATTCTACAAAAAATTTTCTGAAATTAAAATCTTTGCTTAAGCCAGTGTGCATTGTTTTTTCTTTAATCTAAAATATTAAATTGAAAATAATCTTCGAAAAAATATTAAAAAAAACTAACACTTTTAAATACTCGCATGTATAGTATTTTAGCAACAATTTTATAGTTTAATTTTTAATTATTAAGGGTCATCTATACTACAAAACGAGCTTTTATTTATTCTAGTTATCACGAAAAGCTTTTTTAATCTCTTATTTTCTTTAATTTTAGTTTAAAGCTTATTATCAATTTATTGCTGTTGTTGTTATCAGATTTTTCGCAAACAATTATCAATGACTTTTCATTTTTATTGTATGTATGTATGTACATAAGCAAATCAGTTGTTTTCGCATTTTATTAATTTTTTGTAAATAGAGCATGACTTGATTAAAAAAATTTTGTGTTTTCATAAAACGTGTCGATAAATTCATTCGGTTTTAATTGAGGCAAATTTTTGAGGATAAAGACTCAGGCTTGGAGTTTTTCAATTTTAACTTACAAGAAATGGGAATAGGAAAGGAATTGCAGAGTAAAAACGTCACATAATGTTTTTTTATATAAACGGGCAAGCCAAGGCTTTTCCTATACATACACACACTCTTGATGAAATATGTATTCCATAATGATTTCGCATAAACGAAGTAAATTTCATTTATGTGTTGCTAATTTGTTAATTGAAGTGGTTCCGTAAGAACACCTCATTTTAGACGAACAAATTTGTTTATCACTTTTAAATTCTTAGTAACTCGTGCTATTGACAACAAATAAAAATAACTAAACTTTCACCATGACTCTCACGCCTTGCATCAACATACATATTTGTTTAAATAGATTGTTCTCTAACAGAGAGTTTTGGATTACCAATCGGTTTAATCACAGTTTCAATATTAATTTTATAAAACACCATTCAATAAGACCGCACAGACATTTTGTGGGTTATGAAGAGTCACTTGAAGGCGCTCCCATCATTTCATATACTCTATAGCTGTATTTATCTAGATTCCATTTGAAAATTATATTGCAAATAATTTATTTACTTATTATAAATAATTTTTTGTAATTTACTATTTATTGTGGCTTTTGATGTTCATATATCGACATTTTATTTATATATGAACAGCTAAATTCGAAACAAATAAGAAAATTTTTTAAAGTTTAATTGTTTAAACGATTAGTTGCGAAGAATATCCTAAACAACTAATTTTCTTTGTTTATTGAATCTTCAGTATAAATTAAACTAGAATCAAGTATTCAAATACGTAATACGTATTCAAATCTTAAATCTAATTATTTCAGTCCAGCCAATGCCAGACAAAAAAAAAACTCGTATGTTTCCAAATTGAATGGGGAATCTCACGAAATAGAAAAAACTCTTGTTGCCTTGTGTAAATCAAAATATCATAGTAACGAGATCACATACTAATAAATAAATTGTAGTCCAAAAGTTTTCAGATTCGATACCATAATATACATACAGCAAGGCTGTTATTGATTTTGTTTGCAGCTGATAATAGCATTCCTATTAAGTACATGTACATGTATACACATCTATATACAGTCGAATCCGCTTTAGCGCAACACGCTTTACTGAAAAAAATCGGATTACTGAAAGCGATACAAATCCCCGCACTGATTTTAAACGCAGTTAGTCTTATTCACTTCGCGTTAGCGAAACATCGTTTTACTGAAAATATCGTATTACTGAAAACGAAAAGCAAGCCCACAACTACGTTTTGTATGAAACTTACTTCGCTTTAGTGAAAAAATAAACAATGACAAATTTATTTATTAGAAATCGATTGCATACAAATTTGAAAAAAAAAATTTGACGCAAAGTCAAATTCAAAGTTATTTTAAAAGCAATGCATGATTTTGATTAATAACTGTTATAATAAGTACATATTTAATGCATTGCATTCTGAGACTGAATTCTTATTATTTTATGTTTTTTTTTTTAACTGCATGCATACAAATGTAAAAACTCAATGCGTGAAACTGAATTATTTTAATTTATGTATATTTTAAACTTTTATTTTTTGTAAATACTTAATATTGAAATTTATTATTCGGGAGAATATCCCCACTAATCGTTAGAAACGATTAGTTTTTTTGCAAAATGCATTGAAAAAATGTTTGTTGTGGCTTTAGCTCTTCATATGCCGACATTTCATTGGTTGCTAAAACTTCACTGACGATTTGGTTTTAGCAACCAATGAAATGTCGGCATATGAAGAGCTAAAGCCACAACAAACATTTTTCCAATGCATTTTATTTTTTGTTTTAAAAATAATTAAAAAATATGAATATGTTTTTATGAATAATTTTTTTTAATAAAATTTTTATGACGTAAAAAAATATACAGATTTGATATAAAAAATATTGTTTTACAGATTTTAAGCAGTACGCTTAACTGTAACAAATTTCAGTAATCCGAACTACGTTTTAGGGAAAAAAATCGGATAACTGAAAAGAAAATTGGGTTTTGGTTGTTTTCAGTAAAGCGGAGTCGACTGTACATATATGTATGTACATATGTACTCGTACATACTTATATTGTTTTTATATAAAAAAGTGCTGTCTAGTGATAACTTACACTATTAACATCTAATCTAGTTTTGTCTTCATCTCAATAAATAATTGCTCTATGTGAAACTTATTTGTCAGTTCTAATAATAATAATACTATGCTGTCCCTCTTTTTTTGTAGCCTTCAAGTCCTGTCGATGGGAGGTAATTTGATATCCGAAGTACCCGAAGCGGTAGGTGTACTCAGCCAATTACAAGCCTTGGTTTTATGTGATAATCTTATTGAAAATCTCCCCACAAGCATAGCACGTTTGAAAAACTTGAAATCGCTGCTCTTGCACAAAAATCGCTTGAAACATTTGCCCAAGGATATAGTGGCCTTAAAAAATTTGGCAGAGGTATTAACAACCTGTCTAAATTTTGGTGTAAACATGTGATACATATTTAACTTTCTTGCAGCTAAGTCTTCGTGACAATCCTTTGGTTGTACGCTTCGTCCAGGATATGGCCTTAAATCCACCAACTCTAATGGAATTGGCGGCACGCATTGTTAAGACTTCTGGAGTTGAAGTAGGTCCCGGCGACATACCCCAGACTACTTTAGAATATTTAAATTGTGCCAATTGCTGTGTTAATCCTAATTGCAAGGGGGTCTTCTTCGATAATCGTGTGGAACATATTAAATTTGTTGATTTCTGTGGTAAATATCGGGTGCCTTTGCTGCAATATTTATGCTCCTCAAAGTGTATTGAACATGAAGAGCCACCTAGAACACAGACAAGCGCCAACACCAGCGGTTTTATGATGCGAAAAGTTTTATTGGGTTAAAACTAATTTTGTACACATGCTCTTAATTTCTGTTTCTTATAAATTTGTTAAAATTTTTTGCTTTACCTATGAGAAATAAATAAAAAAATAGTATTTAGTAAGAAGCTATGCAACTCAAATTATTGAGGTACATACATACATACATACTTACATACGTACATATGGACATTGGCAAATTAAAACCAATTCGCCGTGTCCTCCACTATCAAAGATTATTACATAACTTTTTATGATTAGTTAATTTGTCTAAGTTTCCTAACGTACAGACATACAAAGTTTGTTAATGCGCTAAAGCTTATTATTAAGACTGTGCAATGGCAAATTCATAGGCATACTTACTTACATAAATGTATATTTACAAGTCTTTGTTTTTGTTCGGTAGTGGTATGTTTATTCCTGAAACCAAATTGGTGATCCGGAATACACCCACTGCTATGCAGTATTGGGGTCAGTCTGCTCGCAAGTAGTTTATCAAACTCCTTTGACAGGTTAGATAATAGACTTATAGGCCTGTGAGATTCAACAAGTGTCTGATCTTTTCCGCGCTTAGGGATCATAGTAATCATCGAAACCTTCCATTCTACCGGATAGTATTGAATCCGCAAGATAGCATTAAAAATTAGAAGAATAATTTTTTGTTGCTGTACTAGGGAAATCTGCGAGCGTTCTTTTTATACTAATTTTATCCGCACCTGTGTCTTTCTTTAAGTTAAGTCCAACAATAGAATTTTCGATCTCCAGAATATCAAATCTTAACGAAATGGCGGCTTCAGCAGCATTTTTGAATACGTGTGGTTGTCATCGCTAAATCGGCCGTGAGTGATGCATTTTCATATACATATGGTTAGAATAGTGGGGGAGTGGTCTAAAGACAAATCTAAAGAAGCCTCAACTTGAATCATTTCGATAGGCACGCCATTTACTACTCTACTATGTTGGCTGTCGAAATTACCTTAAAACCCATTTTAGATATGATATCAAACAAAACACGATCTTTCGGAGGGATTCATCGTGATCCACAAAACGTATGCTTAGCATTATAGTCGCCAGCTGCCAAAAAAAAAAACATTGTCCTAGTGATTCATAGTAGAAAGAGCTGCATTGACTTTCAGTGATTAAAAATTTTGGGGGCAGTAAATATAAGAAATCACTAGGCTCTGATGGATGCCTTCAATACAAATGTTACTTGCTTGAAGGTAATCTTTTCAAAGAGGTCATCTAATAAATAGTGTTTGAGGCGTGATTTTATCAGTACATATTGCCGAGCCACCACAAGCTCTTTCTCTTGTACCAACTGTGGATAATTAATGATGAAGTCGATTTTTTGGTCAAGATATGCTTAACGTGTGCGTAAACACCACAACCTCTGTAGTTGGCGGTGTGGTTGCATTCGCAATTTCTGCGTTTTTGTTTTTTGTTTTGTTTTTGAGTTGTCTTTAGGTTTATCGTACTTTGCACTATCAGTAGGCTCTACCCACACAACGCAAACAGTAGGTAAATTGCAATAAGTTTTGTGTTATATATTAGGGAAAGATAATATAGTAATTAGTCGTCTTTCTTGTTCAAAACTAATAATATATGTACATAAAGATACAAATATTATAGTTAAAGAAGTTTTTTGCTTTGACCTTTGCAAAAATTTTATAAATATACAAGATTCGTTCTTAAAGACATTTTCAACGAAATCGCTGTAATATGGCTTTTCCTTATGGTCATTAAATGAGTCGATAAAAAGAAATTCTGTTGCTGGTGGTTTTAAAACACACGCTTGTAGATTAAAATGTTTATTTCACAAAAGCGGAATAAAATTAATTTCAGGTCTAAAGTTTTTCTCTTTTATTATTATGTTATTGTATTACTGTAGATAGGATGTAAATAAATAATTAAAAAAATTAGTTTCGTGATGAAGAAAATGATCAATTTTACTATATGAGAGGGAAAAACTGTATATTTTTGCAAATGGTAGATATAAATACTAAATGTATGTATATTTTTGTGATGATTTTTTAGCAACATTTTTCTTGGCAGCTCAGCTGTTCTTGTGTAACATGTTACTGTTAAACATGTTTAGTTTGGTCTATAATTTTACCATGGTCGACTTACAAAGAAACAACGCTTGCAGATTATTGAATTCCATCATCAAAACTCATGTTCGGTTACGAAAGTGCATCGTGCATGAGGGTCGAGGTACATTTCTGCTTGAATGGATACATGATAAAGCAAAATTACCGTATTTGGTGTAAAGAGCAGCAATAAGCATTGCAAGAACTGCCAATGCATCCGGAAATATCCACTGTTTGGTGCGGATTATGTGCCGGTGGCATCATTGGACCGTACTTTTTTAAAGAAGACGAAGTTAGGAACATTAGTACGAGTGGCGAGCGCTATGGTGCGATGATTTTGTTTTTGCCCAATAGAAGAGCTGGACTTGGCTGGCATGTAATTTTAACATAGCATACGAAACAATGGTCTATTTATAGTATATATATATATATATATATATATATATATATATATATATATTATATATATATATATATATATATATATATATATATATATATATATATATATATATACATATATACTATATATATATAAGTATATATATATATATATATATATATATATATATATATATATATATATATATATACATATATATATATATATATATATATATATATATATATATATATATATATATATATATTGTATCACAGAAAACTTTGTTTAGGTAGTTCACTTTATGTTTAAGAAAAAACCGATTTTTGTTTCAAGTTCGAATTACTTGAGCAACTTTATTCTTTTATTTCTTCTTATCAACTAAACTTAATTTACAATATATTAATTGCCGGACCACAAAATATAAAACAAAATCTAACGGCATTAACTTCAAGCAAAAGGAATGTCAACAACAATGCAGTGGCTGAATGGAAGGTTGGAGTAAACAACTACTGCTGCGCTGCGATCGTTACTGACATTATTCCTTTTACTTACTTTTGCTGAAGATTAAAAAATAAATATACCAACAACAATACACAAACATATTGATCCAACGAAACTAATAAGAATATGCATGTATTTTGTTGTTGCTTCGGCAAAACTGTAACAAGTCTATATTAGGGTGGCCCGTAACAAATCAATTAAAACAAATTAAAATTAAATAAATTCAAATATATACAAATAAAATAAAATTGATGGCGATCTCATCCGACATGCTCCCCCGTTGAAGCTCTTGATTCAACCATCATTTGAAGAGGGTAAGGGAGCCACCTTTTGTATTGGACGACGAAATAAGCCATTTTTTGGTTTTAACTCAATCACTCGAACTCGTGCATCAGAGCCAGCTATAGCTTTGGTTACTCGAGCTAATAGCCATAGTTCCGGGGGAGTGTTGTCCTCATGAATTACGACTAGTTGCCCTTCAGTGATGTTAGGTTGTATTTGGTACCATTTTGCAGCGATGAAATGTAATCACGGGACCACAAATGCCAAAACTGTTGCTTTAAAAATGAAATACATACGTTGCCAACGGTTGTGCGACGTTTGTTTGGTAGCATCAAAGTTTTGATCTGGTAAAGCGACAAGTGATGAGCCAATAAGCAAATGGCCTGGTGTGAGCGCTTCGCCGTCATTAGGGTCATCTGACAATGGGCAAGTTGGGCGTGAATTCAAAATCGCTTCGACTTCGATGATAAGGGTCTGCAATTCTTCAAAAGTGAGGTAGGCTTGGGCAACATTTTTTACGTGGAGCGTTTTTACAGATTTCACGGCGGCCTCCCATAGGCCACCGAAGTGTGGAGTACGGGGGGGGTATAAAACAAAATTCAAATCCGGTTTGTGATAAATATGTTTGTATTTCGTGAGCCATGGTTTCACAAAAAAACAACTGCTTCAACTCATGTAGCTTATTGTGAGCTCCAACAAAATTAGTAGCATTATCGCAATAAAGCTTCTGTGGTATTCCTCTGCGACCAACGAAACGTTTGAGACACAAAATGAAGTTGTTGGTGGACAAGTCTGACACCAGTTCCAGATGCGTTGCCTTTGAACTAAAACAAACAAAAACGGCAATATAAATTTTGTATGGAACTCTACCTCGAATACGATAAGACGTTAGAAAAGGGCCACAAAAATCGACGCCGGTAATTATGAATGGACGTTGAGCTCTGAAGCGGTCAGCTGGTAAATTACCCATGATTTGCTCTAACAATTTCGGTTTATAGCGAAAGCAGTGAACGCAGTCACGAACAACCTTTCTAACCACGTCTCTAGCGTTGATTATCCAGACCTTCTGCCGCAAGATGCCCAGTAAAATCTTAGGACCTCCATGCAAATGACTTTGATGCAAATATTCAATATATAATTTCACGAAACGATGGTTTTTGGGCAACAAAACTGGAAATCGTGCGTCGTACGGAATTGGAGCATTTGATAATCGTCCACCAACTCGGATTAAATTGACGAAACCGCTGCCAACATTGGTTTCATGGAGAAATGGAGATAATTTCTGCAGTGATGGATGAACAATTCTTCCTTTAGCCATAGCATTCAAATCATCTGTAAAATAATATCGCTGAATGTAAGCAACGATTCGCAAGAAAATGTGGTCCAGCTCGATAGGTTGAAGATGAACAAGGTCCTGGGCCTTCAATGAACGGTCTACTGGGCATCTGTTGAATAAACGAAAAATATAAGCAATTATACGAATAATTTTAAAATATGATGAATACTTATCGATAACGCCTTCTATGATGCTTGATGTGACGTCAGAGTATTTAAAAACAGCTGCCTTTCTCAGTTCCAATGGGCTAACAGATGTGTCTTCTATAGTAGGTGGCCAATTTGAATTGTGTTCCTGAAGAAAAGTTGGCCCTGTGAACCAAATTGTATGGGGCAAATCCTGAGCACTGCAACCACGGGAAACGATATCCGCTGGGTTGCTCTTCGAAGGAACGTGTCTCCAAAAACTACCTCTAGTGTTTTCTTGTAGTTCTGAGACTCGATTAGTGACGACTCACTACTGTAAAGTGACACTGTAAAGTTGATGAATGTAATTTGAACCATTGTAGGACTATTTTTGAGTCTGTCCAAAAATAGATTGATGAAACGAATTTTAAAATTTTTGGTTTGATTTTGTGCCATGTTTTGCTTAACAAAACAGCGGCACATAATTCGAGGCGAGGAAGTGATTGGGCTTTGATAGGAGCAACCTTGGATTTTGCGATCAAAAGAGAAGTTTTGTAATCACCATCAATGCGAACGCGATATTAAATACAGCAACCGTATGCTCGTTGAGAGGCGTCTGCAAAACCATGAATTTCTCCTCTGTATTCTAGGGTAGTAAGCACATATCGAGGTACCTCAATTTTTTCTATATTTTCGAGATCTTCTTGAATTTGTAGCCAAAGTGATTTAAGGGGATTACTAATGATATCATCCCAATTACAATTTTGGACCCATATTTCCTGGAGTAGAATCTTGGCACGAACAACAATTGTAATCAAAGTCCAAGTAAGTTGTAAATTTTTGCAACGACTGACAAAATTGATCTCTTTGTGGGGGCGACAACCTTGGGCAACTGGAATCGAAAACAAAACATATCAATTTTTGGTTTCCAAGACATACCTAATGTTTTGGTGACGTCATCCTCAGCCATTTTAAGTTGAGTTTCGTCATCTTGAGTGTTGCTGATGTTGCCATAGTTGCTGTTCCATTTTGCTAACTCCAGACCATGTAGTTCAAGGATTCGTGTTTCCTTCTTAGCAACGTTTCCTCGTCGTTCGATCCAGCGAGAACGTCATCGACATAGAGGTCATCACGAAGAACTCGAGAGCCAAGCAGATAAGAGCTACCATATTTTTCTGCAATGAAGAATAAACTACGGATTGCTAGAAATGGAGCCGATGATAAACCATAAGTGACAGTGTTCAGCTGAAACACTTTTAATTCTTCTTCTTTGTTGTTTCTCCACAATATGAGCTGATACTTCACATCACGCTCATCGACGCGAAACTGCCGATACATTTTAGATATGTCAGCGGTGAGAGCAAATTTATATAAGCGAAACGAAATGAGCGTTGTAATAAGGTCCTGCTGAATCGTAGGGTCTACCATTAGAATATCATTAAGCGAACGACTCGACGGAGTTTGAGCCGACGCATCGAAGACGACTCGGATTTTTGCTGTAGTACTTTGTGGCCGAAGAACACAATGATGTGGAATGAAATAATTCGGGCCACTCAACGACTTATTGTAGGGCGACATATGTCCAAGCGATAAATATACTTCCATAAATTCGACGTACATTGATTTTACAGTTGCATCACGTTCCAATCGTCTTTCCAGCGACAGAAAACGTCTACGAGCTAATTCAAATGAGTCTCCTAATATTTCGGGCGACTTCTTTAACGGCAAACGAACTTCAATTCTGCAATTTTGATGTATGCGCACGTTTTCCATAAAGTGACGTTCGCATTCTTCTTCTTCTTCCGGTGAATATTTTGCCGGATAATTAGCGTACTCCTCAACTTCCCAAAACTTGACCAAAATGGAGTCAATGTTTGAGGAACTAGTGGCGAGATTGCATGTGGGCAATGAAGATCTAGCTCCCGTGTTAAAAGTTCCACCAACTATCCATCCAAAAACTGTATTAGTGAGGCACGGCATACCTTCTCCCAATGAAATTCGGTTATCGAGCAATAAATCGAAAAATATTTCGGTACTAATTAATAGATCAATATGTTGTGGTTTGTAGAACAAAGAATCTGCTAGTTCTAGAGCCTGTGGTATTTTCCAATGAGATGTTTGAATGTACTCACCATGCTGCCGGGCTGATATTGATTTAGTAACTGCAAAAGTAGAGGACTACTGGAATGAACTCACACGAGACTACGGTAGCGCATACCGATGATTTAATGTTTGTGCGCACTTCGCTAATTCCATAAACTTCTTGATAATACGGCTGAGACTTCAATCGGAATCTTTTTGCAGTTTCCTCTGAAATGAAATTAATTTCGGAACACAAATCAAGCAGAGCCCTTACCGGATGAAAGGTGCCAGTGGAATCCTTCAAAAGAACAACAGCAGTGGGGATGATCGCTCGTTTGAATGAGCGTACTACGAATGAGACTGGGTTGTTTTGATTTCCAACAGATGTTTGAGGTTGAGCTTGTTATCTTGAATTATCAGCCTGTGCAGAACCAGAATATTTGTGCAACAGAGTATGATGCAGAGAGTGGCACACACGACAACGAGATTTCGATAAGCATTTCGACACCACATTACCTTTACGGAGACAATTGATGCAGCAATTATTACCTTTTATAAAATTAAATATTTCAGGAACAGCAAGCGATGAAAACGATGAACATGTTGATATATTGTGATCCGAAGAGCCACAGTTTGAGTTCGAGTTTGAGTTTACAAAGGTGTGACGCGACTTGTAGGTGTTTGGCTTTGAGGTTGCACCTTTAGATTTTTCGGGTACTTCAACCTTTTTTCCATGACTTTCCAAAAACTGACAGCGATGGCTTAAAATATTATAACAGGTATCCCACGAGGGCAACGATTTGAAATCTTGTTTTTCATCATAGCTTATTTTAGAATCAGCGTCCAATTTTGATAAAACAATATGAGTCAAAGGTCCATTAAGAACATCTATCTCTGACCCGAGTGATAGAAGCGAACCACGAATTGCTGCAACAGTATTAATGATGTTTCGTAATGAATTACTGTCACCCTTGGACATCGAAGTAATATCGAACAACGTAGAAATATGTTCTAGAAATATGAGCACTTTGTTATCGTATCGGTCCTCCAGCCTCTTTAGCGCCTTTGGGTAATTCTCCTCGGTTACCTGGAATGGTTCCACAACTGCTAAAGCTGGACCCGACAAACAATTTAATAAATAATTAAATTTGTCGATGCCAGTTATCGAAGAATTTCCATGTACCATGTTGTTAAATGTGGTGATGAAACGTTTGTAATCACCATATTTTCCATCGAACTTTGGCAACTTGAGTGAAGGCAAACGAGTATGATGTTGGGTACAAGAAACTGATGCGTTGAATAATGTTTGATCCATTTGCATAGAACCACGTTGTTTGTTCAGTAAACCCATTATTTTTGCCTTAGCAACAATAAAAATTTCTTCCAAATCACTCCTTGCATCATCAGTAGGGCTAAGTTTTTCGATTTGCCCTTGAATGCGACATAACTGTTTAAAATATGACTCCAAAATTTGAAGCCTACATTCCAAAATGGTGGAGTGGCCTTGTCGCCATCTTTTTCTACCTTTTTCTGAATATTGTTGAAGTTTTTCTTCATGTTACTGCGTTGTTGTTTTAGTATTACCAATTTTGAGCTCGCAGCAGCAGCCTTTGTCACACTATCAGCGTTGTTGTTGGCCATTGTCTTTCACGGATTGAAGACAATATATGAGAACAGTTACGTGACAACCAACGGATAACGATTGTATATAACGCTTTAAAGTCATGTACAACTTTCGAAACAAAATGTAGAAATTTTTAAAATATTGTGAACCACTAACGACGATAAGAGTTTCCGCTTAAAAATTACTAACTTTCTTCCACAAATATTCGGTCGGCTGTAATAAGTTGTAGCCCAAATTCTTCGTAATAACAGCAATTGATAAGCGTATTGATTAGCAACAAATTTGAAATTACGATGAACCACACTTATAAGGCTCCAATAAAATTTGTCACTTTCTCGTCGCTCAACCAAAAAAATTACTGCTTACGGCTCACGGATTAACTGGTAATATATGTAGTATATCACTTCTTATTACAGACCGTCCTGTCACGGTCGCCAAAATGTATCACAGAAACTTTGTTTATGTGATTCACTTTATGTTAAAAGAAAAAACCGATTTTTGTTTCAGGTTCGAATTACTTCAACAACTTTATTCTTTTATTTCTTCTTATCAACTAAACTTAATTTACAATATATTAATTGCCGGACCACAAAATATAAAACAAAATCTAACGGCATTAACTTCAAGCAAAAGGAATGTCAACAACAATGCAGTGGCTGAATGGAAGGTTGGAGTAAACAACTACTGCTGCGCTGCGATCGTTACTGACATCCCAGCATACCATTATCGGAGCGCTCTTATATATGAGCTCATATATGAGCGATTTTATGAGCTTCTGTGAGTGTTTCCTGCGTGCATATTTCTGAGCTCATAAACGATCGATTTTATGATTTTCTATGAGTGTTTCTTGCGTGTAAATTTCTGAGCTCATAAACGGTAAATTTTATGAGTTTTTCATGCTTGGTTTCTGCGCGCATATTTCTGAGCTCATAAACGATAGATTTTATGTGCTTTTTATGAGTAATTACTGCACGCTGACAGATAACGGTAAATTCCAGCTAAGCAGAAGAAAGAAGTTACACAAATTGATTCATTAGTGAATATTTTTGGAAGCGTAAAGACAAAATTGTGAGTTATTTTATAATAAATACAAAGATCATACATAATTAAAATAATGAAAAGAGCAAGCTTAAAAGAAAGCAAATTAATAATAAGTGAACTTCGTTCAAACAAATTAAGAAAAGAAAATCCAGCATGTAATATTAAAAATAATAGTGTTGTTGAAGAAAATAGTAATAGTGAATTTTAACAAAAATTTCAAAGCTCACCGGATTTGTGTACCAAGCTAGTAAGTTGTATACAGAAAAAAATTTAGGACTTGTGATAATTTTTGCTATTTTTAGGAGCACGAAATATATAATTACTGCATATCAGATCCTACAAAGTTCATTTGGAGTGTTTGGAAAAAAATTTTCACTGATGAGTTAGCACAAAAATACTCGTGGAAAGGCACTAAAGATAAAAAATGTCTACCGGCTATGACAATAATTAGAGGAGCCTTTGACCGTATTAAATATCGTGACAAACTTCTTAAAAAGAAAGAGTGCTAATATTTAAAAATTTTTGTTTTATTATTATTTGATTTATTTTTTGAATTTATGTTGAATGCATTCAGTTTATTTAATTCATTTTAATACCATTTTACTTTAACAATACAAATATGTTAACTTATTGAATAAAAAATCCTATTTTGAATTATCTGTTTTTGTCATTTTCAGGATACTATTTAGTGTTTTTGATGCACGCAAAATGAGGCTCAAAAATGTTATTTTATGCACTGGAATAAGAGCTCAAAATGCGTTTTAAAAAAGAGTCATAAAATACTCTTTTATGCATAAAATTTAGAGCTCTTTCATGAGTGACCAGTTTAGTGGAAAAAGCCACTCAAAAATGAGCGTTTTATGACTGTTTATGATTATTTTATGAACTCATTATGAGCGTCAGCGCTCCGACAAAAGAGTCTTTATGAGCCCATTTAGAGCGCATATGGTAAGCTTGGAAACTACTCTTTTATGCATAAAATTTAGAGCTCTTTCATGAGTGACCAGTTTAGTGGAAAAAGCCACTCAAAAATGAGCATTTTATGACTGTTTATGATTATTTTATGAACTCATTATGAGCGTCAGCGCTCCGACAAAAGAGTCTTTATGAGCCCATTTAGAGCGCATATGGTAAGCTTGGAAAGTACTCTTTTATGCATAAAATTTAGAGCTCTTTCATGAGTGACCAGTTTAGTGGAAAAAGCCACTCAAAAATGAGCGTTTTATGACTGTTTATGATTATTTTATTAACTCATTATGAGCGTCAGCGTTCCGACAAAAGAGTCTTTATGAACTCATTTGGAGCGCATATGGTACGCTAGGATTATACCTTTTACTTACTTTTGCTGAGATCAAAAAATAAATATACCAACAACAATACACAAACATATTGATCCAACGAAACTAATAAGAATATGCATGTATTTTGTTGTTGCTTCGGCAAAACTGTAACAAGTCTATATTAAGGTGGTCCGTAACAAATCAATTAAAACAAATTAAAATTAAATAAATTCAAATATATACGAATAAAATAAAATTGATGGTGATCTTATCCGACTTATATATATATGTATATATATACATATATATATATATATATATATATATATATATATATATATATAATATATATATATATATATATATATATATATATATATATATATATATATATATATATATATATATATATATATATATATATATATATATATATATATATATATATATATATATATATGTATAAAGGAATTGAATTACTTTATTTAAAATTATGATATGCGTGAAAAGAATTCATTTAATTAGACATCTGATATAAAACAGGTATTTTGAAAAGGAATGGAAGTTGGCGTAATTTATACAATTAATTTAAATTTGTTAATTATTAATTTATTAATTATATAATTATTAATTATACTACTGAATTATACATATGTTGCGAAGGAATTGATAGTAAATTATAAACTCTAATTGGCGTTTTTTTGTTTGCAGAGAAACTCAATTTTGTTTATTTAATTGATATAAAGTTCGCATCATAAGAAATATCATTCTATGTATATATATATATATATATATATATATATATATATATATATATATATATATATATATATATATATATATATATATATATATATTGTATTACAGCAATTATTATAAGGCATTGTGGGATTTTGATTTGGTTCGAGCCAAATTTTGCTTATTTGTTTTGAAAACCTACAGTTAGTGTCAGACTTTGTCCTGCAGACAAGCTTTTGCTTCGCGGGATTGTGTCTAGTAAAATGTATTAACTTTAAATGCTCAATAAAGAATTAAAAAAAAAAACATATTTGCATGCTTAAGGAATAAATTATCTTCAGGTATTGACAACATACCAAATGTAGTATTGAAAAAAAATGATTAATGAGTACTCCAAATTATTCAATAATATGCTTAACAACTATTATTTCCGAAATATATGGAAAATTGCAAAAAATTTTGTCCTTTCAAAAAAAGGTAAAGATCCAAATATTCCAACAAATTTACGACCTATTAGTTTATTACCCAATATAAGCAAAATATATGAAATATTCATTAATAATGTTATAACCAAATTTTGCAATAAAAATAACATAAAAAGCGAAAAACAGTTCGGCTTTAAGTTCAAGCATTCCACTGCCAACGCTATTCATAACATTACTTTTGATATTACTTGGAATTGGCATAAAAACCACTGCACGGGAGTCTGTCTTATTGATATGGAGAAAGCCTTTGACAGCATATGGATTGCAGGCCTAATATATAAATTAATTCAATATAAGCTTCCAAATTATAAAATTATATTGATTTATAATATGTTAAGTGATAAAAGTATCATAGTTTGTTATCAAAATATGATAAGTTGCAAATCCTTTAAAATTAACAATGGCTTACAGCAAGGAACTGTAAATTCTCCCACTCTGTTTAATTTATATATCTTAGACCTGCTAAACAATATAGATAATATAATTTCTTTTGCAGACGATATAGTTATTTATCACGCAGATAGCAAAATAGAAAGCATTAATTGTAACCTTCAAAATTCTTACAATTATATTGAACAATATGCAATTAATTGGAATATGAAATTTGAAAAAATCCTTTTTAGGCCGCCTGTAAAACAAATGTAATTACAACATTAGAAAAAATTGGAAACAGTTCCAAATAAAATCTTTCTTACAAAATTGCACAATTCCAAATAAAGACGTAATGAAATATTTAGGTGTACACATGGACAAATTTTTATATTTTAATCATCATATTAAAGAAACCCTGACTAAAGCAAGAGAAGCATTTAATATATACAGGCCATTATTTTATTCAAAATATATAAATTCTGGGGTTGAAATAATAATGTATAACTCCCTAATAAGACCAATCTTAATATACACATGTCCAATACAGTTTAATGTATCTCCTTCAAACATGGAAAAGGTTCGAGTTTTTGAAAGAAAATGCTTAAGTGCTTGTACTTTACTCTACAGAAACCCACAAAGTGGATATTTAAAATATAAGTATATCTAATAAAAAGTTATATGACAGTGCAAACATTATAAGTACGTATAGATAACTTTATAATTAATTTATTTAGAAATTATTCCTTAAGATCTTCACAATGCTATGAAAATAACATAATAATAGATGTGTTAATATTAAAGCAGTTAATCGCAATTTAGAGCAATTAGATATAAAATACAGTACAAGTACATATATCTTGCAAAGATTTACTTTTAGTACAAAAAACCAATTTAAAAAAAATTTTAGTGGTTATTAAATAATTAATAATTAACGTATTCTCTTAATCTCTTGGCACCATTTGCATATTTATTTATTTATTTATTATTATTTTTTTTTTCATATAAAAGCAATGTTTTTTCAAATATTTTCATTGCAATTAACATCCTTTAACATAAAAAAAATTATTTATTTATTCATAAAATTAATTTATACTTGTTAAAAACAAGCCGCTATTATATTGAAAATACTAGAGCACTCGATTTATAGACATTGTATATAAGTAAGTAATTAACCTTTTTCTCTTGCTAACTATTGTTTATTATTACGTAGTAGAAAACCGAACAAATGTGCAGTTTTTCTGAAAGTTTCTTACGTTTTCTGCACCGCAAATGCTTGTAGTAGGAAACTAAATAAATCGTTCGTTTTCGTAACAAATGCGCGTTCAGTTCTCAACTATCGAAAATTCAGCTTACCGAAAGGAGAATGCGCGTTCAGAAATACACTATAGGCATTCAATTCTAGTATTATTGAACCTGTATTTAATAAAATACAATGCGCATTCAATTTTTTCAACTAAATGGTTGTTCAAAAGTAAACTATGCGCGTTTAAAATTCTTATTGTTAAACATAAGTTTATTTTGTTACCAGACGCATTCAGTAAATCAAATAAAACAATCATTTGATTATTTTAAATCCATTTATTAATATTACATACATATTTTCTTATATTTATATAAAATGAAAATTATTTACAGATTTTGATAGCGAACATTCATTTTAATATTATTAGCAAAAACAATACTTTTGTACAAATGTCCACGCTTTAATGCATGGGTCTGGATATTTTAAATTTAGCATAAAAAAATCTATAAGATCTTTAATATTAAGGTGACCAGCTACTTTTTGTTCAAAAAGAGTACACTTTGCAAGTATTTCATAGGTAGGGTAGCCAGTTTTGAAATTCGGAAAAACAGTACAACCAGCACAAAAAGCATTACAATTAAGGAAAAAACAGTACATTTTTTAACGAAAACATAAGTATTTATTCAAGTCTTAGCATGTTTTGAGCTATTAATTAAAAAGCAACAAATATACTATTAATTCAAAAGAAACAAAAATAATATTAAAAAAACACTTAAAATATATGGGATCATAGCCAATATGCATTATAAAAATTTTTGTACAAAGAGCTTGAAAATTCATTTTAAATATATGTACACAATAAAATGCATATAAGATTATATTTTGTTGTTTGGGCTGAGTTGTATTGCGTGTATTACAAAATTTTTAAATTTTCAGATTGTGGCAATGTTTATACATTAAAATTAATGTCAATTCTACACATTTAGTATGCTTTGTTTTTAAACTTTTGTTTTACATTTTAATTAAATAAAAATATAAAATATTTTTTAATTCATTAAGTATAAAATTATTTGCATATACATATGTACATATGAGCCCTTTATTTTGAAAGTGGCATGAGTCATTTTGTTTTTAAATCGATATATTAAAGGGGTTTCGCTTTAACACGTTTAAAAATATGAATGATTTTTTGTTATCAAATACTAAAAATGTTTATAAAAAATCATTGAACAACAAAAAGTACAAAAAACAGTACAACGTATAAAAAACAGTACATTTGCGTACTGTTTTGGATGTTATGCATAAAACAGTACAGTTAAATAAAAACAGTACATGTACTGCTAAAAACAGTACGTTTGACACCCCTATTCATAGGTGAAAAAAAGAAGAAAAAACGATAAAAACTTTATTTTCTTTTAAAAACATATTTTTCTTCGGAGTGGATTTTTTCGCTAAATGAGGATGTTCGTCTAATAATGTAGCCACATCCGAACAACTTTCATTTTGCATATTAAATTTGACTGTTAAGACGGCAGATAATGTTTTTACAGAAAGTTGGGACTTCTCACTGCTCCAATAATCACTCCCTAGTGAAAATACCCTTTCAACAGCAGCATTAGTGCCTGGACAACATAAGGAAATTTCTATTAAAACTTTTAAATTTTCACGTCGGATATCTTCTACTCTAAAATGCCGAAAGATTTCTACCCATCTTTTGTCAAGTTCTATTTTCTCATCGTTCCATTTCTTCAATTTTTCTTCATTTAAATATAAATTTACTCTTCGAATTTCTTCAAAAAGAAAATTGTCATTAATAACAATATCTTTTACTTCCTTCATTACAAATTCGACTGCTGAAGAAACTTCTTTCCATTCAATTTTACTATTTAGAAGGGTCCATTTGAAGCAATTCAATGCTCTAAAGTTCACTATCCATTCTTCGATATATTCATAGCAATTTTTATACAAATTTTTAACTTCTTTGAAAAATTAATTTTTTATTCCGGGATTGGAATCTTCCAAAACGGTCAGTTTATTCTTTAGAATTTGTGGTAAAAATCTATCATTAAATATTGATTTACATTGCAGTATGAAATCGTTTAATATAATACAAACTTCTGCTGCTGAAATTTTATCTCCTTCAATTTATAGAGTAATTTTATGAAACAACGACGCCTGACTGTGAATAAAATAGAGCATAGGTTCTGATATATCGTTTTGAAAGAATTTCTTCAAAATTGTAGAACATTTGTCAAGGATTAAAAATTATGAACGTAGTGGATCATATAACTGCAAAACTGACTTTGGAATAACCAAGCAGTTTTTTGTATTGAATACCAGCCTCTTCACAAAATTCTTTCAAACTTGCTACCCGTACTGTAAACCGATTGAAATATAGATATATATTTGTAATAATTACTTCCACATCTATTGACATTGAACTTGATGCTGTATTGATGGCATTTGATATAATGTGAGCATTACAACCAATTCCCCTTCGTTTCAGAAGATATTGTAATTTTGTGTACACATTATTGACACCTTTACGGGTGCGTCCTCCAAAATTGGTATTTGTGTTATCAGCCGAGAGCGCCAAAATTTTCTTATTCAAATTGTTGTCTGTTATAACACGAAATAAGTGATTAGACAAAATGTCTGATGTTTCCCCATCCAATGATTTAAAATCTTAATTTGAATACCGTTCTTAATATCGAAATACCTTACTAAAATTGGATAAAGTTTTATTTCATTGTGATTCGATGCGTCTGATAGAATAGATATATGTGATACAGAATCCAGATTTTCTAATAGCATTTTCTTGCAGTATTCATTAAATACGCTGGTTACGACAGACTCACATTTTGTTCGCGCACAAGAAAATTTTTCGTCACAAAATTTTTTTAATAATTTAGTAGTGCAGTCCGTGCTGCGAAAACTTTGATTATGGATTATTGTGTGAAAAGCGAAAGTACCCTCCATAACTGCCAATTTTTTTCATTAGTTCCAAAAGTATTCCCTTTATAAAATGTTGTCAGTTTGGATGTCGACGCTGCTGTGTCATGAGACGTTTTATGTACTTTAGTTTCAATGTGTGCCGTTATTGCACTACGTCCATGAATTGCAATTGAAAATTCCCTATTGCAGACTGTGCATTTAACCAAGGAGTCATCATTTTGATTTTTAACTACAATGAACGGAAACTCTTTTTTTAAATTTTCGTTTAAACGATTTTTCCTTCTTTTGTTATCGCTCATATTTGAATTAATAATCTAAAAAGTATATTAGTAATATATTTATTATTTTGATTTTAAATAAATACAGGGGGCAAATTACGGCATTCGATATCGATCGAAATTTCAATACAATTCAAGAAAATTTTGTTTGAAATTTCGTTCGATATCGAATGCCGTAATTTGCCCCCAGTAAAAAACGGATAAGTGCAACACGCATAAATGCAAAAAACGGTTAAGTGCAACGTGTTTCGAAGCCATAAGCCTCTTTTATATTTTTTCATGTAAAAATGCACGGATAAGTGCAACACGGATTAATGCAAAAAATGCATAAGTGCATAATAATTTCATGCCTCAAGAGACATTTTTAGTACAACATTGTATGCATTATTGCACAACTAAAATAGTTAATTTTAATTTACACATAAGCACTTTTTCTACAAAAATGTTTCCGATTTTTTCACCTCATGTGATCCAAGGCAATCTGATTCAGATTCTTCAGTGTGTTCGTCATCTATATAATCTTCCATACCAACATTTTTTTAATTATTGTTCTTGTTAATAGTAAAACATTTTTATTTTGTTGTTGATTAAAAACAAAAGCAAATTAACTTTGCACACATGTGATTTTTCAAAGACTTTTTTAAACTGAACTGATTCTTTACGTTTTGTAAAAAAAATTTTATTTACATAATATATACGATATATGAAAGTTTGTAAACATATGTATGTATAGTATGTACGTTAAAACTTTATGATTTAGGTTTTTAAGTTTTTTTGTTGAACTCTATTAGACATACAAAAATATACATGAATTACCAATAAAATTAAACTTTGTTTATAAAAATCATCAACAGTCTATTTTATCTTATATTTTTAAGGAACTTATACTCATATGTATATATACTCTAAGCATATACATATCGCACTTGATCAACAAGAGGGTATTAACTCAAAATTTTTAAAATATCACTTTTTTCAAGAAATCAGCTAACAACATCAATATCTATCTACTGTAAAAATTTCAACGTATTCCGTTTACTCTTTCATCTCGAAAACCACTTTTGAGACCATATTCATGATAATGTAGTGATTACCTTTATTTAAACAAAAAGGTATTATTTCGAGTTAATACAAAAGTTGAAATAGGTATGAATCGTATATTTTCATAAATAAGGTATTATTTTGATTTGAGCCTTTATTTATGTTAAAAATAATCAAACTGTTTTATTTATATTTGGTTGTATTTCGAGTTACTACCTTTTTGTTGAAAAAAATTTTTTTTAATTTTATTAAAATTTCAACAAAAGCGTCATAATTCAAAATAATACCAAAAAAAAAATCTATAAATTTCAAAAAAATGGTGTTAACTCAAAAAATAGATTTTTTTTGCAATGATTGGTAAAATTTAAAACAAAAACAATGTATATATATTTTCAAATGGAATTTGCTTCCTATGGTATATTTGAATTTTTAAATTCTGTTTAAATGTGGACACAAACATTTTTTTGACTCTACTGAAAATTCAAAAATTTTGAGTTAATACCCTCTTGTTGATCAAGTGCGATATGTATGTACATAGTTTGATTTCTTTCTCTGTAACTATATGTAAATGCAAAAAATTTGCATTTACCCAATGATTGTATAATTGCAATATTTGTGAATTTATCCGAGGTTAGCATAAATGCAAAGAATGGATAAGTGCACAAAAAGTCGGGTGAAAACCGATGTGCATTTATCCGTACTTTACTGTATTATAATCTGATATTATTTATGTAAAATGAAACTATAATATTAATACTTACATGCAACTTCACCTTCAATAGATAAATAAAATTTTATTTTATGTTGTACACCTCAAATCTTGTAAACTTGAAGAAAAAGTACGAAATTGATGGTTTTTTAAGCTCAAATTAATTAAACAGAAAGGGAATTCCCATAAAACTTTGCCGTACATGCTACGCACAAAATAACCAAAAAGGTCAGAACACAGCAAATATAGAGAGATAGATATATCCATCTCTTTTCACAAATTTAATTTTGACGTTGTTAGAAAAAGAGGTCTGTAGTATCTATCTATCTCTGCAGGTACATAATACGGCCTCTCAATTGTGCCGGTAACGGCAGCCATATGTGCGCGTAAATAAAATTGAAATAAAATAATCTAAAAAATCTTTTAGAAATACAAATGAGTATAAAATTATACAAATGAGTACTTTCAGAGTACAGGATTTGAAAAGAGTACGGTTTGCGAAAAAAGAGTACAAAAATCAGTAAATGAGTACAGTTGGTCACCTTATTAATATACTTACATTTTTAATATTTATTCAAGTACATACCGCTTTGCTCCTCCACAAGAAAAGTTTTTCACGGAATTCTGCTCTCGGACCAACTTTTTGGATTGCATCAGCAATAATCACGTTCCTTTAAATACATACATATGTATGCATGTACTCTAAATGTCGGTATTCGATTCCCGCTTCCAAAGAATTATGTTTAACTTGCTACTATTTTTCCTTTATGAAAATTTTTACACAAAAACTTAACAATTAGTTGAAATACGGAGCACTCGCTATAATATGAACTAATGAAAACAAGGGCAGTTAAAATTTTTGGGATTGTTCATACTTCCAATTGGCAGAAAATTTTAATAAAACTAAGTCATTTGCTTGCCACATAAAGTTCTTTACTGTATAAATGAAAGTCTAATGTAAATAGTTAAAATTTTTGTTTTATTTTAAATCATAAAAGGAACTTTTTCATTAAGTTTGTTTGCAGCAAACAAAAATATATACTTATTTTTATACATATTCATATACATAAATGATAGAAATACATATATAATTATATTAACTTTTTGTAAATATATAAATATTGTTACTTTTTTGTAAAAAGCAAATTATTGTTGTGTTTAATATTATACTAGAGCGCTCGATTTGGAGACATTGTATAAGCCAATTAAATATTGTTAACTAGTGTTTATAATAGTTAAAACTTAATTTTTTTTTGAATAAAGAAATAAACAAAAAAAAATGCTAGAAATATAAAGCTAATGTTCAAAAAAGTCGGTTATCTTCTTTTGTCGTTTCTTTTGGTCGAGAACTCTTAAAACTGCCTACTCACGTAAGTCTCTTAAAACATTTAAAACTCGCTGTTCAACCATTTCACCTTCAGCCCAATCCAACGCCTTATTGAAAATATCGACAGCCTCCCCGTCTTTAATCGTTCTCTTTGGTTCCTCCACACAATCATCTTCATTGGATATGGCTTCTACTTCATTATCTTCACATTCAATAGCATCCTCATTCGATTCTTTAACGTTCAAGGCCGTATATTTAACCTATGAAAAAATATAGAATAACATACAATTTTAAGTACATTTCAGAGAATACAAACCTCGGGTAGTAGGGCGCATAAAATATTGGCGGCGCTTTCTTCCAATTCACGTAAATTCATTTGCAAATTTTTTCTAACAATACTTAGAGGAATTTCATCTTCGGGATCATCTTGATTCACTACCATATTTAAAATGTTGTTCCAGCATTTGGATAACACAGCTGAATCCACTCTTCTCCAAGCTGATTCCAAAATAATCATACCTTCCTTTAATGTAGTCTGCTTCATAGTTTCTATCATTAAAAAATAGCAGTAATGGAAGCCAAAGGCTATTTCTGTAATACAGCTTTGTGATCCTTATAGCATTTTGGTCCATGGCCTGGATGAGTGGGGTCACGTTCGGTGGCATAAACATCGCAAAAATAGAGCCGTTTTCAGATTTTAATTCGTACTCAGGTGGGTGAGATGGGGCATTATCTATTAAGAGAATAGCTTTCACTGGAAGCCCTTTTTTGGTTAAAAATTGTTCCACCTGAATTATGTAAAAAATATTTTAAAATGAATATGTATGTACATACGTATCTGTCGATTAATGTCAATATAAAAACTTTTACTTTTTTTAATTTCCCAAAATAAACCCGATTCATCGGCGTTATAAAGTTGATCATTACTTAATCCAAGCTCTTCAATCTTCGATCTAAATGCTACTTTAAATGGTTCAACCAACTGGGTTTGAGAAAAAGTTTCTCTACAGAAATTTGGAGCAATCTTACGCGAATCTCTTTTTGAAATTCTGCAGTCATCCGTCACTCGCGTTGAAGTTAGAGTTACTCTCCTTAATATTATAATGAAGCTCCTTGACTTTTTCTTTCAACATTAGTCCACTGATGGGGAATTTATTATCGCTCATACGCATAAACAAATTATCCAATAATTTTTCCATTTTTGGGTACTCGACGCGTCGCATAGTTTTTCTTTTTCAACAATACATACATTCATAGGAGAATGTATTGTTGAAAAATTTTGAAATTGCATTTTTATTCTTTTTTATTCCAGATACTGTGGACTTTGTCACTCCAGATTTCTTCGCCAAATTAGTAACACTTGCACCTTTTTGTAAATTCTCCAAAATTTCATGTCTTTCCTTTAACCCTAGAAAGGTAAACATAGCCTCTGAGGCGAGCAACTTTTTATTTTGCGGATATGTATCAATGGCTCTCTCGTATCAAAGCGTGCGCTCGTACCAACTCATTTGAGTGTTGTACGCGCTTGTGCATGGACGCATTTTGTTTGGTTCGGCTGCGTTGCTGATATATGCATACGTGTGGCGCCTGTGAGGCGAATTTTACCAATAAAGGTAATTTTTTGTAGACATTAGTATGTGAAAATTTTATTGGTTTTTTGCCAAAAATTTCAGTTTGCTCATAATTTTTATAGTTTTTGAGATAACTACATCCGTAAAATGCAAAATAGAACAAAAAATTATTGTCTAGAGCACAGGTCACCAAACTGTTGGCAATGTGACGTAAAAAAGTACTTGGAAAAACCAAAAAAAATTTATTTTGCTGTGCCCATGTTTTTTTTAGATATACGCTCAATATTTTTATATATATATAATTAGATCTAAGATCTATAAGACTAAGCAGACTTTTTTACCTTGGACTCATTTACATTATTTTTTTATTTTTTTCCTAAAAGATCTCTTCATACAATTAATTGAAATATGTGATCTAGATATGTACATACCTATAATTTGTTTAAGATTTTTAAAAAATGAATTGTTTTTCGATTAATTTTGTTACCAAACATGCAATAAATATGCTTTTGTTTTTGTTTTAATAAAATTTTGTTTTTTAAGTGAAATTTGCAATTTTTATAAAGTTCGCCTTACAGGCGAAGTTTACCATTATCGAGTTAAAAAATATGTTTACCATTCTAGGGTTAAAGTTAGAAATTTATGTTTTTTTGTATGCATATTTTACAAATTATTCACTTTCAATTAACACTTAAAAACCAAACATGCGTTTGCGTCTGCGTACATGTAAAAACTAACTAAAAAGCGCACTTGTTTGTTTGATCATAGACATTTGATATTCAAATATTAATAACTCGGGGTTTCCCCCAATTTTTATATGTACATACTCATATTTTATTCATTTCATTGCGTTTAGATTTACTGAACGAAACGTTCTGTATTTTTGTTTACTTTTTCTAAGCAAATCATTGCGTTGAACGAAATATATTACATTTTCTATGAAAAAATTGACTAAATACTTTATTCTGTTTTTCTGAATCGCAGTTCAGTAAAATATTAAGTATATCCTTCCAAAAAATCTGAACAAAACATTTACATAGTTCTTGTATGGAGAAGCATACTTTTTACGTTCAGTAGAATTAAAGCACATACTTACATATGTACATACATATTTGGAAGCTAAACGATGCGTATTAAAAAGATAAATATACATACATACATACATACATATGTACATATGTATGTACATACGTTCGACCTTTAATGTTTTGAATGCATCTACTTATAAAGGAGTGTAGTAAACTTCCCTACAAGTATTCAGTTTGATCTTTTCTAAACATTGCGTTTAGCTCATTTTGTTTTTTATGTGTAGTACAAATATACGTACATATCTACATACATATATACTTTTTCTGTCAATAAACAAATTAAAAAAAAATTATGCATTATATTAAATACATATGTATGTATGTATGATTCGACTTTGATTTTTCATAGTAAGCAGACGTATTGTACTCAATTTAATAAAAATAAATATTTAATAAAAAATATAAAAAATAGTTCTTTGTCGGACTATCGCTGTAAAAAACGTGTTATTTCTTGGCGGTTACAGTGTTTCATTGTTTTTTGTTAAAAGTATTATTGAGCGCTCCATTTTTGCTTGATTTTTATACCTATTTCAAAACTTTTTTGATTGATTTAGAAGGATAATAAATCAACGATGAACGGGACTGACCCTCCCGACCACAATAGGTTCAGCATACTTGACACCTTATCATCCTCCAAATCTTCCCAAAAAAGAAACAAACGAATAAGAATAGATGATTTTATTCCGTTACCAGTGGCTCCCAGAAATGAAGATCATGTGCCACGTTGCTTAGTTGGCACTGCTATTCCATTGTCTGATTCCATGGAAATTAAAACTCTTTCATCGTACAATGTCTTTCAAATAGAAAGAGGCCTCAACTTTATTTCAAGAGATTATTTGGACGTTACAGAAATGCGCAGTGGTGATTTGATAATCAAGGCTTCAAATATGAAATCAGCTCAGAAATTCCTTGAAGCAAAATATATTGATAGTGTTCCTGTAAAAATTGTTTTGCACAAAACACTCAACTCAATCCAAGGAAGAATCTTCTCCAGAAAATTAATTAATATTCCTGAGAATGAAATCGTGAAATCATTAGAAGGTCAAAAAGTTATAGACATTCGCAAACTGACAAAAAGGGAGGGCGACAATTTTGTTCCAACTGGTGCAGCTGTGGTCACGTTTGACTTAATACATAGACCCGATTTTCTTAAAATAGGCTGGGAAAGAGTTCGAGTTGAAGAGTATATCTCAAACCCAATGGGATGTATCAATTGCCAAAAACTAGGGCACACAAAAAATAGGTGTAAAAATATTGAAATCTGTAAAGAATGTGGATTAGCTCCTCCTCATGATAAATGCACTAGAAAATTTTGTATCAACTGTAACACGGATTCTCACACATCATATGATTCCTTGTGCCCATTCTTCATCAAACACAAATCGGTTAATAAGATTAAAGCTGATAGAAGATACACTATAAGAGAAGCTTGGAAGATTTTTAATGAAAATCCCTCATTGCATACATTTACACCTTTTAAAAAAAAGCCAGCAACTTTTTCTGAAATTGTACGCAAAATAATAATAATGAAAAATGTAGCAGTCAGCCATCATTATTAGAATCGAAAACCAATAAAACTTCTAATGCAGTTGCAATTGCACCACAAGCGATGAGCTTGGTCAACAAGAAGAGTATTAATTCTAATAATGTAAATATTAATAGCAAAACCAACAACAACATCACCAGCGACAACAATATTAACAGCAAAACAATGGAAAGTTCCAACAACAATGAAGTTCCAGATAATTTAAATTATTCATCACACTCTTTGAGTGTCGATAATAATCAAATCTATGGAGAAAGAGAAATTAACCTTGATCTTACAATGGAGAATACATATAATTATTCACAATTTTCAAAAGATGTTATACTAAACACATTACCCAATAAACCCACAAGCAGCACGTATTTATCACCTTGTAGTAGCTTACATAATAAGCTTACTGAGTGGACAATAACTCAACCGGATAATAAACTAGGCGAGTAATTTTTATTTTATATTAGTCATCATGGATATTGGTATGAAAATCTCTTTTCTTCAGTGGAATATTCAGGGTCTTATTACCCACAAATATGCATTAGAAAATTTGGTTGCTAAGCATAAACCAAATATAATCGCCCTTCAAGAAACGCATATTGTTGACAAAAACTTGAAATTTTTACATCTACCAGGCTACAGGTCATTTCATCATAATAAGTTGTTTAACTATGCTAAATCTGGGATAGCTGTTTTTGTTAAAAATAACATTCATGTTACACATCATATGAAGTCATCAGGCGATTTACTATTTCAAACGATTACTATTAAAGGAAATAGTACGTTAAATATCACAAACATTTATAAAGAATGTGATATTATATTGTCTGACTCAATGCTAAATTCCATTAATAGATGCAATAATGAACATCACTTAGTTGTTGGTGACTTTAATTCACAGAACATTTTATGGGGATCTCAAACTACATCACAAAGTGGTATTATTTGGGAGGAGTTTAGCAATGATTTGGGTTTGATAGTTTTAAATGACGGTTCTCCCACTTTACTTAATACTAGAAACACATTAACTTCAGTAGATGTCTCCATAGCCAGCGCAGAGCCAGCACCTTGCCTGAGTTGGATGACGTTACGTACTCCCGAAGTTGTAGATCATATTCCAATTTTAATAAGTAATTCTAAAGCGACTTATGAGCGGCTTTTTCGGCCGAGATTTCTAGAAAAGAGAGCAGATTGGCCTACCTTCTCAGCGAAAATTTTGGGCTTCATGGAAGAGTTCCCTGTATCATCTAATATCAATAAGGAATCGGCGCAGATTAAAAGAATTATTAGAAAAGCTGCCAATGAATCTATCCCTCAAAGCA
Source organism: Germaria angustata (assembly GCA_963681545.1). Lineage (NCBI taxonomy): Eukaryota > Metazoa > Arthropoda > Insecta > Diptera > Tachinidae > Germaria > Germaria angustata. The sequence goes on along the minus strand of OY813001.1, from coordinate 81,480,079 downwards.
GATATTTCAATGACAGAAATTTTCCCGTTTGGTTCAATTATTATATAGCCAAACTGATTAAAAACAAGCATATAGCCTGGAATCTTTTCGTAAGACACAGAAGTCAAACTAATGCAATTAATTACAGAAGAGCGACTGCATTAGTTAAAAGAGAATCAAAAAATGGTAAACGGCTCACTTGGAACAATTTTTTGGTATCTTTAAATCCAACACTAGATGTTCGAACATTGTGGACGAGGGTCAGAAATATTAGATCAGAAAATGTGAGTCGATTCCCAACTATAATGGATGATAACATAATCTTGGACAACCCAGTTGATATTGCAAATAGTTTTTCAAAATTTTGGTGTTCTATTGCGTCGGATGAAGTATTTAGTCCAGAAATAATTTCAAAAAAATATTCCTATATTTCAATTATTGAAAACTCGGTTTTTGATCATAACAGGATTTTGAGTGAAGATTTTACTGTGAATGAACTTCAAGAAGCACTTAGAAAGGTAAAAGGAACAACTCCATCATTTGACCGAATTACTTAGTCTATGATTAAAAAGTCACCATTTTCTTTAAAGAAAAGACTAGTCCAGCTCTATAATAACATTTTACATAGCAGTATTTATCCTCATGATTGGAAAATTTCTCTTCTCACGCCCATTCCTAAACCGGGAAGAAATCCTAATAAACTTGAAGGATATCGGCCTATATCTTTGATACCCGTTTTATCTAAGATTTTAGAAAAAATATTAGCATCTAGATTCTGGAAACACGCAATACAAAAAATTTCTTTAGTTCAACATGCTTTTCTACCTAAGCTTGGTGTTCATTCACTATGCCATCAACTTGAAAATATTCTGAAACTTAATCTATCCAAAAGGAAACACAGTGTGGTGCTGTCAGAGGATATTGAGAAAGCCTTTGATCGTGTTGTGTCTATTTTTGTATTGGATGAGCATATCATCTTCTATGTTAAAACTAATTTTTTCTTTCCTGTCGAATCGTACCGTTATAGTTAAAATTGATGGACATTTTTCTAATTCACATCCTTTGAATAATGGAGTTCCCCAGGGCTCACCTCTTTCAGTGGTATTATTTACTGCGTACATCAATTCTCTAGCTAAATCAATTCAGTCCTCACCGGATGTCGATTTTGTTGGAATTTACTTATTATTTATTATATATTTTTGCTGTTTCATCAGGTTTGCCAGACATTGTTGCAGCCAACTTAATACGTTTGAATATCGTGCTACAAACATGGGCTACTTCTCGCGGCCCTGTTATACCTGAAAATAAATCTGAGGTTCTGCATGTTTGTAGAGGGAGAAACTGCAATATTTCTAATATTCGTATTGGATCTGCTGAGATAACTTTTATAAATGAAATGAAGATTCTTGGAATTATTTTTACAAAAAATTTATTATGAAATGAAAACATCAGAATGATTGTCGGTAAATTGCGTAAAATCAATAATTTTTTGAAACTAATATGTTCCAAGAAGAAAGGTCCACACATTGAAACGGCTATAGATATTTGTAAATCCTTAACATATGGTTTGGTGCAGCATGGCATATCCATTTATGGTTGGACATCAAAGACCAATGTAAATAAAATCAATACCACTTTAAATGAATGTTTTCGAACTGCTACTGGTCTATTAAAAACAACGCCCATTATATCATTAAGGATTGAATCCAGATCGACAGATTTTATTTCTTTATTAAATAAAAGATCTATAAACCTAGCTTCTAGATCAATAACAGACACTAAGGAGGGCCTCCATGATTTATTCTGGAAAACTATTCACAGCAGACGTAAGAAGAAGAACGCAAGTGCAGTTGGTAAAATTTTACTTCTTTTCAAATCATTTGATATTCCACTGCCAATCAAGCCTGAAAAATACCGTAGTACTGGAATGTATGTTGCTATTGATTTTAGTCTCTCAACTTTTAATAAATCTAGCACTTCACCCAAAGTTTTCAAGTCTTTGAATACCAACATAATGGATAATTTCTCTCCTGAACTAGAGCTATATACTTATGGATCTTTCCAAAATGGCATAACCTCTTACTCTGTAGTACAACATCTTAATGCTTCACACTGGCTTGTAGTAAAACAGGGTCAGCTGCCGATATTTGCGGGTATATTTTCTGCTGAACTTGCTGCTATTAACGCAGCAATTATGTTTGCCGCTCAAAAAAAGACAAAAACAATTATTTGCACAGATAGTCTCAGCGTTGCCAAGAGTATTTTTTACAACAAAAGTGGAATTTTTGATACCATTTTAAAACATCCTGACATTCACTGTCCTATTCTTATTTTATGGATACCATCACATATTGGCATTGCCGGCAATGAACTTGCAGATAGTGCAGCTAAAGAAGCTATCAATCGACCACTGATTTTTGAAGTTCCTAGTTTTCATCACATTGCGAATAACAGATTCAAGGCCTTAGACAAAATACAAAAAAATCTTGAGTGGCAAAACTCTAGCAGCTTTCTCAGGCAGCACAATATATCTTATACCAGGCATAAATATTTCAGGGACTTTACCAGAACACAATGTGTAATACTTGCATGCCTTAGAGTTGGTAAAGCATTATTTAACTGTCAACATTTTTACAATCGGATGGAACCTCTTAAGTGCAGTACTTGTCACCAAGTAATGAATGTTCGTCACCTTTTAATTGAATGTCCAATATCCAAAATGGCTAATTCATTACAGAAAATACTCGACTGTTCAGTATCTCATCATTTAATAGAAATTCTGAAATCGCTCAACAAACACAACTTATTTGATATTTAAATTTTCTTTTTTTAATACTATTTTATTAACCAAATTTTACTTTTAAATTATCTTATGCACTAATTAAAAATCTCTTTTTTTGCGCGCAATATGGTCTAGAAACCCTGCGCTTTAATTTTTATGTATTTTATAAATTTATTTATAAAGTATATTTCTTTAAATAAATAAATATGTATGTATGTATAAAAATTTAAATTTTATGTGTGCTTTTTTTCATTAAATTGGAAATTAAAAATAAACTTTTGAAATAAAATGAAAGGTATATTTAAAAGTAATAACGGTATAGGGGAATTAGGGACTTTCCAAACAGTTTTAAAATTTAACGTGATATCTGATTACCTGATTTTAATCACCGGCATGATATTATGGTATGGGCACTTTCCATCTAAACGGCTAAACTGTCAAGAATGACAACCATACATATAGTAACGCTTAATATGGTACTATTGATAATAACATATGTATGTACATAAAAGTAATTTTGTAGTTCCATAAGGATAAAAAAAAAAAAAAAAAAAAAAAAAAAATAATGTTATATAATATTATTGTTTGATTTTAAAACTTGTGAAGAAAACAAACTGGGCGGCACTTACAAACTTTTTCGGTTTGCTAAAAACAAAGACCTTTTTTGATCATCATAAAGAAAATAAACTTATTTATGTAAACAGACAATGAAAATATTGCTGAATTGAATGCATTAATTTAATAGGTATTGTTCACCTCAGTGAACAAATCACCGGTATGCCCAACCATGATAGCACCATCAATGCCCCCAAAAAACTGCAGCAGACTTCAAGTGCAACGACAAAATAATCTCATTTTTTTCTCGCTCTCTTTATTTATAAACATATGTATACATCTTAGTCTAAGTTCAGTTGTCCATTATATATATACAACAAAGGGTCAATAAACATATAAAAATTTTATAACGTTTTATACACAAAAATATAAAGAATTTTGTACCGTTTATTGCCCTACAACTCGTATAAATATGGTCCTTCGATAAAAAAAAAAAGTGAAACAGTGAAAATACATACGTACAGTCCACAAGCAATTTCTTACAGAAATAATAAAAACTAAAAAGAATAAATAATTAAACTCAAAACAAGAGACAAAAATATCATAAATAAACTATAAAAACAACCCTTATTTTCATAAAACAAAATTTGTGTTATAAAATATTAAAAGCAACATAGTGAACTATTATAAAAATTTACAACCAAAAACAACAAAAAAAAAAACCAAATTCTGAATTTTACAAACATATTAAACAAAAAAAGTGAGTGGTAACAAAACGTTTGTGAACATTGTGCAAAAGAAAAGACATAATATTAAAATAAACATACTTATGTACATATGTATATGTATATGAAACAGATCAATACAAATTTATTTCATAAAATTTTGCAACAAATATTTATACACACATAAAACAAAAACTGAACACAAAAAATTTAAAATATTTTACTTAAATAAAACAAATTAACAAAACCAAAAATTACCCGTTACATACATAAGTAAATACATAATTACATTTAATACATAACACACATATGTATGAAGTCGCAGCAGTTACAATGACGGCAATAACAAAGCATTAACTCAACAAAAACAAGGAAAAGAAAAAAGAACCAGGAGAATTTTTAAACTCTGGTGACGGTTTGTACCCTATACCCAGCAAACAAGGTCTTGTAAGTAATAAAATAAAGAATTAAATAAAATTATTTTCAAAACCTACCCACCCCCTTTTAAAAGGTAAAAAATCTTATTTCTATTAAACCCATTTTACACCCCAATTTATTTTATCAAAAACCCAATATGTCTACCTTAAAATCTTTGGCCGCTGAATTAGAAAATTACATCCAAGGCGATTTAAAAGCATTGGATGAAGATTATAGTAATTCAAAAGAATATTCAAAATCTGTACCAGCACTTAAATTCAAAAAACATGAATTAGAGACTTTATGGTCAGATATTAACGGGAAGTTTAAGCAAATAAGGGAATCCTCTGAATTACATGACCCAGTTGAAGCTAAGACTCTAAATATAACAGAAATTACGCAAAAGGTTAGATCTGCTAAAAGATTTTATAGAAAAAGCATGATAGCAATTGAAGAGTCCATTGAGGCTATAACCCGAGGCAATGAAACCCGACCTTCTTTACCCACACCTCCTGTTCCCCAACCCAATGACACCGTATCGTTTAATGTACCCCCATGTGATATGCCAGTATTTAGCGGCGATTTTAAAAATTGGGCGTCATTCAGAGATCTCTTTGGGGCCATGTACGGCAATAATACCCGATTAAGTGGAGTAGAAAAATTATTCCACTTAAAACAAAAAACTAGCGGTGAAGCCAAAGAAATAGTAGATAACGCACCCTTAACAAATGACGGTTTTCTTATTGCATGGAATCAATTAAGTTCTCAATATGAGAACACAAAAATGCAAATCAACGCACAGTTAAAAACCCTATTCAATTTACGCACAGTAAACACCATGTGCAGTGCCTCAATAAGAAAACTGCAGAGAAAGATAAATTGCTGTATTTCGAATTTAAATGCATTAGATGTGGATACTGATAATTGGGATCCTATTTTCATATATCTCTGTTCAAAAAAGTTACCACGAGAAGCCCAACGAGAGTTTGAAAGAACACTGGCTGACTGTGCGGAAATGCCATGTTGGACTGATCTTGATTTGTTTCTAACAAATACTTATAAAGAACTTACATCTGTTAATGATGTTCTAGATCAGAGTACATTTCACAATATCAACCCCAATCCAAAACCCAAGCATTCCCAGGAGAATAAGAATTTTTTTGATAGAAGAGGTAAAACATTTCACAATGTGACTCATTCCGCAAAAGATTGCCACTCAAAATCCAAACCTCAAATTGAACAGAAGTTCTCAAACTTAACCCTTACTTACCCTAATGCCGCAGCACGCACAAGTACTCAAAATACACAGAATAAACCTAATGGATCAATTTGCAAACTATGCAAAAATAGTCACACACTCAGAGAATGCTCGACATTTACCTCTTTGGGGGTAAATGAGAGGATTGAGTTCGTTAGAAAGAATGGAATATGTTATAACTGCCTAGCCATCTCGCACATTATCAAAGATTGCCGCAGTACGTTTATTTGCAGGCATTGCGGTGGTAGGCATAATACCCTATTACACAAACCCAATTCAAACTTAAACACACAAGTTGATGAAAATCAACCGTCCACTTCACGTAATGCAGCGCAATCTTTCTCAACATATACCCAATCAGGCAAACTCACATTAGATGACAGAACAAAATTGTTAGGAACTGCAGTTCTAAACGTTGAAGTTCAAGGAGAAAAATTTGCAGCTAGAGCACTCATTGATCCAGCTTCAGATTTCTCATTTATTTCAGATAAGCTTAGACGCAAATTGCAATTACCCACTACCCCAATTATTGCTGAAATTTCGGGACTTAATGAAGTTATATCAGCACGATCAAATACACTCTGTGATGTTTTATTACGATCAAACACCCAAAGCAATTTCAAATTGAATATCCAAGCGATTGTTATAAAAACCCTTACAAAGAATCTACCCACCCAAAATTTAAACCCCATATTGATAAGAGACTTGGATAATATTCAATTAGCTGATCCACAATTTTACGAAAGCAGGCCAATAGATTTTCTAATTGGCAGTGACTTTTACCCACAAATATTAAAATCCGGTGTTAAGAAAAATTTTCTTAACACATTGATAGCACAGGAAACTGAATTTGGTTGGATTTTGACCGGGCCAATTCAAAACGCACATATAACCCAACCCATAGTTTCATACTTCAGTTCGGTCACGCTTGATAAATTTTTGACCAAGTTTTGGGAAATTGAAGATATACCCAAAAAACATAACACTTCTGAAGAAGAAATATTTTGCGAGGGTAATTATGCAGCAACTAAATGTAAGTTGCCCTGCGGTCGATATCAAGTTAATCTTCCATTTCGACACCCTCCAATCGAATTAGGAAATTCGCGTCATATAGCGATGGCACAGTTTTTGCGAAATGAAAAGAGTTTAATGAAGAAACCGGAACTAAAAATCGAATATGATAAAGTTTTACAAGAGTATATTGACCTAGGTCATATGAAACCCATAGCTTATAACCCGAACACGCCTGCAAATACTCAATATTACTTACCCCATCATGCTGTTGTTAAACAAGATCGTGTTACTACAAAAGTTAGAGTTGTTTTTAATGCTTCTAGCAAAACCTCTAACGGCAATAGCTTAAATGATGCCTTACACACAGGTCCTACTCTACAACAAAATTTAGTTGTACTCATCTTAAAATGGCGCTTTTATAAGATTGTTTTTAATGCCGACATTACCAAAATGTACAGGCAAATTATGTTAAACCCTACCCAAACACCCTTTCAACGCATACTATTTCGTAATAGTGTAAATGAACCCATTCAAGATTATGAACTGCATACAGTGACATTTGGAGTCAACTGTGCCCCATATTTCGCTATTAGAACCCTACATGAATTAGCTAAAGATACTCAAATTTCCCACCCAATTGCTTCAAAAATATTGAAGAATAACATGTATGTAGACGATGTTTTATCTGGTGGTCATACGGTTGAAGAAGCAAGACACGCTCAAACTCAGCTTGTCGCTGCTCTTGACTCTGCTGGATTTCCTCTACGAAAGTGGACTTCTAATAACAGAGAATTATTAAATAATTTACCCGAAGATCACTTACTTGACGTCGACTTGCTCACCCTACCCGATTCAAATAATGCAAAAACGTTAGGCATTAGATGGAATGCGAAAGAAGACACGTTTTTCTTTAGTGTTCCACTAATTGAAAAGAAATCATCATATACAAAGCGAGCTGTTTTGTCACACATAGCTCGTCTCTTTGACCCAGCTGGTTGGTTAGCGCCAATTGTTATTTCTGCTAAGATTATTATGCAGCAAATATGGCAAGACAACACAGCTTGGGATGAAAGTCTAACCCCACTTACCCTAATTAAATGGCACAAGTTTCTATGTTTCTATGAAAAGATTGGTCAAATTCGCATTCCAAGATGGATTAATTTTTCACCTTCGGCAAAAATTGAGTTTCATGGCTTTTCAGATGCATCTGAAAAAGCGTATTCAGCAGTTGTATATGCTCGAGTCACACCCGTAGACGGACCTAATACCGTAACCCTACTTCTCGCTAAAACAAGAGTTGCACCAATCAAAGTAGTCTCGTTGCCCAAACTGGAACTTTGTGGTGCAGTGTTGTTGGCCAATATAACACACAATTTAATTACCCAACTCAACCTACAACAATATCAAACATATTTCTGGACAGACTCATCAATTGTCTTAGCCTGGCTCAGCAAACCTCCCAACTCATGGAACACTTTTGTAGCAAACCGAGTTTCTACAATTTTGGAAACCGTAGGCTTAAGCAACTGGAACCATGTAGTTTCACATGATAACCCAGCTGATGTTGCCAGCCGTGGATGTAATGCGGAAGAATTAAAAGAAGATAAATTGTGGTGGAATGGACCCGTATGGCTGAAAGAATCTCCATCAAAATGGCCAAAAACGCAAAAACCATTTGAAACTCAAGCTGAAGCTAAGATTAGTCAATTGTTTACTACAACGGTTAATATCTACCCTTCATTGGAAAACACGAATGACACTATACCAGACATTTTGTTACGATTTTCAAAATTGCCAAAGGCTCTAAGAGTAATGTCCTATGTCTATCGGTTTTTCGATCGCACCTCATATATCCGAACCCAATCAGCATGAAATGATAGAATTATTCTTGATCGAAATAGCATTCAATCCAGTGAGGAAAGAATTAAGAGATTGTTAACCCACTCTAGCATTGAACTTGAGGCGAGTGAAATAACATCAACCCACGATAGGCTTATTATTCTCTGCCAGTCTAAATATTTTGGAGAAGAATATAATTGTCTAAAAAAGAAACATGCGATTCCAAAAAAGAGTCACTTACTCACCTTAAACCCATTTTTAGACTCTACCAATATTATGCGTGTAAACGGTCGATTGGCCAACTCCAATAGTTTGTCGTATTCAGAAAGACACCCAATTTTATTGCCATATGCAAGTCAGTTTGCAAAATTGATGACTCTTCACGTGCATGTAGTGACCCTACATGGAGGGAATCAACTGATGCTACGTATAGTTCGTTCCGTTTATTGGATTCCGAAACTTCAGAATCTAATACGCTCAGTAATAAACAAATGTGTACCATGTACAAAATATAAAAATCGACAAACTACACAAATCATGGCAGCTTTGCCACCAGAACGCACCCAAATTACAAGACCATTTTATAATGTTGGAGTTGACTTCGCAGGGCCATTTGATATTAAAGTTTATAATGGCAGAAATTGTAAAATAATAAAAGGTTATGTATGCGTTTTTGTCTGCTTTGCAACAAAAGCTATACATTTAGAACTCACATCTGACTTGTCAACCAAAGCCTTCATGGCGGCATTCGCACGATTTTTTTCTAGGCGGGGATGTCCCGTCGCCATTTACTCTGACAACGGAACAAATTTTGTAGGAGCTAAACAATTATTAAAAAAGGAGCGACAGGAATTCCTAAAACAGGTAAAAGATTCTGTAATATCTGCTAACAGTTTCCAAAACTTGACGTGGCATTTCATACCACCAGGAGCGCCACATATGGGTGGCTTGTGGGAAGCGGGAGTAAAAAGCTTCAAATTACATCTTAAAAAACTAAACGTCTTAAAATACACGTTTGAAGAGTTAGCTACCCTTCTCGCTAAAATTGAAGGATGCCTAAACTCAAGACCCTTAAGCCCGTCAAGTGAAAACCCAGAAGACCTCAATCCTTTAACCCCAGGTCATTTTTTAATAGGCTCACCACTACTCACCCCTGCAGAACCCGATTGTAGCACTGAAAATATTACTTTGGCAAATAGATGGCAGAAGCTAAAAATTCAGCACCATAACTTCTGCAGACGATGGAAAGAGGAATATCTTAAGGAGCTGCATAAAAGATATAAGTGGAAACACCCCAACCGACAAATTGAAATTGATGACATTGTTGTCATTAGACAGGACAACTTGCACCCTAACGAATGGCTACTTGGACGTGTAACTAACACTTATCCTGGTTCAGATGGACGAACTAGAGTTGTTGACATACGCACATCGACTGGAACTCTTAAACGTCCAATAACAAAAGTTGTAGTACTACACACTATTTAAATCAACTCAATTGTCCGAAACCGTAACCCACTTATATATTTATCTGTAACACTTAGAACTAACTCATTTATACTCACCCAAGCTTAATACATAACGGTGTGATCACTGCCTTTATAATTGTCAAGAACAGATTGTTTGACATTATCTACTCATCTCTACTCAAAAAAAAAAGAGAAAATATTTATGCAGTGACATATCTTTTATGTATTAAACTTACTCTAATTATGTTCTCATCTAAACATCTATTTCTTGATATCTACACAGATCATGGTACCCAACAGCAAGCGTGTAAGCCAAAAGAGTCGGTCAACTCGTCGTACAGATACTTCCAAGAAGGAATTCCGCAATTCAAGCAAAAAATCTGAGCCAAAACGTCATTTTGGTTGCGGAATTTGTCAGGCAGACCACCGTCTCATAAGCTGCAAAAGGTTCAACAGTTTGAATTTAGCACAAAAATATAAAACGGCTGTTCAATTACACTATTGTGTCAATTGCCTGGCCAGAAATCACTTGATTGAACAATGTACCAACAAAGCCCGTTGCAAAAAATGTGGAGCTAAACACCACTCCATTCTACACGGACCTAAACGAATTTTGAAGGATCTATCTGCTATCAGCGTCAACATCGGTTAAAAAATTGCCCATCTCAGCATCACATCGATCGCCAACAAAGTTTAAAACGTCTACATTAATATCTGTTGGCTTACCAACATCCTTGCAGGAGGTAATCGTGCCAACCGCTCAAATTTATGCCATGACGGAAGAAGGATGTACTCCGCTCAGAGCGATATTGAATCCCAGTTCGATATCGTCACGAATTGCCAATTCATTTGTTATAAAACATAAATTAGATACCTTCCAGGTGGAGGGTAAAACTTATACAAAGATGACTATTACACCCAATATGTCATCAACCACTAAATTCGACATGTACCTACTGCTCGATTAGGATTTGCCAAAAAATCCATACCCTATACGCATTAATGAGGCTATAAAGGAAAAATTTGGGAATCTGGCATTGGCAGATCCCAATTTTAACGAAAACACCCCGGCTGAAGTAGAACTAGGCGGTGATCTTTATAGCAAGGTCCTAAAATCCAACATAATACGGGTTGATGGCGGATCCTTACTAGCACAAGATTCGCTCCTTGGCTGGCTCATTATGGGCTCTTATTCTGGATAACCCTCTACCACAAACTCTAAGCTTCCATGGCGGGGAGGATGTTCACCTCAGTGAACAAATCACCGGTATGCCCAACCCTGATAGCACCATCAATGCCCCCAAAAAACTGCAGCAGACTTCAAGTGCAACGACAAAATAATCTCTTTTTTTTCTCGCTCTCTTTATATATAAACATATGTATACATCTTAGTCTAAGTTCAGTTGTCCATTATATATATACAACAAAGGGTCAATAAACATATAAAAATTTTATAACGTTTTATACACAAAAATATAAAGAATTTTGTACCGTTTATTGCCCTACAACTCGTATAAATAGGTATATATCAATTAATTTAAAACAAGAGAATTGATATGTATAGCACACAGGATCCTGAATCAAATATTGTAGTAGTCGTTAAAATTATTTGGGGAATGCGAAATATATTCAAGATGTACTTGGACCACTTTTATATCAAGTTTGTCATCAATAGTAGTAGAACAAAACTTCACATTCAAACGGATCTGTGACCACATATTACGCTATCTGCACTCAAAAGCTTATATTGATACACGTCGATTGATGTATAGATTATATCCCGGGAGACTTTCAGAATAAAGTTATAGTCCCAGCAAACTTCAAAAACTTAAAAGACGCAAAAGTTTTAATTTTGCTTTGTGGGAGTATACATAATAGTAAACAAAACACATTTTTTACGACACGGTAGTGAATCAAATACCTCAGTTGGAGTCCGGGACCGTTTCCGCAATAACAACTGTATCTTGTCATTTGGTTAGGATTGCTGGAAAGAAATGGTAAGCAAGTGGAAGAGGTGGTTTCACTGGGAACAGGCAAAACTTGTTGGTACTACATATAATACTGGCAGGTCATTTAGCAGACCCTACATGGGTGTAGACTTTGCCATGTGTGGAAACTATGAGTGTATTTTTTTTTTGCACACTTCAGTTGGTTTGGTATTTATAGTGTGTTATGTGCATACGCGCTAAAAATATCTGGTTGCTAGCCAATATAACTGCACAGTTGTCATAAGTATGTATTTCCGAGCGATATATTATGTATGTTAGCAGAAAACTTATTTATACTTTTATTCTTGTTCGTAACCGGCGCGTAACAAGAGTGACAATTTTTGAATTGTTGGATTTCAGAAATGAATAAAAAAATATATGGTTAGTCAAGTATATGGTATCGCTTCAGTCTTCTCACTTGTTCAGTATCATCAAGTAGGGATATCGCTAGTGCGTTGCAGTGGTTACTTAATCTTTTGAGTCAGTTTTCGCTATAGTTCTTTATTTCATCTTTGAATTTTGGTACGCTTAGGTCATTGTGTATAGTTTGATTTGAAATAAACTTTGGAGCATTAACAATAAGTCTTAAAGTTTTATTTTGATAGCGCTGAAGAACATTGCAAATTCCTGGCAGTTCCCTACAATTGAATGCCGTAAGTCCACACTGGTTTAAGTATTGTTTTATGAATTATTAATTTTGTTTCAAGGCTTACTTGAGACCTGGGGTGTAGAAGCCAATAAAGACGTTTTTTGATTTTAAGATGTTCGTTTTTTACCTTTACATGAGTCTTCCATGTGAGCCTTTTGTCAATATGAAGCCCAAGATACTTAACGCTGTCTTTTTTTTTGGAATTTCACTTCCGTTAATAAATAATTGTGGACAATCTCCCCTTCGTAAGGTAAACACAATGGGCCGTGTGAATAAAAGGGTAGCTATAGCTTATGCTGGTAATTTTGTAGTTTTAACTAGTATTGAGGTGAATAAAAAATTCTGCTAAAGCTAGTATTTTATGTAAACTAGTAGAAGCTAGTTTTTCCAGCGTTGGCTTAAAAAAGGTGTGAATAAAAACCAGCGATTGCTTAATATTACTAGTTTATGCTTTGATTTTTATAAGCATCTGGTTGAGGTGCTTGAATGTGTTTTTCTGCTTTATATTAAAAAAGTGTTGTTTTCATTTAAATATAAATATGCCTGCTTTTATGCATGTTCGCATGAGAACACATTCTCATCCATCCGACTATTTCAATTTATACAGATTTCGGGAAGAAAATGTTAAATGGTTAGCGGAACACTTTTTGGAGGAAAGTCATGAAAGGAGAGGAGCAGCACTGTCGCAAATTAAGAGTATGGAAATTTTTCTCCGTTTTCTAAGCGATCCAGGTTTTCAAATGAGAGTTGGCAAAGAAGAAGGCATACACCGCACAACAGTTTGCAAAACAGTAAAACTCGTTTTAAAGAAGGTTATGAATAGAGCTCATCTGTGGATTAAATTTCCGGCGAATAACGAAGAAATTAAACTAGCTCAAGAGCAGTGGGCACTGCGATATGACTTTCCTTGAGATATACGTTAGGATACGTTGGTTATATTTTAAAACTTTTAAATAACAAATGACATTATACGACGTTGCCACCATGGTTTTTTTAATTTACCGCGTAAATACCATTTGTGGGTATTTATTTGGGTATTTATGAAATAGATTTAAATTTAGCATTAATTAAGCGAGGACTGAATGCATATTCAATCAATTTTCATTCTGAAATCAATTGAAAATAGCATATTTATTTTGCAGTTTATGCAAATAATTCCATCTTTTAAAAAATTGGCGCAGAAAATATCACAATTTTGATTAAATTTAAAAACTAAAATTAATTTCAAAAGAGAAAAAAAATAATTTATATATATATATATATATATATATATATATATATATATATATATATATATATATATATATATTCATATGTATTTTCCTTCGCATACAAGCAGAGCCCTTCACCACTTGCTAAGATTTTTCTGACTCAGAGTACAATTACCGTTTTCCACTATCAGCATTTTAAGTGTTTTTGAATACTTTATTCCATTTTTTATAAAAACTTAGATGCCTCTCACCAACGAACTAAACATACTAAATACTTGAAACTGCGATAGTCGAATGTACGTGGCCCACGAAATTTTTAAATTAACCTAATTTGTCGAGCATAGCCCGTATGTGCAATCATGTTCCACAAAAGTAAACGTAAATGAACTTTATTTTTCAAACTCTATTTTTAGTTTCCTGCGGAAGTATAAGATTGCTGTAAGCATTGGGTTCTTTAATTTTTAAATGTAACAGTAAAACGAAGCTTTTCCAGATATTAAAATATAAAACAACTTAAAAGAAAACATCATTTACTTTAACTTTTCTGCAGCTTGCCTAATTATATATAGAATAAAATGAATTATTTAATGTCGAAGTAAATTTGCAATTCATACCTTTAAATTCCGGAAACATTATGCCGGGATTTAAAAGCAAAAAGAGTGGTAGCTCTTAAATAATTTTTGCCAGCTGTTAAATTTTCCAGCTTATGCTATCGTTTTTCAGCACTAGCTATGTAGCACTAGCAAAGATTTATTCACACTTTTTCTAGTTTTAACTACTAGATTTAGCTAGCACTGAAAAGATAAAGCTAGTGCTACTACTTAGCACTTTGTAGCATAAGCTACATTTTTATTCACTCTACCCAATATGTGCAGATTTTTCTGTATTTATTTTAATATTCCATTTAGATAACCAATTGAAGCAATTGTTGGACAGGAACTAGAAGCTAAAATTGTAGTATCATCTGCATAAGTTGCAACTAAAACGTTATCAGTCAAAGGCATGTCAGAAGTAAATATCGTGTAGAGTTGGTCGCAGAACACTGCCTTGTGGAACACCTGCTTCGATATCATAGATTTCGGAAAAATCGTCTTTTACTTTAACATAAAAGTTTCGTTCACTTAATATAATTTCAGCAATAAATAATAAGGTGTTCGTAATAACTTTTTAAGTTTGAAGAGTAAACCAATATGCCAGACTTTGTCAAATGCTTTCTGTATATCCAAGAAGATGCCAGAACAACATTTTTGTTTTCCAAAGTATTTCTAATAAAAGCCACGATACGATGACACTGTTCAGGAGTGCCATGTTTATGCCTGAAGCCAAACTGGTGTTCTGGAATAATATTGAATTTATTTAGGATAGCTAACAATCTAATCATAAATATTCTTTCAAATATTTTGGAAAAAAATTCCAACAAACTAATAGGTCTATAAGATGTGACAGCATTTTCTGGCGTACTAGGCGTGTTTACCATTATTATGATGGAAAGTGACTAGAATTAAAAATAGAATTAAAAATCAACGTTAAAAATATAGTTGCTTTTTTAGGAAGACATTTAGCGACCTTTCCGTTGATGCCATCATATCCTGGCGTTTAGTTATTATTTAACTAGTTAATTTCTACCTGTAGTTCTGATGGCGATATACTTATGTTTAATGAGCAGATCCATTAGACAAGCGCTTCCTAAAAAGTTAATTATTTTATTAACGTTGTTACTATTGCAGAGGTGATGTGCCTGAAAAGTGTTTCGAAGATATAAGATAAATGCTTCAGCTTTGCTTTTATCTGTTTTGCACCAATCACCATTTTCATCCTATATCTTTCTACGGGACGTTTTAAATGCTTTGCAGCTTTCCATAAATTAAATTCATCAGCTTTTGAAGTACCTAGAGTTCTGTTCTGTTCATGAAGCCGTTTTTTTATCCTTTGATGCCTTATTGAACCATCGCTTGTCTATGAGATTTCTACTAGAGAGCTGCACAAGCATAAGTACATAGGAAAAATGGCTTACAAGAAATTTCGTTAAATTTCAAATATGTAGTGTGTGCTTATTATTCTCTCATTTCAAAACATATACATACATACATACTTCCAAAGATATTTGTTTTGCTTAATAGTAAAAACATTGAAGAATAGAACAAAACTGAAGTAGAACAATGTTTGAACAAAATAAAGCCGAACAGAACAAAGATGCTATAGAACATTAAAACTGAAGTAGAACATTCAAAACATGCTTAAATGTTTTGATAGTAGACATAGCCAGTTTTATTTTTCTTGAATATGTTGTGAACGTAAGGAAAAACTTCGCGCACACAAATTTTTTAACAGGCATCATCTACATACTTACATATGTATGTATGTCAGAGCCAGCCACGACATATTTTCTCACTAACCCAACCTCATTTTATGTCTGCAACCCAACAAACACTAAATCAAGACTTTTCATAGTGAAATAATAATGTTTGAAAATACAGAAAAAGAACTGCTTTTTAATAAAAGCAAAAGCATTTACATTAAAAAAATTAAAGATTGGAAGATTGGTTGCTTGCATTGGAGCAAACTACTCAATCGAGCTCAATAAGCTTGGGCATTGTCAAACATGGATGAAAGCTACATAAATGACCTTTGTCAATTTGTTATATGTATTCGCTGTGTAAATCGTAAGTACGACTTTTTTTGAAACTATGCTTTCCTTGGAAACATTTCACACAAACGTAACTGGCAAACTTTTATTCGATGTAGTTAGCGATAAGCTTTTTTTTTGTTACAGATACAAAAAAAAATTCATTTTGCTCCACTGCAAGCAACCATTCTTTCATTTTTTTTTATGTAAATGGCTTTGTTTTTATTAAAAACCATTTCCTTTTCTGTACTTTTTAAAACATTCATTTCGCTATAAAACGCCTCAAATGTCTTTTAATAACATATTCAGTGTCGTTCTTAAATGTTTTATAACATAAAATACATTGCACGTTACCAAATGCACTTGTTATAGCGAAATATTTTTCGCATGCCATCGTGTATACAAAATGTTTGCTGGTTACCTAAAAAAATGAAAACACAACAACAACAACAACGAAAACAGCAACAAAAAATGTAAGCATTTGCCGCATGTGTACTCGTCGCTTGTTCATTGACGACTAAAGGCTGGGGCACATAGAATCCGTCATCCGTCATCCTTCGACTTTTTCAACTGACGTTAACGCAATGACGGATGAGGTTGGCACAATGAGTACTTTGTTAACGTGTAGAAAATCAGTTGCTTTTTTTTACATGTTTGCAACATTTCTTTTTATTAAAGAGTAAAAATTTTCTATGGATTTTGAAGAAATTACGGAGTTTATTTTAATTATAATTTTGCTTTATAAAGCACAAGCTGTCTTGATATAATGGATAAAAGTCGAAGATTTTTGGTCAGACCCAAAAAATCAACTGTTAATTAAAACAAAACATACCAAAAAATCAACTGATAGTTGTCAAAGTACTCAACGTACGCCAAAAGTTAAAAGTTGCCCAACTTTCATCCGTTGCGTTGAAGGAGACGTACTGTATGTAAACAAGCTCATAACAAAACCTGTATTTTAACTTAGCTGTCAGTTGAAAAAGTCGACGGATGACGGATGACGGATTCTATGTGCCCCAGCCTTAAATTTATGTCAATTTTATGAGCATAAAGGCTGGGGCACATAGAATCCGTCATCCGTCATCCGTCGACTTTTTCAACTGACAGCTAAGTTAAAATACAGGTTTTGTTATGAGCTTGGTTACATACAGTACTTCTCCTTCAACGCAACGTATGAAAGTTGGGCAACTTTTAACTTTTGACGTACGTTGAGTACTTTGACAACTATCAGTTGATTTTTTGGTATGTTTTGTTTTAATTAACAGTTGATTTTTTGGGTCTGACCAAAAATCTTCGAATTTTATCCATTATATCAAGACAGCTTGAGCTTTATAAAGCAAAATTATAATTAAAATAAACTCCGTAATTTCTTCAAAATCCATAGAAAATTTTTACTCTTTAATAAAAAGAAATGTTTCAAACATGTAAAAAAAAACTGTTTTTCTACACGTTAACAAAGTACTCATTGTGCCAACCTCATCCGTCATTGCGTTAACGTCAGTTGAAAAAGTCGAAGGATGACGGATGACGGATTCTATGTGCCCCAGTCTTAAGAATACGTGTGAAGTGCTCTCTGCACAATTGTGCTATGAAATGGCTGGCTCTGATGTATGTACATGTGTGTGTATGGTTTATGTGTTGCTTTACCATTGTAAAAAATGTAGCCTGATTGCAAGTCGACTATGACCAGCAGAAGTTATGCTATAACTGTTTACGGTTATGTCACTCAAATCATCTTTTACTCTCTCTATGTTTTAAGGGAATTGTTATATTAATTCATTTTGAAGTATTTTACTTTGTATTATACTTAAGGCCATGTCACATACAACTTTTGCTTCGCGTTGCGTTACAGCTTCGCTTTGACATTTAAGTTGAAATGTACATACTTATACGAAACATGCCACATAAAACACTTTTAACGCAGCGTGACGCAAAAAGTTCGGCAACTCTCAACTTTTTGCGTGCTTTGACAATCAAAGTTATGTATGTATGTATGTATGTTGGAATATGATATGAAAATGTGATGTGATATGAAAAATTTTAAATATAAAAAATTTATTTCCTGTTAAAGAATAGGAGCTTGTTTTTTTAAAACAAATTTATAAAATAGTACCTATTTGCATGCTATATGTAAGTATATAGCATAAGATTATTTTATTGTAAAAAATCAGTGGCAGCGTATTATTAATAATATTTTAACTTTTTATATGAATACATACATATGTATGTATGTATGTATTTGAAAATCCAAAAAACAAATGAATTGATGACAATTAAAAGCTTTATATGGTATAGTGGTGTATTTTCAATAAACTACAATAGGTGATAACAAAATAAACACACAAAAGCAAATAATATTTTGACTTTAATTTTTATAATAAAAAATAATTAGCAAAATTCATAACCACCTTTTTGGTAAACATACAATGCGCGCGTTGTGTCAAAGTTTTCATTGTGTCATACACCTTTTGCGTTATGCTTTTCTCTCAAAGTTAAAAACGTCACGCAACGCTACAAAGTTTTATGTGACACGGCCTTTATTCTTTAACACAGTTGTTAATAAAACTTCCGCAGAAACTGTCCATGAATCGGAGTGTTTTACTTTCTAATAATCAGAGTATTTTTTACATGGTGCCGAAACCCGGGACAGTTATTGTTCTTTAATGAATTTAAAAATTGAATTAAAAAATAAAGAAATTAGCGATTAAAGAATTAAATAGCGGGCGGTTGTGAATTATAAAAAATAGCGAACGCAACTTGCATAATAAAAATAAAAAAACAATTAAAAAATAATAAATAAATAAAAAATAATAAAAATGGATAATGTGTACAGGGCCACATGTCGTACTCAGTTGACGAAATTATGCAACGCCGCTTTGGAATTTTTGAAAGGTCATGAGGACACACAATTTGCAAATATCGAGAGCCCAGAAAAGATGGAATATGATATTAACCTATATATTCAGCGAATAAAGAATGCTCATATTAATTTACAAAAAGCTGATCAGGTTATTCGTGTTACAATTAAGCCGGAGGATTTTCAGAGAGAATGTGATGCAATCATAGAATATGATGATAAGGCAATTTGCACTATTGCAAAATTACAGCATATTCTTAGCACACATTTTACAGTTGATAGTACTAACAGGATCACTAGCGTTGTCACAAATAATACAAGCGAATTTAGCGGCATAAAGTTGAAATCCTTTGAGCTTAAAAAATTCGACGGAAATTTTGAAAACTGGCTTCCCTTTTGGGAGCAATTTAAGCATGCAGTTCATGATAGTCGTAATTTATCAAAGGCTGCAAAGTTTAACTTCCTTGGTGAAGCTTTGCAAGGGAAAGCGGCAGCATCTATAGCGGGATTTACGCCTACAGAAGCATGTTACGATGAAGCCATTGAATTACTGTTAGAGGAATATGGCAACCAAGAAAAGATAATAGAACAATTTGTACAAAAGCTTATGTGTTTACGTAAAGTTCATTCTAACGGCGATGTAAATGGTCTTCGTCGTCTTTATAATGAAGTCAGCTCAACAATTCGATCGTTATCAGCTTTAAAAGTTTCACCTTCACAATATGACCTCATAGTAAAATCAATTTTATTAGGTGCAATACCAGCACAGCTTCGTATAGTATATCATAAAGCATCAAGTACAATTGCTCTTTCTAGTACAATAGTAGGAAGGGAAGAAGCGGAGAACAACGATAAAAGCCTAAAGGGTTTACTTGATTTTATTAAAGTGGAGGTAGAAGCGTTGGAAAAGGCAGAAATGTCTGAAAAGCGTACTTCAAAAAGAGATGTCCAACCGAATCTCGGTACAGCAACTGGACTATTTATTAGCGGCAGTAACACAAACAACAATTGTATTTTTTGCAAACGAGATAATCACGCCACCAAAAACTGTAAAGCACAGTTGTCTATTGATGAGAAAAAAAGAATTTTGTTGAGAGAAGCAAGGTGTTTTCGATGTACCAACAAAAACCACAGCTCTAAATTTTGTAAAGCTAACTGGATTAAATGTGACCATTGTAGTGGTAGACATATTACATCAATGTGTGAGAAGAAAACGAATAATCTTAAAGCCAGTAACGAAATGAGACAGCAAAAGCAACAGAGAAGTCCAAAGGCAGAGAGCAGTGGTGCAGCAGCGTTAAACACATTGGAAGCAGAACAGAGCGTTATATTCTTGCAAACAGCGAAAGGCATAATCAGCGACACAAACAATAATAAAAGCGTTTTGTCTAGAATTGTGATGGATAACGGTAGCCAGAGGACTTACGTCAGCGAACATTTGGTGAGGGAGTTAAAATTAAAATGTTGTGGAACAGCGAAAATTAAAATAATTCCATTTGGTGAGAAACAAGAAGATGTAAAAACCGAAATGTTTAAGCGCGTGAAAATAATAATTAAAAACCAATATGATGATAAAATGATTACAATAAATGCAACAGTAGTGCCGAAAATTTGTGGTGATGTTTTGCCAGTACCTAAAATAAAAAATAAGAAATTTAACGAGATATTTAATAATTTGGCTGATGCTGTCAACTGTAACGTGAAACTTATTGATGGAATTAACTTATTGATTGGTCAAGATTATTATTGGCAATTTTATAAACGGGGTTGTAAGTTAATTTTAAGAAATTTGTGTGCCATCAATACATTTTTTGGTTGGACAATACAAGGTACCAACGATAATAGCGGTAATGCTCATTGTATCTTTCAAATAAGAGAAGCTGCAGAAGGTTTCGATATAGAAAAATTCTGGGACTTAGAATCAGTTGGTATATCGAGTTGTGCAGCAAATAGCGAAAAAGCAATTATTGACGAAACAATTGATAGAATAACTCTAAAAGATAATCGATATGAAGTATCGTTGCCGTGGCGTGATAACAATACTAAGCTAAACGATAATAAACAAATTGCGATAGGCCGCTTACATAGCTTAATGTTAAAATTGAAGAGAAGCAGCGAAAAATTAGCCGAATATGATGCCGGTATACGCGATTTATTAAAAAACGGCATTGCTGAGAAAATTTCTACTTCAAAAATTGAAGATCGTGTTTACTACATGCCGCACATGCCAGTGTACAGAGAAGATAAGGCTACAACAAAAATGCGAATAGTTTTCGATGCATCATCCAGCGAGCCAGGCACAACATCATTGAATGACCTTTTAAGCACTGGTGAAAATATGGTAGCAGACTTGTTATCAATGTTGTTAAGTTTCCGTTCCAATAAAATTGTTATTACCTCAGATATTGAAAAAGCTTTCTTACAGATTTCCCTATCAGATAGCGACCGAGATGTCCATAGATTCCTTTGGTTTGAGAATACACCAGACAAACCAGATGAATTGCCAGCAATTGCAGAATATAGGATGACTAGAGTAACCTTTGGTGTAGCAAGCAGTCCTTTCCTCTTGACAGCGACAATTCAAAAACATTTGTCCAACTGTGAAGCACAGTATGGAAGTATTTGCAGTAAATTAAAAAAGGCTTTTTATGTGGATGATATGGTCATTAGTGAACCGACAGTTGCATCGGCTATAACTATTATGAAAACTGCAAAGGAAATTATGGAAAAGGCGAGTTTTAAGCTACGTAAATGGAATTCAAACCATTCAAAGGTGAGAAAGCATTTTTCAATCTGATGGGTTAGAGCGACCAATATCGCAAAAAATACTTGGCATAATTTGGTGTACAGTCAGCGACAAAATTACCGTCGACTTAAAGAATTTAATCGATGAAAAAGCACCACGAGCAACAAAACGAAATGTACTGCAAACAATGGCAAGGATTTATGATCCTCTTGGTATGCTTGGTCCCTTTACTTTAAGAATTAAAATCCTGTTACAAAAGATTTGGAAGGAACGTATTAATTGGGATCTAAATTTAAGTGGCGATTTACTAAATGAATTTCAAAATTGGCGGGAGGAATTATCACATTTAAAAGAATATTCAATGTTACGGTGTCTATCAGCGAATTCATACAGCGTAGAAATTCACATATTTGCAGATGCAAGTCCTTTGGCCTATGGAGCAGTTGCTTATTCTCGGCAGAAAACTGACAACGGTGAATTTTACACAAATTTTATTTGCTCCAAAAATCGTATACGACCTATCGACAAAACAACAAAAAATGATGAGCTGTCATTGCCAAAATTGGAGCTCACAGCGGCACTAATGGCCGCACGATTAAAGGAATTTCTAAAACGTTCACTAGACTTTGAAATAAGCGAGTTTTATCTCTGGACAGACTCAACTATAGCTCTTAACTGGATAAATGGTAGTGGTAAACGTATTCCATATGTCAAAGCAAGAGTCAACGAAATAAATCAGTTAAGCAATATATATGAATGGCAACATTGCGACGGTAAATCGAATCCAGCAGATCTCTTAACGAGAGGACTAAAAGCTAAACAACTTATAGAAAATAGCGCTTGGAAAAAGGGTCCAGTCTGGTTAGCAGAAAGATCCGAATATTGGCCAATTGAATATAATTTGTTGTCTTCAACGAAATTTTTTGCGTCAGTTGAGTCCGATTCAGCGATAAAACAAAAAACAGAACCAATTCTATATGTTGAAAAATTCAGTAAATTAAAAAATTTGCTACGAGTTACAGCTTATGTACTTCGCTTTGTCAAAAATTGTAAAAATAAATTGTCAGAAAATTCCTCGAATTTGATTGCTGTCAACAATATTGACGAATTAGTCTACAGTGAAATACAACAAGCAGAAGATTATTGGATTAAATATTTTCAAAAGGCGCACTACGAATCAGAATACGCAGATTTAGTGAAGCATAAAAAAGTCTCAGCTCAGTCCAAGTTAATTTGCTTAAACCCAATCTTGATCAACGGTGTTATGCGACTACAAGGGCGGTTATCAAACTCAGGTTTCAGCGATTACGCGTGCAACCCAATAATCTTACCTAAGAATTGTCATCTAAGCATAATGTTAATAAATGAGGCACATCACGCGGTAATGCACAGCGGTGTTAATGCTGTTTTAGCACTTTTAAGAAAACGTTTCTGGATTATAAAAGGGCGACAATTAATTAAAAATATACTTAGCCGATGTGTGATCTGCAAGAGACTCCATGGAAAAAGCGCTTCAGAGCCATGGACCACTTTGCCAGTAGAACGTATCAAAACAACAAGACCATTCGAGACAACGGGCATCGACTTCGCAGGTCCTCTTTACATTAAAAGCGATGGTGAAATAAGAGAGCGAAAGATTTACATTATGTTGTTTACCTGCACGGCAATTCGCGCTGTACATTTAGAGTTAGTCAAAGATATGACGGTTGAAAGTTGCATAAATGCTTTACGAAGATTTATATCAAGATTTGGTCCGCCAGCAACTATCATATCCGACAACGCAAAGACATTCAAGCGAGCTGACTTAGAGTTACGAAAATTAGAGCAATTATTGAAGCATACAAAGATCCAACAAATAACTGCGCATAGAGGCATTACCTGGAAATATATTCCCGAAAGAGCAGCGTGGTGGGGTGGTTTTTGGGAGCGATTAGTTCGGAGCGTCAAGGACTGTCTAAAAGCAGCAATTGGTAAAAGTGTTTTGAGCTTTGACGAAATACGAACGTTTTTAGCAGAGGCTGAAAGCGTCATAAACGCTAGACCATTAACTTACATTACCAACGATCATAACGATTTAGAGCCATTATCTCCGGCTCATTTTATTACTAATCAAAAAGCAATTTTTATTCCAACAGATTTTCAAACCGATCAATCATCTATGGCTAAGTCATGGAACTTAAGGCAAAGTATAATTAAGCGGTATTTCAAGCGATGGCAAGCTGAATATTTACAACAGTTGCGCACTATTCATCACAATAAACCTGGTCCCTTTCGCAGCATCAAAGTGGGAGATGTCGTCTTAGTGCATGAAGACTTGAAGTCCAGACTGCTTTGGAAACTAGCTGTGGTAGAATCTGTATTCCAGGGCAGAGATGGTCATGTACGAGCGTGCAATGTACGATTAAATAACAACTTAATCCTAAAGAGACCTATTCAATTACTGTATCCATTGGACGTATCATCAGTCATGGCCGGGCCGAGGATGTAAAAAATGTAGCCTGATTGCAAATCGACTATGACCAGCAGAAGTTATGCTATAACTGTTTACGGTTATGTCACTCAAATCATCTTTTACTCTCTCTATGTTTTAAGGGAATTGTTATATTAATTCATTTTGAAGTATTTTACTTTGTATTATACTTATTCTTTAACACAGTTGTTAATAAAACTTCCGCAGAAACTGTCCATGAATCGTAGTGTTTTGCTTTCTAATAATCAGAATATTTTTTACAACCATCTCAGTAATTCAGTAGCCTGAGTACGAAATGTTCTATTGTACTCGGTGTTTCTGCTATGATTTACCGTATCTTTACTTTATTTCGGGAATTCCTTTGGATATTCTATTTGTTCTGTAGAGAAACACTTTTCAAATGATGATTGGTTTGTTTTGGTCAGAATCATGTTTTGTTATTTATGTTTACACTGAAATACAGTGTTTGAAAGTAGTGTGCAATAGAACATAGAACTTTTAGAACATTTTGTGCAGCTCACTAATTTCTACTGGATTGCCAACTTTTCTTAATGTTCAAAAATATACTTATATGTATGTAAATTAAATTAATTTTGTGAATAGATATACGAGTACATGCTTAACAAAAATATTGAATCATAAGAAAAAACCTGTTTCAATGTGAGTTACTTTTATTTATTGGAATAAATATAAATATTTACTGCTTCGGTTATAACGAAATAAATTGCCCGGTACCATTTGATTTGTTGTTACCGAAGGCCGCTATACATACATACATACATATTTAGTTTGCTTTTCCTACGAATCTATGAGAAAAGTTTCGATTTCGGAACTTACCTACTGTATTGCCAAAGAAATTGAGCATTACTTTTAGGAATCACTTAAGCTATAAACACATAGACGACAGCAGACTTCACGACTTCACGGCTTCAAATGCTGCCAACTTCAAATGCTGTTCTGAAGTCAGCTTCATAATTATTTTGAAGACAGCAACAACATAATAATCAGCTGATGTGTATTTTAGCAATACAAATTACAGGGATGCCGGATATATATTTTATAATGAATAAAATTAAAGTTATTGATAAAAAAATGTAATAATGTCACGAAAAACTATAAGAACACATAAATTTATTTCTTTATTGTATTTTTGTAATGTTCTCTTATATTTAATTAAAAAAAGTTTTTGTTTTTATTTTTCCAATTTATATATATAATGGCAACACTATATTTGTTTAATGCTGCCCGTCAAAATAGATAATAGCATAAATTGGCAGCAGCAGCAAATGCTGTTGTGCAGTCGTGCTGCTGTGCTGCCGTTAAAATAACCGTTTCAATTTAAATACATGGATTTTATTTTTGACATATTGCTGCTTGCTGTCTGCTGTCGTCTATGTGTTTAGAGCTTTACAACGTATTATTGCACGCAACATGCAAATGGGAAGACACTGTTTACAGAAAAAAGCTCTTATTTCAGTAACAAAAAAATTAAATTTAATATACAATGTACATAGTTCGGATAAAATAAAAATTCTTTAATATATTTTTGAGACATTTACATACATACATACATACATATAAGTACTTACATACATATGTATGTATGTATATACATATCTATTCGCAAATATCATATATTTTTAATTTTTAATTCTGTAATCTGTATTGTTCGTTACAGGAGTAAAATCTTAAGCTCTAAACACATAGACGACAGCAGACAGCAGGCGCGTAGCCAGAAAAAAATTTCGGGGGGGGGGGGGGGGGTTTCATTTAAAATAAGACATTTATTTTTTAATATTAAAAATTTAATCTTCTATTGCTTTTTGACATAATTTCTACTATTTCTAGCTCTGTTACTGCTATATCTCTATGTACGTTAAGCAATGCTAATCCGTTCAATCTGTCTTGCCCAGTTTTATTTCTTAAATAAGTTTTCAATCGACGGAGGGTTGAAAAAGAACGCTCGCTTGACGCGACCGAAACTGGTAACGTAGCTCCAATTTGCAGGAAGCGATGTATTGTCGGAAATATCATAATGTCGCACAAATTTGAACAATCAATAAATGTCCCAGGATCTTTTGTTTGATTTAGGTTGTGTCTATTTATATAAGACTAGCTGACCCGGGCAAACCTTGTTTTGCCTTCAAATTTGCACTAAATCGACATAGCAATTATTGTTCGAATAAAGGTATCGGGCTAATTAACCCCACTATACGCTGGTTAAGGACCCAAGGGCTTCAGCAAAATGCAGCATAGGCTTAACGCGCTAATCTCTATTGGGCAAAACACAAAAAACGAAATATTGGGCCATCTGTCGGACGAACCTCAAACTACACAGAAACACTCCGCACGTCCCATAAAATATGTATATAAAGTTTGGTCGACATCGGTCCAGTAGTTTTTGAGTTTAGCGATCACGAACATACACGTAATTTTTATGTACATATAGCTGACACCGTCAGCTCAAAATATCTTTGGAACTACATAACCGATTTAAGAGTTTGATATCTCGTTTTGAAGAACATGACAACGGCTTTCCAAAAAGAAAGTAAAATAAAATAAAAAAAGCACAAAAAATAAATATATGTATATGTCATTGGTGGTGCAATATGAAAATTGGATTTTGCCACGCCCCTCCGCCCACAGACCGAAAATAAAAAAACGGACTTCACAGTGTCACCCGCCCGAGTATTCTGAAGGTTCCCTGAAAATTTCGTCAAAATCGGCCCAACCGTTTTGGCGCCATTACGTTACATACATACATACATACACACATCCAATTTTATATATATAGATTTGAATTAAAATGCGATCAAATGATTATAAAATTTTAATTGTTACCTTCGCCATAATTTAAATTCTGCAATAAAATTGTCCCTGGATTCTGGGTCTCTTGGCCACTGTTTTTCCAAAGTACGGACTGTATCCTCCACTTGCCATTTACCCCCCACCACAAATGCTCACTTCATACATACATATACTATTAAAAGCAAAGGCACACAACAAAACATGAGCGCTATATTGTAAACACAATTCTCTTTATGCTGTACTCATTATGCCAATAATAGAAATATCAAAGCCGTGTCGTTCTTTGCTTTGTTAAGAGTACACATAAAAATAGGGCAATTCTACGTTAAAAATTCCAAGCTTCATATACAGAGCATGTCGAAAATTATCTGTCTGTACTTAGCATTGTTGTTGTTTGTGTGCACGCGCCACGACAATTGTCTTTCGAATGGCACCAAAGTGATAAACAGCAAAAAACTTATTGGGTGATTCTGCTATTCTTTGTTCCTCGTGCTACTTGTTAATATTTGCTTTTAATATTCATATAAAAACTCTTCCTAAGTATATGTATGTAGATTATATAAATTAAAAAAAAATCTTTGGATTTCGGGGGGGGTTTCAACCCCCAAAACCCCCCCTGAATACGCGCCTGGCAGACAGCAAGCAGCAATATGTCAAAAATAAAATCCATGTGTTTAAATGAAAACGATTATTTTGACGGCAGCACAGCAGCACGACTGCACAACAGCATTTGCTGCTGCTGCCAACTTAGGCTATTTTCTATTTTGACGGGCAGCACTAAACAAATATAGTGTTGCCACTATATATATAAATTGGATAAATAAAAACAAAAATTTTTTTTTAATATTAAACATAAAAGAACATTACAAAAATACAATAAAGAAATAAATTTATGTGTCTTTTATAGTTTTTCTTGATATTATTACATTTTTTATCAATATCTTTAATTTTATTCATTATAAAATATATATCCGGCATCCCTGAAATTTGTATTGCTAAAATACACATCAGCTGACTATTATGCTGTTGCTGTCTTCAAAATAATTATGAAGCTGACTTCAGAGCAGCATTTGAAGTTGGCTGCATTTGAAGCCGTGAAGTCTGCTGTCGTCAATGTGTTTAGAGCTTTACAAGCATTTTTGGATTTGGTACTTGTTTTTTGATTTGGCTAGTTTGCCAATCAGATGTAATGAATTACCAAGAGTCGATTTGCTTTGGTCGTATGGATTATTTCAAGGTGAATCACCAAGAAAACAGTTAATTCAACTCGAGCACTTGAAACCCGGTTGATACGGAGAAAATGGAAAGAAATAGTCGATTTAATTACTTGATTACTTCTCTCAATGTTTATTAAAATTCATTGGCTTAAATACTAAATTAATGCGTATTTGCGATTTATGGTATAATAATTTTTTTTTACATTTAGTTATTTTGCTGAAGTTCATTGCATTCACATTACATAAAGAAAAGCAATGAACTCAGGTAGTAAATAAAATTATGCTGATTTTGGATTTTGACTGAAGCGATCAAATTCTGTTGAAGTTCATTGCATTCACATTTGCAGTCTGTCATTCTTACATAAAGAAAGCAATGAACTCAGACAGCAAATGAAATTATGCTGACTTTGGATATTAACTAAACGATCGAATTCTGCTCACAATTTCATGCAAATTTATGCACATACACATGTATAAATGTGCATGTGCATTCAATGTGAAAGTTTGAACATACACCCGGCCGTTGAGCTATGATCAACTAAGAGGAAATTGCTGATTTGACAGAACCGAGTCGCTTCAGTGTTATACGTAAGCTCCAAACAGAATGACTTCACTTGCTAATGAAACAAGTTCGCTTAACATTTAGGAACAAAAACAATTAAAAATAGAAGACAATACAAATTGCGAGTACATAAAAATGCATTGAATAATGATTGATAAATTGTGCATTCTTTCAGATAGCTTCGGAATCTTCCTTACATAACCGTAGTAATAAACTCGGACGGTGTGACGTGTTGACGGACAGCTGGACAAGGTTGTTGACTTGGTTGCACCTTTCGACACTGTATTTTTCTGTAGATAATTATTATGATGATTACAATTGTTAAAAGAAGCGCAGAGTATGCCACAGTTGCGTGATGATATCTCATGTGTTGGATTTGCGATGGTAGCTCCGTTAGCACCTGTTGATGTAACTTATTTTGGACATCAGAAATGTTTTGGAGATGATCGGAGTAGTGAAACAGCGTGCGCATTTGTTTTGGATGTGCAATGTCGCTTATGTTAGCACTAATTGTATACGATGATTTCAGTGATGATGAGTATGTTTTATGACCTTGAATTGTAATTGTCTTGTGCTTCTTCTTCCTCGTGTATCCTTGATATGATTTCGGTTAGTTGGATGTCCAGGTTGTCAAACTTTTCCTTTATTTTAAGCTCGTCTTGTTTGAATATATTGAGTGTTGCGTCAATAAGGGATGTTTGATTTTTAAAAGCTCCCTTAGGTTGGTTTCATCTGCCTTAATGTAATCGATGGTATTGGACATTTGTTCTGCATAGGTTGAGTCGAGAACTCCAAATAGTGAATTGGCAACGTTTCCGATGATATTAATCGCACCACGCTTAACTCTCGTTTCTTTTAACAGAATATTTTCGTCCTTCAGATCTAGTAAGCCGAATTCAATAGTCCGTAGCACATTTAGGCAGTTTGACTTTTGCTTTATAATGCTGCATAAATGTTGCAGTCTTGATGTTCCATTTGTGAGGGCAGCCATCTCTGTCCAATACGACTGTAATTCATAGGAGGCTATGATATTTTATTCCGATCTGGAGATTCGTGTGCTGCCGATTCCTTCAAAATGTAAGCCAATGTTGGAGTCAAATTCTTTATGCTCAATTTTGTTCGCTAAAATAAGGGGAAGAGCAAACAGTGCCATCAATATTGTCGTCATAGCATTGGCTGCTGACATCCTTCTTCTTTTCTTAGTCGGCATTTTATCGGTTGACAATGAAGGTTGCTGTCTCTGACTCTCTTTTGCATGGTTATCATTTGACGTCATCGACAATTGTTGAATTGGTTGATCCTGGCACTCGTTGTTTTCATCGTCAGATGTAGGAAGTGGTGCCAGATAACGAATCGCGCGTTTAAATACACCCGAAGCTGTTTTGACATCTGCAACTCTGACGATATCGTCGCTTCCCTTGTAGGGGTATTATTTTCTTTGAGTATGACGATGGCTCCAGGCTTAAGAGTTTCTGATTTTTGCCATTTGTTACGATATTGTAATTCATTAAGGTAATCTCGCGACCATCTATTCCAGAATTCGTGTTTGAGACGAGATACCAATTTCCATCTTGTCGCCAGCTTGACGTTGTTTGACTTGGCTTGCGCATCGATTTGGGCAGTGAGAGGCTCTCCAATAAGGAAATGCCCTGGAGTCAAGGCACCGATGTCGTTTGGGTCGTTTGATAGCGGTGAAATTGGTCTGGAATTAAGAATAGCTTCAACTTCGATGACTAAAGTTTCGAGTTCTTCATAAGTCAACGACGCGTTACCTACACTTCTGACTAAGAGATGTCTGGCAGATTTTACCGCCTCCTCCCATTGTCCGCTAAAGTGCGGTGATCTTGGCGGTATAAAATTAAATTGTATGCCCCTTTTGCCACAGGCGCTTGTAATTGCTTCTTGTGCTTCTGATGTGTAGATTATGGATGCCAGTTCGGGTAGTTTATTTTTCGCTCCAACGAAGTTCGTTGCGTTATCGCAATACAAAGTTTGGCAGTGATCACGGCGGCTGATAAATCTCTTGAGAGCACCTATGAATGCCTCTGTGGTGAGATCGCTCACTAGCTCCAGATGCCTTGTGTTGCCTTTTTCCCTCTCAGTTTGTAGTGAACTTCAAGTGGACCACAGTAGTCGACTCCAACATTTACGAATGGCCGAGCTGGTAATACTCGAGTTGCAGGCAGATCTCCCATTATATGTTCAAACAGTTTTGGTTTAGCCCTGCTACATATTTTACGGTGATGAACTGTAGCACGAGCCATAATTTTTCCTTTTGCTGGCCAGTAGCGTTTTCGGATGATGCCTAGGAGCGTTTGCGCTCCGCAGTGTTTGTTGTCTTTATGAACCATTTCGAAGATTAATTTTGAAATGGGATCATTATATGGAATGACAAGTTGATGCTTCGAGTTATATGCCAATGAGGATGCCTCAAGCCTGTCTCCAATACGAATTAAATCATTTAGATCTAGGAAAGGAGACAGGTTGCACAAGCTGCTTGTTTTTTGAACTTCGTTGTATTTTTTTAAGTGTATAATTTCATCCTTGAAATCTGCTGCTTGCATTTGCTTAATGATCGGAATTAGGGCTTGATCCAGCTCAGTTGTTGTTAATGTTCTCTTAGGCTGTCGATTGTCCTTTCGGCGTCTGGTGTGAGTAATAAAACCCATGACGTACCCCATTATTCGCTGTAATCGGAAGAACGAATTTTTGTGGTTGATCTTGTAGACGAAATCATGTCCGTCTATTACTGCCACACATGATTCTACTGATTTTCCTTTTCTTTCCAAAGTGGTCGGAATGCCCAGGCTTGCATTAAATTTCAATGGCCATGCTGCTTCTGCTCCATGCAGAAATAAGGGTCCAGAAAACCATAGTGTGCATTCCTTCAGGGCCCTTTGCGATATTCCTTGAGATAAAATGTCGGCTGGATTGCATTTTGAGCTGACGTGACGCCATTGATCTGTTTGTGTTTCTGCCTGAATGATTGAAATTCGATTGGCCACAAAGGTGTTGAATGATGCAGATGATGAATTTATCCATGACAGCACAATTTCTGAATCGGTCCAAAACCAAGCCGGGCTGGTCCACTGCAGATCAGATCTGATTTTTGTAGCTAACTGCGCTCCTAACACCGCTGCACATAGCTCCAATTTCGGTATTATTTGCCTTTTGAGTGGAGCTACACGGGATTTAGCACAAAGGAGTCGATTCATAATGGTTCCGTTTTTGAACACTGATCGTATGTAGGCTGCTGCTCCATACGCCTTTTCTGACACATCCGTAAAAATATGTAGTTGGACTGAAGCTGGGATTTCTCCCTTAAAGATGTGTCTCGATATTTCCAAGGTTTTTAGCTCATTTAGATCGGTGCGAAAATAACTCCATTTGGTATGTAACGATTGAGGTAGAGATTGATCCCAATCTAATTTCAATTCCCATAATTCATGGATAAAAATTTTGGCTGTCACCACAATTGGAGAGAGGATTCCCAGTAGGTCAAAAGTCTCGCAAGATCTAATGTGACTGTACGTTTGGTACAAAGCTTCTCCTCCTTCGGCAGCCACATGAGTCCTAATGTTTTTATAGAGTCAGCTTTTGTGCTTTCTAAATCCAAAATTTACTTCCAGATCACCTTGTGGTATGTTTTGGAGTAACTGTGAATGGTTTGCAGATCACTTGCGAAGATTAAAACCACTTTCTTTCATAATTTGTGTTAGTTAATTTTGCAAATCTATTGCAGTCACCAAACTATCTGCTCCACCAAGCCCATCATCTACGTAAAAAATTCTCTTGCAGAAATTTCGAGGCAAGAGGGTAACGAACAGTATTTTCTTTAGCGAGTTGTTGCAAACATTTAATTGCTAAATACGGAGCAGCACGTGTACCATATGTAACTGTGTTGAGTTGACAGTATGTTATAGGTTTTCTGGTGTCCTTTCTCCAAATAATGAGCTGAAAGTGACGATCTTCAGGAGAAACTAGGACTTGCCTATACATTTTTTCGACATCAGCAGTGAAAACGAACCTTGCTAATCGAAACCTCAACAGGATGGAGAATAATTCGCTTTGCACTGAGGGTCCTGTGTACATTAGGTCGTTCAATGACTGCCCTGATGATGTTTTGCAAGACGCATCAAAGACTACACGAAGCTTAGTGGTTGAACTTTCAGGCCTCAGTATGCAGTGGTGTGGTATGAAATAGTTTGGTGTGAAGATTTCATTTGCTGATATTTTCGTCATGTGTCCCATCGATTCATATTCGTTCATGAATTTTGTGTATTCTGCCTTCAATTCGGGATTTTTCTGTAGCCGGCGTTCGAGGGCGAGAAATCTGTTAAGTGCAATTCCATGTGAGTCCTCAAGAGCAGCAGGACTTTGATGAAAGGGTATCTTCACTATGAATCGGTTTTGATCGTTCTTAGTCGTATGTTGTGTGACGGTGAAAGTCGGTGCCCTCGTTTTCATCGTCCATATTTTTTGAGTTAAGACTATCAAATAATGAAGCATTTACTTACAATGAATTAAATTATTAAATGGATTATTTTCTTTAAAATTTATATAATTATTAAATAATGAAGTATTTATTTGCAATGAATTAAATTATTATTTTCTTTAAATTAATGTATTGTAAATGGATTATTTTCTTTAAAATTTATGAATTTATTAAATAATGAATTATTTCCGTTAATTTAAGTAAACTCTTAAGTAATGAATTATTGAATTATCAAATTGTTAGATTACTATTTTGAATTAGTATTATTAACTAATTGTAGCGATTATTATCGCGTATTAGAACCAGTAGTCTGGTAACACTAATGTGTGCAGCACATCCACTGTAACATAGCTTGCTAACACAGCTGACACATGAAGGGATACAACAACTGTGTATCGTCATGAAGAGTATAAAAGCAGCGATCAACAGATCGAGGTCAGTTGCTGTGTGACTGTCGATAGGTAAGTTTGACTACCGTAAGTGGTTATCCCATTTTGGTAGTTGAACCTTTTAGGAAAAGTAGTGTTTGGTGTTAGGGTGAGGAGATTACTTTAATTGGTTATCCCATTTGGGTAATCTCTCACCAGTGAGTAGGATCAGTGGCTACTCTAAGTGGTTATCCCATTTGAGTAGTCCACTGCAAGTGGAACCGGTTAGGGTAAGTAGATTGCTTTAAGTGGTTATCCCGTTTGAGCAATCTATCACCAGGGACGTAGGACCAGCGGCTACTCTAAGTGGTTATCCCACTTGAGTAGTTCACTGCAAGTGGAGGAGGTTAGGGTGAGTAGATTGCTCTAAGTGGTTATCCCATTTGAGTAATCTCTCACCAGCGATTTAGGATCAGTGGCTACTTTAAGTGGTTATCCCATTTAAGTAGTCCACTGTAAGAGTATAAGAATAGTTAGGTCATATCAGGGCGGGTGGTCGACTCGAAGTGGTTATCGCATTTGAGTAGGCCATCGCCAGGAATAAAGGCTTAGGGTGAGAGGATTTCCATAAGTGGTTATCCCATTTGGGCAGTCCCTCACCAGTGGCCAGGACCAGAGGGTAGCTCATAAGATTAAATTGTAATCAATTGTAGTTGTAAGATTCTATGTTAATAAAGCAAATTAATATCATAAGAATTGCGTTTTCTTTCCTATCGCGGTGGTCCACAAAAATAAATAGTTTTGTGACTAGATCCTGGACACCGGCGAGTCATACCTCAGCCTTAAGGGAAATCGTCGTCACATTTGGCGCCCGAGCAGGGACCTAGCAGATAGGGAAGATAGGAGTCAGACCGAGCATTAAAATAGAAAAAATAATAAAATATATATATATATATATATATATATATATATATATATATATATATATATATATATATATATATATATATATATATATATATTTTTTTTTTTTTTTTTTTTTTTTGAAAAAAAAATAATAAAAATAGAAAAAATTTTTTTTTGTGGATTGAAAAGAATAAAAAAAGTGTTTAAAAAAACTGTGAATTGAAAAAAAAAAACAAGAAATTAAAACGATTGTCAACAAAAAAATGTGTTTGCATAAGAAAATAAATAAGAAATTATAGGCTGGTTAATTTTTTGTATCAGAATAAAAAAATATAAGTATATATAATAATAATAATAAGAACTCAAGATGTTAAAAAGCAGCTGGGCCTATTCCCTGAAAAAAGACGATTTGTTGTCCCTTCTAAATGAATTCGGCCGGGACCCCAGTGGCAACGTAGAAGAATTAAGAAGAAGATTGGCGAAATTCATCGGTGCAGAACACGACGAAAAGATTACGACGCGCCTATATACCTTACAGGAGAAGTTTGAAACTAATACACTGACCGTGGGCGCAACGAAAACTGTTACTCCAACATCCCCAGCTAAAGTGGAAGCTTCTAACATGCTGCCTTGTAACAATAATGCTACCCCGCAGTCACACATAATCGATTACGTAAGGAAATGGGGCCTGTCGTATGATGGTGTGTGAGAGCCGTTGGAATTTATTGAACGCCTGGAAGAATTAGCAGAAATCTATGAATTTCCCTTAGACCATTTCCTTGGATCATGCCAGAGTTTTTGAGGAAGTGAGCTTTGGTCTGGTTCCGAAATAACAACGTGCATTGGAAAGAGTGGAGCCCTTTTAAATCTGCCTTTCTAGCTTTCTTTCTTCCTTCCAGGTATATCGAAAAACTAGAAGACGAGATCCGCAATCGAAAACAGCACCCCAGAGAGCTTTTCAGAGATTACGTCTTGGCAATACAGAATCTAATGCGGCATTCCAGTTTGACAGAAGATCAGAAACTACAACGCGTATATCAGAATTCGCGGCCAGAATACCAGTTGTATATAAAGAGAAAGGATTTTGTTGCCTTAGATGAACTGATTCGTTTAGCAGAGGATTTCGAGGGCATACCAAGCACTTCGGCGCAAGGCAGAGTTCCTGCCGTTGGGGCAGAGAATAATTTGCCCAACAGGCGCACGAATGCGTGCTTTAAGTGTGGAGAGATGGAGCACTATGCATCTAGATGCCCAGCCCATAATAATCCTCAGGGAAACGCCACCAGAGGCCGGCAAAACTGAGCGTTGTCGGGCCTCTGAAAAAAGTTCGTAAATCCTTAGTAAATCCGACTAGCTTAAATAACGAAGAATCCCGTGTGACGGCATCACTATTAATCGGCGGAAAATTAGTGACGGCAGTAATTGATACTGGAGCCAGCCGAAACTTAATAGTAGGAAAGTTTATACCAACAATAATCAAACAACCAGTGTATGTTTCCGACGAAATGGACGTGATAATGGCAGATGGTTTCACTCGAACCGTGCATGGAGCGAGAGAAGTTCCCGTCACTTTCAATACAGCAACCAATACTTGTAAAGTCTCCAATAAAAAAACCAAAGATGTGAACACAAAACCAGCACAGAACTCATCTTATCATAACAATACCCGCGTAGAAAGCGGTGGTAACAGAGTAAGTAAAGGTAAGAATAATGTCGTTGCAGATACGTTATTCCGTCAACCCATTCCAGTCGCAAGGCTTGGCAGATGCGATGCATCTTAAACAGAAGAGTGTGTGTGGATTCAGAAGCTGCGGCGGGGAGTCCACAAGAATCCAGAAGAAGAAGTTTGTTGACTACACTCGTGTTGGCCAAGAGTTATATCGTCATTTTCCCCGCCACTTTCCCGACGAAAACGACAACTCTTGGAAACTATGCATGGCTACCGCAAAGCGCCATCGCGTGCTGCAGGAAAACCACGATAGCGTGACCGCTGGTCACCTAGGGTTCCGTAAAACCCTCACGAAAATCATGAACCGATACTACTGGCCTGGTATGTACCGAGATGTGAAACGTTATGTACGCCGGTGTAAGTCATGTCAGCAATACAAAGTAAGTCAACAAAAGCCTGCCGGAGAGATATTAACGAAGATCCCAGAAGAGCCATGGGCCACCCTCTGCGCCGATTTCGTTGGGCCATTACCCCGCTCAAAGCATGGTAATGCAATGTTGCTAGTAATGTTCGACAAAGTTTCAAAGTGGCGGAGGCTTTCCGTGAGTTCACACGAGCCCTCCAACATGGCATCCCCATGCCTATCAATATACGCGGACTCTCTCACACAGGTAGCGCCCAGCCTATCCGGCTCAGACTCTTCCCACTCATCTCCTACGAGTATGCCACCACAAACCATAGAGCCACCCACGGTAGCGCCTACTACCGCTCCGATGACGGCAAAAGCAGGGTGTACGAAGAGGCGATAGTTTAATTCAATTCAAACACATACATCTGAACTGAAAACTATTTTTTGCCTTATTTGTTCTTACAAGCCTTGAACCTGAAGAACGCTAATGGAATCAAAATAAAACACTTTTAAATGATTTAAAACGATTGATTCCCATTTTCTTTATTTTTCATTCTTATATACTAAATTGTTTTACAATAAGTTGATTTAAATTGCTTAGTAGGTAGAATTACCTTTTTTTACCTTTTTATGGCAAACTTAAAATTAAAAACAATAATTTCTGCTTTGTCAACAACAATGGTTAATGAACTTTAAAACGGAACTTAAGTATTACTTTTAATTAAATAATTATGCTTTGTCAACATCAATGGTTAATGAACTTTTTAAAAAAGAAATAATGTTTTAATAATGATAATTAAATATTAATAAAAAAAGTAAATTATGTTGATGTAGGTATCAACATTCTCCCCCGCGTTGACCAACGGTCACTGGTGACAAACGTTCATTAGGGTTGATATTTGCAATATCGATGGTAATAGGTCAAGGTAAGGGAACTGGATGCGGTGTCGGTTGAACGATCTTATGATTTTTTCTTTTCTTATAGATTGAGTATAGCTTGACTATGATGACTACCAAAATGATTACAGAAATTAAAAGTGCAGTATAACTTACAGCGTGGTGATGTTGGCTCTGGGACCTGATTAGCTCTGGTAATCGTACAATAGTTGACTCATCAAGTTGTTTTTGCAGGTTATTCAGTTGATTTAGATGGGTTTCAAATTGATTGTTAGTATTAAAAATTCTTTTGATTTCTTGTGGAGTGCTAACTTGATCAATGTGCCTGAATTGAACGTATGAAGTATGCAAGCTATTTGATGCATCAAAGTGGCCTTGAATAGTGAGAAAGTTGTTTTTAATTATGCAATTTGGTTCTATTTGCATTATCCCAGTGCCTCTAATTAGCAGTTGGGAAGCTTCAGTGCCACAAACTGCTGAAATTTCTATTTCTGTTGTGGTAGCAAAGATCCACTTATTCGGATTTTTCAATTGCGTCCATGTGGTGTTATCTATCAGTCGGGTAAGGTTACAGTTGGCTGTGTTCTGGCTATTGAGGATATTAACTTCACAGGAATTTGTTTCCTTTTTAAATTTAAGCTGTTTGTTGTGGCATATATATGTATCCCTTTTTGCTATAGTGCAGCTCGACAAATCGTTGGTTGTAAATGGAATAAATTCATCTCTGTGGGGATTCACTGCTAGAAAAGGTACATCTGATTTGATGGCTATTAGAGCGTTATTTCTTATTGTTGGGACAGGAGTTATCTTCAGAAGTTCTAGGACTTGTTGAGCTATCAGTGGCAACCTGATCTCGAATAGGATTTCGTTTTTTGTCACGGCTCCATTTGTCTTCATTAGTTTGTACAGTTGAACCAAACTATCGTCTTCAATTGGAAGCATATGTTGTACTGGTAGATGTGCTTTTATTGTGGTTAATTCCGTCCTTAGCTGATGAGGTGATAATAAAAGAGGACTAATTTTTTCATGGTGCGCATCTGTTAGTACGTCGATGATCTCCTTTTCTACCCTTTGCAAGTTCAGTGCTGTTAATGTCAATTGATTGGAAAAAAGTGATATTAGTTGTATTTGGCTGATTTCTGATAATTCTTTAGCAAGTTCATTTGCTTCATTATTGATTCTTGCAACAATTTCTGTTAGTTGTTTTTGTGTGCTGAGTTCGTCTTTTTTAATTATATTAATAGTGGCATCAATAATTGATGTTTGGTTTTTAAGTAATTTGAAGATATAGTCTGTTTCGACCTTCGACCTTTTAATGGTGTCTGACATTTCATTGGCATAGTCTGAGTCCAGTACTCCAAACAATGACCTTGCTACATTTCCTACAATGTTAAATGCACCCCTTTTTACTCTACTAGTGGTGAATAGTTCTTTCTCTTCCAGCAACTCTTCTCTTACTTGATTGAAATTATTTATCAAAATATTGCATGTTGACTGATGTGTGATGGAT
Source organism: Germaria angustata (assembly GCA_963681545.1). NCBI lineage: Eukaryota > Metazoa > Arthropoda > Insecta > Diptera > Tachinidae > Germaria > Germaria angustata. Next base: position 81,440,653 of record OY813001.1, on the reverse strand, counting down.
GAACATAAATGCTGCAAAGTGACTAGTCCAGATTGAAAAGTCTTTAGCTCGGACAAGAAAGGTGCTGGATCATAGTATACCACGAGTTTCCATTCAGCTGTTGCCAGTTTTACGCTTCCAATACCTTCAAAGTACAGCCCCGGGTCAGAATCAAAGTTGCTTATCTTTACGTGACTGCCCATAACAGCTGGAATGATAAGTATGGCTACGATCATGGTGAGTACGATTGAGTTAGTAATAGTCTTTGATTTTTTGATGGATGGGGTATATTCTTCATCAACAGGTATTGGGTGAACAGGGTTGGATAGTTCGCTTGCAGGTAATTCGTCTTCGTGAAGTAGCGGAGCTAGTCTATGGATAGGTCTTCTTTTTATTCCTGACGATGTTCTTACAATCTGCTACCCGAACCTTGCCATCATTACCCTCGTGTGTTTGATGGATTCTTCCAAGCGGCCAACTCATAACCGGTAAATTGTCATCTTTTATAATAACCATCTGTCCTTCTTTCACGTTTTCAGATGATGATTTCCACTTCTGTCTTTCCTGCAATTGGTGTAGATACTCGGTTGACCAGCGTCTCCAGAACTCATGTTTAAGTTGGGAGACGAGTTTCCATCTCGTGGCGAGAGAATTATTTGGTTGCACTGCTCTATTGTCCACTTGGGCTGTGAGTGGTTCTCCAATTAAGAAGTGTCCTGGAGTTAGATCATTTGGATTAGGTGACATCGCAGTTAGCGGACGGGAGTTTAATATGGCTTCTATTTCGATGATTACTGTTTCAAGTTCTTCGTGCGTTAATGACGCTGTTGAAACACTACGTAGTAAAGGTTGCTTAGCGGATTTTACTGCTGCCTCCCATAAGCCTCCAAAATGAGGGGCTCGAGGTGGAATAAATTTGAATTCAATGCCTTCTTTGCTGCATGACTGTAGGATTTTTTCTTGTGACTTACAGTCGAATATCGCCTGATTTAGTTCTTCTAGTTGATTCCGTGTACCAAGGAAGTTTGTGGCATTGTCTGAATATATGATCTGGCATCGCCCTCGACGTGATAGGAATCTTTTGAGGGCCCCAATGAATGCATCTGTTGTCAATTCAGTAACAACTTCCATGTGTACAGCCTTTGTTGAGAAACAAACAAAAACAGCTATGTAAACTTTATGAGGTTTTTTACCCCTTATCTTGTAGTGAACCCAAAACGGTCCGCAGTAGTCAACACCAGATTTAATAAATGGGCGTGATGGGGTGACCCTACTTGCTGGTAGATCCCCCATTATTTGAGAAAATAATCTAGGTTTTGCTCTTGTACATCGTACACAATTTTGGACTATATTTCTAGCCATTGATTTACCCTTGATGATCCAATATTGTTGTCTGGATATAGCTAATAATGATTGTGGGCCACAATGATAGTTTTTTTCGTGCAACATTGTGAGTATAAGTTTTGAAATCGGGTCATTATAGGGTAGAAGTATGGGATGTTTTGCATCATATGATAGATTAGAGGCTTCCAATCTTCCTCCGACCCGTAAAATATTATGTTCATCTAGGAATGGGGATAAGCTGCTAATTATGCTGGATTTGTCTACTTGGTTTTCTCTCCTTAATTCAGATATCTCCTTCTTGAAGTCGGAGATCTGAACTGCTCGAATAATTATAAAGTGCGACTCATCCAGTTCTTTAGGGCTCAGCGAAATGTGTTTTGGTCGAAATTCATTTTGCGTTTTTGAATTATTTATGAATCTGAGTACGTAACCCAAAACCTTCTGTAAAGTTGTAAAAGAATTTCGGTGGTGAATTCCATATATAAGACTACCGTCGTTTGAAACCATAGTTGCTATAACAGGAACCACCTTTTTTCTCTCAATGTCATTGGCACCTTCTTGCGGTACGTATTTTGATGGCCATGACTCCTCTCTTCCATGAAGGAAAACTGGTCCATATAGCCATAAGCTACATGCTGGCAGATCTATTGCATTTAGTCCTCTGGATAGTACATCGGCAGGATTGTTTTTTGATCGTACATGGCGCCATTGTTCGGCTAGAGTAAGTGACTGAATTATTGAAACTCTGTTGGCGACAAAGGTTTTTTATGCAGATGATTGTGCGTATATCCATGATAATACTATTTCTGAATCAGTCCATAGAAATGTAGCTTGGTTTTGAAACTTCAGGTCAATTTTTAGTCTGTGAGCAAGCTGTGCTGCTAGAACTGCTGCGCATAACTCTAGTCGAGGTAATCTCTGCTGCTTTAATGGTGCAACTCTTGATTTTGCACAGAGGATTCGCACGATTACCTGCCCATTCTTAAGGATTGCGCGAATATATGCAACTGCGCCAAAGGCCTTCTCAGATGCATCTGCGAATACGTGTAGCTGTGTTTTTACTGGATTTTCACCTTGGAAAATGTGTCGCGCTATCGTAAAATTACTAAGATTTTCTAGATCATCTCTAAATGTACTCCAAGATGCACATAGATCATTAGTTAATGGTTCATCCCAGTCTAATTCATGATGCCAAAGGTGTTGAATAAATATTTTGGCCTTAACAATCACAGGAGCTAACAGACCGAGAGGATCAAATAGTCTTGCGAGGTCAGAAGTTACTGTTCGTTTCGAGATTTGCTGATGTTGGGTTAATTTGATCTTAACGCAAAAGTGATCGCTTTTAGGTAACCAATATAATCCTAAGGTTTTTATTGAATTAGTACTGTTATTATCGAAATCTAAGTTAACCTCTTGGTCACCGGTTGGAATATTTTTGAGCAAATGTGGATGGTTTGCACACCATTTTTTCAAATTGAATCCATATTTTTTTAACATAATGATGAGTTCTTTTTGCATCTGTACTGCTATGGTGAGGCTGTCTGAACCTCCAAGGCCGTCGTCTACATAGAAGTTGTCTCTCAGCATCTGAGAACCATACGGAAACTTGATAGAATTCTCATTAGCTATTTTTTGCAGACATCTTGTGGCCAGGTAAGGTGCTGCACGCGTCCCATATGTTACTGTGTTGAGTTTGTAATAGGCAAGTGCTGATGATGGAGCTTCCCTCCACATAATAAGTTGATATTGATGGTCGTTTGGGTTGATTAGTATTTGCCTATACATTTTCTCAATATCGGTTGTAAAAACGAACCTTGGCAATCGGAACCGAATTAAAATAGAAAATAGTTCACTTTGCACCACCGGGCCAGTATACATTAAGTCATTTAATGAATATCCAGTTGATGTTTTTGCTGATGCATCAAATACTACCCGAAGCTTTGTTGTGGTGCTATCAGGTTTTAGTACGCAGTGGTGTGGAATAAAATATCTTGGATGTAGTACGTCATCTAGGTTTACCCTTTGCATGTGCCCAAGCTGCTCATATTCTCTCATGAATTGCGTGTACTGGATATTTTCATTCTTTTGGAGTCGTCGCTCCAAACCAACAAATCTGTTGTATGCCATGGCATGCGAATTACCCAATGATGTTGGATTTTCCCGAAATGGAAGGCTTACAATAAAACGACCATCTGTGTTAGTTTGAGTATGATGAATAAAATGAGCTTCACATTGGGCATCTGCTGGGGACAAGGTCTTTTCATTTGGTTCTACTTCATCGAGTTTCCATAGCCTCTCGACTGCTTGTTCTAGTGAAGACTCCTCACCAAATACTGCACATGTAAGTGGTGGTGATGAGCTGTGAGAAACGGTTTGTCGTACAGGGCCGCCCACGATCCAGCCAAGTAACGTGTTTTGTAGCGTTGGACCGCCATTAGTCAGTTTTATTGCCCCAGGCTGCATAAGACTAAAATAGAATTCTGCGCCGAGTAGAACATCGATTTTTCCTTGCTGATAGAATCTGGGGTCTGCTAAGTAGATGTTACTTGGAATATTCCAAGTTGAAACCTCAAAGTTTTGATTTGGTTGTGCCGGAATGATACTTGGTAGGACAATCGCTTCTAAGTTTGTTGAAAAGTAATTATTTGTAGAGAACATTTCAACATTCACGCGGTGCTGTACTTGTTTTTTAATGCTTCCCACACTTTCTCCGTTGGAGAAAGTGATAGCTTCTTGATAAGTCGTTCAGTCACAATGTTTACTTGTGAACCTGAATCTAGTATTGCTCGAAATTCGTGTGTTTTACCATTTGTGGCCTTGATATTTACCCTTGCGGTAGCTAACATGATATAATTCTGACGCCCTGCTGTTGGCTTCAAAGATGTAGATGAGACTGTAATCGTCTCTCCTCTTTTGTTTGTGGGTTGAGTATGCGGAACTGATATCTTCTGGTTCTGAGGTAAGTGTAATAATGAATTATGCTTCTTGTTGCATTTTCTACATCCACTGGAGGTGCAAAATTTTGTTATGTGATCCTCTTTGAGACAGTTAACACAAAGTTTTTGCTTCTGTGCCCACCTTAATCTGTCTGATTCTGTCATATTCAAGAATTTCTTACAGTCAAAGATAGGATGATTTCCTGTGTTACACAGTTTGCAATTATTATCCATAGATGATACAGATGATACTGTCATCTTTTCCTTTTGATGGGTAGTTAATTTCTCCTTGTAACCAAGTGACTCCATTGACTGAAATTGAATCTCAAGAAAGGAGAACAACTCTTTTATTGTCGGCACATCTCTTGGTTTAGTTAGTGATTGTATAAATCGAATATAGAGAGCACGATCTAGTTTTTTGATCATTAGTTGTATGATTATAGCATCCCAAGATGAAGTGTTAACATTTAAGTTATTTAACGCCAGCAAACATTCCTTGGTAGTGTCATGAAGAGTCTTAATTGAAGCGCTAGAAGACATGGTTCCTGTTGGTTGGTTAAGGATCTTGTCTACTAAAGTCGCTACTATAACTCTTTTGTTGTCATACCGCTCTTGAAGTAATGCCCATGCTGTCTTATAGTTCTCTTCGGATAGCGTTAGATGGCTAATAAGTTTTGCGGCTTCTCCTGAGACGTTTGATTTGAGGTACCACATCTTTTGTACGCTTGGTAGAGGTTGCTTATCGACCATTTCCGTAAATAGTTCAAAAAATTGACACCACTTTAAACAGTCTCCATTAAATTGTGGAATTGTAACCTTTGGTAGAGGTAATGAGCTATGCTATGGGTTGCTTCCCAACTGTAATTCACCATCTATATGCTGCCGTTTGTGTTGATCTGCTAGCACCGCCAATTCTATCAAATAATGTTGTACAGATTCATCCAGCTTATGATACTCATTCAGATCAAGTTCCAGTATTGTAGGATCTTCCACTTCATACCACAATTCATCATAAAATTGTTGAATTTGATCCCACAATTTTTTTTTATGGTTTCACTCTTTATCTGATAAAATTGTGGTGGGTGACCTTCTTCTTCCAACGATAGCCCGTTTATTAAGCGTGTTAAGGCCGTCATTCGAGCTTTTAGTCTCCTAGCTAGTCCTTTACCTCGAGGCGACAATACTTCACGATCAGATGGGTTAGTTGATGGAAGTTCTAATGTGTCTCTTCTGATTGCTGGTAATGGCTTGACGCTGAACTTGTTAATCTGAGACGTAAGATACTCAATTGTCTCATTGTACATTTCACCTACGGATTTGTACAAGGTTTGTACAATATATGGATCGCTGGCTGACAGCGCATTATCTCTTCTAATCGCGTTTTCTGTTTTTTCAAATGCCTGCCATAATGAATTTAATTCTTCGCTTTTACTTCTGTAGAAGTCTAGCGTTCGCCGATCATGTGGGGCCTTTTTTATGTTAGAGATAATTCTTTCTATCTCAGTTGCTTTTACTTGCTGCTCAGATATAAGATTCTCTAAATTTGCCATGCTGGAATGACTTCTTTTAAGTTGATGATTGGAAAAAATAGAAAAAGTATCCTAATACTAGGCGTCCCGCGACAAGTGTTGAAGAGATGTGAGATGATTTTACTAAAACTGTTGTGGACTGGGTGTCCTGGTGAATTATTTGTTGTATATGGACTGGCTGTCCTTGTAAATAAATTGTTGTATATGGACTGGCTGTCCTTGTAAATTGTTGCTGTATATGGACTGGTTGTCCTTGTAAATTGTTGCTGTATATGGACTGGTTGTCCTTGTAAATTGTTGCTGTATATGGACTGGTTGTCCTTGTAAATTGTTGCGTGTTTTCTTAATTTTCAAAGTTCCTTACCACTGGTGGGGGGAAACTAAGTAAATTATTAAGATCTAGGGGTCACCAAAATGTACGGTACGAGAGGACGACCAAAGGGGATGGCCAGCGGTCCTAACCGCAATTATAGAAAGCGCTTGTAGGGCAAAGAAGCCAGGGCAATGATGCAAATTTTTACACCCGCTGGATGGGGTAACGTACAGAATCATCATAGCCAGGGGCGGCACCGCGCAGGTAACGAGACTCTCGTAAGAAGGGAGGGTATGTGACGGTGAAAGTCGGTGGCCTCGTTTTCATCGTCCATTTTTTCGGAGTTAAGACTATCAAATAATGAAGCATTTACTTACAATGAATTAAATTATTAAATGGATTATTTTCTTTAAAATTTATATAATTATTAAATAATGAAGTATTTATTTGCAGTGAATTAAATTATTATTTTCTTTAAATTAATGTATTGTAAATGGATTATTTTCTTTAAAATTTATGAATTTATTAAATAATGAACTATTTCCGTTAATTTAAGTAAACTCTTAAGTAATGAATTATTGAATTATCAAATTATTAGATTACTATTTTGAATTAGTATTATTAACTAATTGTAGCGATTATTATCGCGTATTAGAACCAGTAGTCTGGTAACACTAATGTGTGCAGCACATCCACTGTAACATAGCTTGATAACACAGCTGACACATGAAGGGATACAACAACTGTGTATCGTCATGAAGAGTATAAAAGCAGCAGCGATCAACAGACCGAGGTCAGTTGCTGTGTGACTGTCGATAGGTAAGTTTGACTACCGTAAGTGGTTATCCCATTTTGGTAGTTGAACCTTTTAGGAAAAGTAGTGTTTGGTGTTAGGGTGAGGAGATTACTTTAAGTGGTTATCCCATTTGGGTAATCTATCACCAGTGAGTAGGATCAGTGGCTACTCTAAGTGGTTATCCCACTTGAGTAGTTCACTGCAAGTGGAGGAGGTTAGGGTGAGTAGATTGCTCTAAGTGGTTATCCCATTTGAGTAATCTCTCACCAGCGATTTAGGATCAGTGGCTACTTTAAGTGGTTATCCCATTTAAGTAGTCCACTGTAAGAGTATAAGAATAGTTAGGTCACATCAGGGCGGGTGGTCGACTCGAAGTGGTTATCGCATTTGAGTAGGCCATCGCCAGGAATAAAGGCTTAGGGTGAGAGGATTTCCATAAGTGGTTATCCCATTTGGGCAGTCCCTCACCAGTGGCCAGGACCAGAGGGTAGCTCATAAGATTAAATTGTAATCAATTGCAGTTGTAAGATTCCATGTTAATAAAGCAAATTAATATCATAAGAATTGCGATTTCTTTCCTATCGCGGTGGTCCACAAAAATAAATAGTTTTGTGACTAGATCCTGGACACCGGCGAGTCATACCTCAGCCTTAAGAGAAATCGTCGTCACAGTTGTGCAAAGTGATCTTCGCATTGTTTATCTGCTATCGAGAGCGGTTTGTCGTTTGATTTAATTTCTTCCAATTCCCACATTCGGGCGATAGACGTTTCGAGGGCTTCATCCGTAGTACAGATTCCACATGAAATATCCGTTGGACAATCTCCATTTATTTTTCTTGACACTATCCAGCCGAATAACGTGTTTTGTAAGATCGGTAGTTGATCGGATGATTTTATTTATCCGATTGTCAGCAGTTGATGATAGTGCTCTGCACCCAATAAGTATGTCGATTTTTTCGGGGGCGGTTGAAGCCTGGATTCGCCAATGTTAGGTTCTTTGGCAGCGACCACCCTTCACTGTTGATAAATCGTGACGGTTGTGGTGAAATAATGCGAGGAAGAACATATGCCTCAAACCGTGTTGAGAAACTGTTAATACGAGAGGTCAAGGCTACATTTACTCTGTGGTGTATTTTTGTGTTAGTAGCTCCAATACCATTGATGTTTAACGATGATGGCTGCATTGAAATACGCAGTCGTTTTACTAAACGTTCAGTGATAAAATTTGCTTGGGATCCGGAGTCAAGGAGGGCGCGGCATTCGACTTCCGTTGTATCAGTTTTTACCTTAACTACTGCTGTGCTGAGTAAAACATATGAGTCCGTAAACTGGGTTTTGGCTGTAGTTAGCGAAGTGACTTGTGATTTATCATTTGCAGGAAGAGTGATTGTCGCCGATGATGTCAGGTGGGAGCTGTTTTTATTGACTGTTTCACTCGTTGGTCCTTCCTTTGGTGGATGATCCCTTTTTTCCAAATGCAGTAGTGAATTGTGTTTTTTGTTGCATTTGATGCATGACCTTAAGGTACAATATTTGGCTGCATAACCTGATTTTAAGCAGTTCACGCATAATTTCTGTTTCTGTACATAATTCAGGCGTTGTGGTGGTGTTAGTTGTTGGAAATGTGGCCATCGGTACAGATGATGCGAGCCATTTTTGCACAGACTGCATGCCTTTTCGAATTGTTTCGATGAAGCAGCAGATGCACACACCTTTGAAGGTGGTTTTTCCTTTTGTGCCATCGCTTCCATGGACTGAAAGCGTGTTTCAAGAAAGCCCAAAAATTCTTTTACCTGCTGAAGCTCCTTTGGATTTGTGATCGATCTCTCATATAGAACATGGGTGCTACGATCCAACTTTTTGGTAAGTAAATGCAGCAGAATTGGATCCCAGGAGGTTGTATCGATCCCGATGTTTTGTAATGCGTGTAAGCATTCCTGAGTGGTGTCATGCAGGTGTTTGATGGCTGCCGCTGATGATCCGCCAGACGATTGATCGAGTAGCTGCTGGATTATCGATGCGACAAGAACTCGCCGATTGTTGTATCGCTTTTGTAAAAGCGCCCAGGCTGTTGCGTAGTTTTCAGCAGTAGCCGAGAGGTGGCTGATCAATTTTTCAGCTTCTCCTCCCAGATTGGACTTCAAATACCACATTTTTTGTACTGGCGAAAGCTGTTGTTTGTCTATTAATTCTGAAAATAGATCAATAAACGATTGCCATTTTAAGTACTCGCCGTTAAACTTCGGTATTATAATCTTTGGCAGTGGTAGGACAAAGCTTTGTGGCGCTTCAACTGATGACGTCAATGCGAAATTGTTCATGGTCAGCCTTTCAAGATTTTCGTATGACTCTATGTCGTATCCTTCTTGCAGAGGATCTTGACAGGACTCCCATATTGTGAAATGCAGATCTTGTATCTGTTCCCAAAGTTTTTCTATCAGCTTCATGTTTTCAATTGTTGGATTTATGTTGAGTATCCTCTTTAAAGACGCTATCATTGCATTTTGTCTTCTAATTAAGGAGATTGTTGCAGGTGTAGACGATTGCGTTGTTGTGCCAGTAACTATAGGAACCGCATGTTGATTGACTTCTTGAGCCATGTTAGCCTTGTTGACTTAAGCGTTTTATCGATCCTGTGCCAAGTTACAGGATCACGTCGGGGTCACCAATGTTTTTTGATTTGGCTAGTTTGCCAATCAGATGTAATGAATTACCAAGAGTCGATTTGCTTTGGTCGTATGGATTATTTCAAGGTGAATCACCAAGAAAACAGTTAATTCAACTCGAGCACTTGAAACCCGGTTGATACGGAGAAAATGGAAAGAAATAGTCGATTTAATTACTTGATTACTTCTCTCAATGTTTATTAAAATTCATTGGCTTAAATACTAAATTAATGCTTATTTGCGATTTATGGTATAATACATTTTTTTACATTTAGTTATTTTGCTGAAGTTCATTGCATTCACATTACATAAAGAAAAGCAATTAACTCAGGTAGTAAATAAAATTATGCTGATTTTGGATTTTGACTGCATTCACATTTGCAGTCTGTCATTCTTACATAAAGAAAGCAATGAACTCAGACAGCAAATGAAATTATGCTGACTTTGGATATTAACTAAACGATCGAATTCTGCTCACAATTTCATGTAAACTTATGCACATACACATGTATAAATGTGCATGTGCATTCAATGTGAAAGTTTGAACAGTACTGCATATGTGTGTACATATACATATATGTACTTATGCGTAAATTCATTATAGCCATTATGATTTTTATTAAGTACTTATGCAAAACTGTGCAGTAAGATAATTCAACATGCAATGAATTTTATTTTTGGTTATGGCCTTGAGTTCAATTCCCACCAGTTCCTGTTACCACACGCCAAAAAAAATTCTGGAGGCAAAAACAAAATTTAAGTTTCAATATTTTGTTTTTGATTCTGCAAAGTTTCCGTTCACATTTGCAATTTTGTTGCAGCAATTCTTGGTTGTTTTAGGTGAGAGAGGTAAGAAGCTTGGGGAGGGGTACAGAGTTTAATGTTTTCTGCAATTCTCTTTCGCTTTGGAGACCTTATTAATTGCACTTGTCTGGATTTGGATAGCGGACGCTGAAACGAAAACGTGATAAAGAAGCTTCTTCTTTTTATCTATATTTTTTTATTAATAATACAAATAAATTAAACAATTATTTAAAACAATTATACTTAACTATTGACGTTAGGTATAATCTTGAAGTAGCACAGAACATTGATTCAGCTGTCAGGTCGACCAAAAATTCAAAAAATGCATGTCTTATTTGTGACAGTGGCGACTGTGATAATGGAGACAACTGTAACTCAAAAAGAAAAAGATATGCCGACATACCTTCCCCAACAAAAATTGATGTATCCACAATACGAAGCGGCACGATGCCACTAGTTAATGTTCCACAAAACTACTTCCAACCACTTGTAGACTTGGAAATTGTAAGCGACAACAGCCACAACAATAAAAAGAGCCGCAACACCGACAGCACAGAAAATAGAAAGCCATTTTGTCCCCCAATTATTTTATGCAATGTGAACGTTAAACTGCTGGTAGATCAATTGGAATCAAGAACCCCAAAGATAAATTTTAAAATAAAAAACATAAATAGACACAAAAGTAGACTCTTTATTTCAGATATTATCGTGTACAAAGAAATGATGTCATTGCTGAGGGAAAAAAGATAAACTCCTACTCTTTTACACCTAAAGAACTTCGTCAAATGCTATTTGTAATACGTGGATTACACTACAAAACAGAAACTGAAGATATAAAAAAGGCATTGGACAACGTAATCCCCAATGTTGTAGATAAGGTCTCAAAGGTCACTACAAATTTCTCTAAAAAAATAACTCTGACACAGGCTTATTCTTAGTCACCCTTCAACAAGGAAAAGGCCTCAAAGATATCACGCACATCAAACACATACTCAATCAGATAATTGTTTGGGGAAAACCTAAGAAAAACGAGCGCGAAATTCAGTGTCGTAGATGTCAACTTTGGTTCCATATGGCAAAAAACTGCAACCGCCGTTTTCAATGCGTAAAATGTGACGAACAGCATGAGCCGGGCATGTGTGCTAGAAATACAGGAGAAAAGTCTGAACCAGTGTGTGTCAAATGTGGCCAAAGTGGACATCCGGCGAATTGGAGAAGCTGCACAGCTTATCAAAAATACGTAACTAACAAAAAACAAAAACTTGACGAAGTTCGTGAAAGAAAAGCAGTCGCTGCTAATAATATTCCAAAAATTATCCCACCTTCAACAATAACACCGGGAGTGTCATATTCTAGCCATTTTCACAACCCCACAAATCAACCAGCAACTTATAGCCAACAAAACAATAAACCCGCAATTGTAGACGAGTTTCTCAAGCTGTCAAGTTATTTCATGGAGTCTGAAAAGCTCACACTAGAACAGGAAATTGAAGGTTTTTTAAAAGAATATACAAAAATGCCAAGAGACGTAGCCAAGGAAGAGGCTACTTTCAAAAGTGCAGAAGTTTTATGACCCGTAGAAGCCTTAATTTTCTAACTTTTAATGTACGCTCACTTGTGGAAACAAGTCGACGCATTGACCTTATGAACATACTGCATTACAACAAAATTGATATCGCATTTATCTAGGAGTGTCACCTCCGGGAAAATAGAAATATAAAACTCAATAATTTTAATTTTATTTATGATAAATCTCCGATTGGAGTCGCAATAGCTATAAATGATACAATTGCATACAGCCAAATTACAATTACTGACCTGAAATTCAACAACATCTTCTTACAAATTGAAATGCGGATTGATAATACCCCTAAAAAGTTCCTAGTTGGCTCAATTTACATACCCAGCAACACAAGTGAAGTACAAATTCGTAGCAGCCTTTCTAAAATATTTTATGAAACCAACATAACGGCAATGGAAAATACCTATACAACTGGCTTCGAGACCACTCTCTTTACGCCCAACGTATTTCAGACTCTAAGCCTTTCTACCCAAATGGTGGGTCATATATAGACAATTTCTTAGTAACTCCTAACTTGGTAAACACTACTATACCAAATTACAGAATTACCAGCTTGTCTACCTTTTCCGATCACTTTCCCATTAAGATGGAACTTAAGTTCAATAATATTGAACTTGTATTGATGTCTCCAAAAAAATTTACCTCTTTCAAGTAGACAAACTGGTCATGCTTTCGTCGGGATATGGAATTGGCGACATATTCTATAATGCCTCCAGATAACAGAAATCTAAAAAATTAAGAAATAGATCAATTAATATCAGAATTTAATACAATTTGCAGTACTTGGCAAAAAAACCTAAAAAAGATTTACCATAGGGCTGGAAACAGAGAAGGTCAAAATTACGCACTTCTATCAAAGCAAATTCAACTTCTCAAATTGCTTATAAAGGAGCTTATTAATATCGAGCAGGCAGAACTATTTTTAACCAGCGCTTAGCTAAGATAAAACCAGGACCAACCGCGTTTAAAGAAATTTATACGTTAATTGGCAATAAAAAATCTTCCTTTTGTATCAAAACTTTTGGTTGACGGTACAGAAATTTTCAATGATACTGACAAATGTGAGATATTTCGTAACCATTATTCTACAATATACTCCGAAAAGTTGCCTGTGTCGCCTGTTGAAGACTTAGAAGAACGCGTTACCACACACATTGCCAATATAACACCATCTATGTACACCTCTGATAATTTATTTCGTTCAATAGAAAATGATGACGATATGCACTTTCTAAAAATGGCTACAGTGAAAGACACTATAAAGAAAATTAACAACAATAAATCAGCCGGTCTCGATAACATCTCGAACTTTTTATTAAAAAGATTTCCTGATATTTCAGTCAAATTTTTAACAATTATTTTCAATAACTGCTTTAACAATGGCTACTTTCCATCATGCTGGAAGATAGGGAAAATTTTGCCTATAAAAAAGAAACCCAGTAGTAAAACTCCTGATGATTTTCACCCCATATCTTTATTGTCCAACGTGTGAAAAATTTTCGAAATGCTTATAAAAAAAAACTTGCCAATGAACTCATAATTGACCCAATATCTTGCTTTCAGTTCGGATTCAGAGAAAAGCACTCCACGATACATGCCCTTTTAAAATTCCACAGCGACGTGACGTATAATCTGAGACAGCAAAATTGCACTGTAGCAGTTTCACTAGATATACAAAAAGCATTTGACAAAGCATGTCACAAAGGTATCCTGTATAAACTAGTTGACTTGGGCATTGATCCATTCCTAGTAAAATTATTTGTGAGCTACTTTTCTGACCTAAAATTTTGTGTTCAATTAAATGAAGCCAGTTCTGGAATATTCTCCCATTTTGTTTCTCCTAAGATGACGCTTGACAAAGTTTTTCTACACCTATCAGTTATAAATGAATTTTATAAAAAATGGGGCATTGAAATTAATGCTACTAAATCCACTGCCATATGCATAAGTAATGCCTCAGGAAAATGTCCAAGGTTCGTTGTACCAGAAAGTAAACGGCTAGAGTTATCTCTTGAAGATACTCCTATTCAATTTAAATTCAGCTTCAAGTATTTGGGAGTTACTTTCGACAAACTATTCAAATTCAATAATCAAGCCAGAGCATTTCTAGCAAAATGCAAGAAAATTATTGGGATGTTTTCAAAAGTATCTGGTTTACTATTTCCCCTATAGTGGCTAAGAAATTGGAGATTTTTGAGAGGAGGACTCTTCGAAGCTGTATTAACAAAAACTTTGAGACCTACACAAAACGCTTTTCAAACACATTCATTTATAAAAAGTCTTCAATTGTACGTACCACTTTGCCAATATGCACTGTCTTTACAAAGAAATTTTGTAGAAAAACTGCCGTTACACGATAATATCTTAATTAATGAATTATACAACGATAGCCAAGACAATGACTGGATAAATTCTACTTACTTATCTCCAGTAGGCATTCGACTGGAGGTCAATGAACATCAGGCCGAAGTCTATTATGTTCCAAACTTCTACCAAAAATCCTACCCGGGGAATCATAGGGGATAGGAATCTATATAATTACAAAAAAAAAAACAGTTATATATGTACATAGTTTATATATTCATGTTTATTTAAATTTTCTAGAAGAAAAAAAATGTTCACCATCTTGGTGATCTCGTTTAAATTAAGTCGTTATTTAATATAACAGTCTGTTACTACGTTTATACGCACGTCTTATTTGCAAATAAAAAAGAAGAATGTTGCCGTATAACTTTTTTATTGCAACTTATTAACTCACTTAAACAAGTCTTGAATAACGGAACTATTTGCAAATAAAAAGTAAGACGTTGCCACTTCATGAACGTTTTTTGTGTTTTACTTACCAAACAATCATATTTTCGTCACTTGGCATCACTAATAATAACACAAGTTCTGTATGCGATTTCCCGTATAAACAGTGAATTAGTTATTTGCAAATAGTTCTATTTGCAAATAAGACGTGCGTATAAACGTAGTATGTGATTTCCTTTTATGTTCTCAAAGAATTGCATTAAAAAAAATGTAAAAATTTAGTTTTAAGTGTTATTTAGTTTTTAACGCCTTTTTAACAGATTAACTCTGTATGTGAATGTTAATGTCGGGAGCAAACATTGTTTTAAAATTTACATATAAGTATTATCAATACATTCGAATCGTTTTCATTTATCAAGCAAGTAGCATTTACATTGATATCATGTTAAAGTCAAACGTACATAGCTTTATAGTATACATGTGATGTTGAAAATTTGTTAACAATTTAATTCATTTTTTTTAAAGCCTCAAGCCTCTTTTGCTTTGAAATTCTCACTATTCAACTTGATGTTTGGTGCTGTTGTATTTGACGTTTTATATACATTTTATACAAAAATTGCAATACTAGATTTTTTCTAATGTGCACACTAAAGCAATTTCAAAGCAGAATTTTAAAAAATTGCAGCAACAAAATTGCTAATGTGGACGGAGACAAAGCAAGTTATATAAAAGCATTGCCAGATGCAATACAAAAAGCAATTGTATAGAGTGAATTTTTAAGAGCTTTCGGATTTGATTTAAGAATAACACATGAAATATACATATGTATTAAATCCTTATTTGAGTTGACAGAGCGACCTCTGTATTTCAATGTTTAAATATCATTTCATGAACCATTTGAGGATACCCATACGCTGGGTCCGGATTTGCCCACTCTCCAACATATCGCCCGATATCTCCGAATAAATTTTTCAATATTGGTTTCCAGTGCATCAACCGTTGTGGGCTTGTCCCTATAGACATGAACATTCACATAGCTCCACAAAAAAATAGTCCAAAGGCATTAAATTCGCGATCTAGACAGCCAACTGACCGGGCCAAACGTGAACTAAACTGTTCACCGAACTCGTCTCTCATTTGGGCCATTGTTTCGCGTGCTCTTCTGTTGGGCAAAAATAAAATTTGTAATCACGCACGAGCGACGAGCATGAGCATGAGTTTTGATAATAAAATTCAATAATCTGCAATCATTGTTCGTTTATAAGTCGATTCATAGTTAAATTATAGACGAAACTGAACATATTTACCAATAAATCCCCTTGACAGACATAGGATTGGTATACTACAATAGTATGGTATACTACCACATAAACCACAATTAAACCGCGAAACAATCTAGTAAATAGCTGGTTTATATACTACGAACATGAACGAGGTATAAATGTAGTATCTAATTGAACACATATTTTTAGCTGTGTACAGTAAACATTTGGGCAACCCTAGTAACAAAGTCAATTGTAAATCCGTTAATGTTTGCCATTTATAATTCATTCCAACAACAATACTCAATCATGTTCAAAAAAGCCTGTATTTTTCTTTATTTTATTAACACTTAATATAGTATATTTTCTTTTTATTCTGTTATACATAATTTTTTTTCCGCATATAATTTATTATTTTCTTATTATTTATAATAACACAACAGTTTCTCTCGTTCCATATTTGTAAACATATGATCAAAAATAAAAACAAAAACATAGTATAGATACTACAAGTCTGTCACCCAAAATAATTGTATACTAGCTGACCCGGGCAAACGTTGTTTTGTCTTTAAATTTGCACTAATACGACATAGCAATTATTGTTCAAATACCGGTATCGGGCTAATTAACCCCACTACACGCTGATTAAGGACCCAACGCCTTCAGCAAAACGCAGCATAGGCTAATCGCGCTAATCTCTATTGGGCAAAACACAAAAAACAAAATATTGGGCTATCTGTCGGACGGACTTCAAACTACACAGAAACACTCCTCACGTCTCATAGAACATGCATATAAAATTTGGTCAAAATCGGTCCAGTAGTTTTTGAGTTTAGCGATCAGAACGTACACGTAATTTTTATGTACATATAGCTGACCCCGTCCGCGTTGCTGGCCCTAAGCAAACAGCTCAAAAGTTATATTACCATACGATTTAATTTGAGCGTTTAACGAAATTTACGGCCTTTAAATAAAAATCCATGGAATACATATCATAAAGTTTTGGAGTCCATACGTTACATATATATATCCTGTTTTATATGTATAGATCTTTAACTTATTGTACAATGTTGCACTTTAGTAAGCGCCGAATATCTTGTGTTATCGAATGATGTAAATATTTTGTAAATAAACCGAAAACTCGGATTTTCTAATGCAACATTTCGAAAGTTTTAAAATTTTGATATTTTGAATCATTATTAACATAGATTTTGTGTAAATATCTTAGGAACTACATAACCGATTTAAGAGTTTGATATCTCGTTTTGAAGAACATGACAACGGCTTTCAAAAAAAAGGTAAAATAAAATAAAAAAGCACAAAAAATAAATATATGTATATGTCATTGTTGGTGCAATATGAAAATTAGATTTTGCCACAAAAATCAGACTTCACAGTGTCACCCGGCCGAGTATTCTGAAGGTTCCCTGAAAATTTCGTCAAAATCGGCCCAGCCGTTTTGGAGCCTTTACATTACATACATACATACACACATCCCATTTTATATATATAGATAATACCGTGGTATACGTACCATGGTATGTAAACATGTTACACGTAAGCAGCTGACTTGCCAAAATGTTGCTTAAAAAATCACCCTTTAGTAGTTTTGAGTTGTACTACTATATAAAGTTGGGTGGCAACTTTATATAAAACAGTGGCATTACTTTATGAAATAAGGTGTCATGACCATATAACGAAAACAAAATCTCTTTAGAAGCTTGATTTCATCAACAGGAAAGATTTTGCGTTGTGTTCAATTAATTTAGCCTTTGATATTATTTTACAAAATGAGTTCAGAAGTAGAACAATGTGAAGATAAGTTAGAAGATGGTCAGGAGTCACAAAAGCGGAATTGTGGAATTTCTATTGAATATCATTGGGAAGAAGTCAAAGAAGAACCGCCCAATGAATGTGATAATGAAGAAAATATCCAAACGCAAATTGCTACAAATACTACGCAGCCTATGCATGAACAATTACCGAAATCTCAAAACTGTTTAGATGTTATGAATTTAGAAACCTTAGATACGAATGTTACTGTAAAAGAAGAGCCTGTAAATGAGGTGATTAATTCTATGTCCATAACTGAAACTACAGTAGAAGCAAGTGATATGCAAAGGACACAAATTTCTGATTCGAATGCCAATGATTTTAATATGCCCATATCTAAAAGTGCAGTAGAACCGAGTGATACACAAAACGCAGAAATTTCTGCCCCGATTGAAATTATAGAAAAACAAAAAAATGGCTCCAACAATGAGCATTTGAAAGCGTGCGCTGCGAAAACGGCTTCAGCTGAATATTTAGATGGAATTGCCACTCCGTTACTTCCACGTTTAAGAGTAAAAACGGAATTCGCTTTGCTGAAAACTCCACAACTGCAAGCATTAACTGGAAATGATTTTTTTAATAAAGAGAGTGGCTGTGTGGATGCAGAGAATGTGCCGGTACCACCACCACCAACTTTTCCGTCGAATCCAAGTTCAGATTCTTTAGCAGATGGTATTGCTACTCCTAGGATATTATTAGCATCCACAAATCGTTTAAGGGTTAAAACGGAACTCTCCCTTATGCCAGCAACACCGCAACACAATATAGAAGAGCCGTATCATCTTCTTGGAGAGAGAGAGTCAGGAGAAGTTTCGCCCAGTGCAAGCGATGATGCCTCTGAAGATGAACAAATACCACTTGATTTTTTTGATGACCTCTTGCACGATAAACTTAAAGAAAGAATTCAAGAAGCTCAAAATAATGAGTGGGAAGAAAAATACTCAGACCGTCTGAAGGAAGCTGAAAGATTGAAAGCATTAAGAAAAGATCGCCGTAAAAGCCGAAAGAAACAAAAGAAATCTAAGAAGAAATCAAGAAAGCGGTCACGGTCCCGGTCTTTGTCGCCAAATAGTACTAGAGAAGGAAATTTTAGCAATTTAGTAGATCAATCGTACCACGAGAGAAATAAACGTAGTCGCAATGAAATACTTTCAAGTTCTCGTAGAGAAGGAATTGAAGAATACTTTTTGGGAGTAGACGCTGGTATTAACGTCAAATCGGAATTTCCAGAAAATAACTTAGAAAATGCTGCACAAGGTACACGTGAACACATCTCTTGAGTTTTAAAAAATTTAATGAATATTAATTTTTGTAGAATCTGCACCTTTAGTAGAGAATGTAGAAGAAATTGAAGAAGTTTTAACACCTAAGCAAAAACGAGAAAGAGGTAAATAATATATTTTTCGTAAAAAAATTAAATATAGGTTGTACTCCATCGATTTATTTCCTACGTTGTTGAACTCTTAGTTCGGATTAGTAGGATATTTAATATTTGTAACATTTTTAATTAAAATAGAATTATGTATTCGGCGATGTTTCCGAATGAAACAACATAGACAGGGTTCTTCCAATGATATGACAGCTTTACTTTTATGCGTCTTTAATTATTATCGCTAAATTACAATGGTCTTACACTATATTACCATGGTTATTCTTCCTAAAATTTTTTTTTCTACTTGAGACAAATGCTTTTGGTTTGATTTTTAATACTTAAGTATATCTATTTTCAATAGAACGTGCTTTGATTGTTAATAGGCTAATGTTCGTAACATACATGAGTCAGAAAAAATGGTTTATGGTATGTCACGAAAGCTAAAGGTAACACTATGTGCAACACGAAAAAGTAAGCTTCTAGTGACTGATCCTGGTATAGGGGTTCAAAAAACGTATATGTGTATCGTATGGCCTTCATTTTAGAAGTGTTTAAGTGGCACCAATCTTGCAAACCTTATATTTTAGCATAAGTTGTGTTCAGCAGTTTTTAACGACATTTTAATACTATAACGTTAAATAAATATTTACTGAGTCTTTGAATACACCAAAGCTAAAAGATATGTGTAAAGATAATTTTCAAAAATTATAACCCTACACACAAACCAGTTGTCATTATAGCGTTCTGTTAAGCGGATAACATAGGACTGTTATACATAACAAATCTAGGAGTACGTATACTAAGTGGAACTACGGTTCATTGTTTGATCAAATGGACAAAAAATACACCACGCATGCTGCTGTTTCCATATATTTGTTTTTTCACATGAACACCTCATTGAAACAACAAGAAACTTAAATTTTTCGCATACCAAAATATTAGATTTTTTCAAAATATTATTAAGGAAAAAATGAAGATACCAAAAAAAAATATGTTATTTTAACATATAGTGCTTCTCCGTGACCCCGATGGTCAAAATATTCAATAGTGCTCTTTTCGCTGAACAAATTCAGTTTACTTGATTTTTCAAATTTTGCAATTTCTCTAGAAGATAAATTCAAAGAAAATGGAAAAAATGGGCAAATAAAAATTTATGTTATTTAAAGATTTAGTGTTCCTCCATCATCTCCAATGGTCGGAATATACAACAGTGCGTTTTTTAAATGAAAACATTCAGTTTAACTGATTTTCTGAATTTGGAATTTTTCTAAAATATGAATTCCAGGAAAAAGTAAAAAATGGGAGGATAAAAATTGATATTATTTATAGATTTAATGGTCTTACATGATCCCCAGTGGTGAAAATATCCATCATTCGAAAAATTAAATATGTGTAAAAGGCACCTTGCGTGGTATAATTTTTTTCCACGTCTCCCTTTTGTAATCTACCAATAGCATCTTTTTATGTATGGGGTGTTTGAATTTTCTGTTGGGGGGAAGAATGTAACTGGAAAAGCAAACATTTCGTACTCACGCTACTTGAAAGAATTATTGAGAGTATAAAGCAACAAACATTAAAATATACATACATTTGTAGAAAGTGCGTGTTTAAAAAAATTGTTTGCTAGTATTTTATTTCTTTTCGTTCACAACACATTCAAGAAAAATAAAATAAAAAAAGTATATTTTCATAAAATTTATGTGGAATTAAGCTACGTAAACGCCAATGTTACCGATTGTTTAATTGTAGGGTAAGAATACGTGTTTTATTGTTGTGCAACTGCTACTATGTACGTCGTTTCACACCGAGTAATAATGACATTCACCTGTATTATGTATGTATGTCGCAGTTACGCCGTATTTATTTTGTTTTTTTAAAATCATATTGCTGATGTCGCTTTTGAGCAGAAATACGGCTCTATTAAAAATCTATTACAAATTGTGGTATTGTGTATACCGTTTTTTAATGTAAAATTCGACATTTAAAAATAAAACAGAAAAAATAAAAATTTCCTAAAAATGGGTAATATAAAAATGTAAGTGCAATTCCATCGATTATATTTTCTTAAAACTTTTTATGTATGTACATATGTATGTACGTACAATTAAGGATAAAGAAGATAACAACAAAACAATTTGAAACACTTTTTGATTAAATGTCCAAAAATCCAAATATCGTAAAAGGATACCTCAAAATCAGTGAAAAAACATTTATAAAGAAAAAATTGGAACGATATTTAGAAAGCTGAATAGTATTGGTCCTCTTAAGTCGTGAAACGGAAGGTTGAATGACGGTGTGGTCTTATATGAAGACCAGCGGCAAAATGCACAATAAAATTTAAAGTCGTGCAACTGGTGGCGGAAGTTTTAACCGGAAAATATAGACACCTTTAGAAGAGGCAGTAGCAGGATTACTGCAAATGGACTCTGTAATTAGTCCAGAAGGACCAACATTTGGTATTGAAAATGTTCCGGTTAACTTAAATGAGGAGATATGTCATAGTGAATTAAATAATGACGTTAGCATGGGGAATACAAGGATGTATATCTATCCAAATCGGTCCAATCAGCACTGAAAGAAAATAAACTCTAAAACTGTGGAAAAAATGCACTTCTGGAGCAACAACTAAAAGTTTAAACTGATTTGTATAGGAATCTAAAAAGAAGTTTATTAAAATTTTGAATAAACTTTAATTTAATTAATATTTTCTTAAATTTATTTAACAGAAGAAATTTTTCATCAGCTGATCTGTTTTGTAACAACATGACTCATAAATTTTAAAAATATTGCATTCTGTTAAAAATTTTTTAATAATGTAGTCCGTTACAAAAACACTCATGCCGAACGTGTTACATAATACCAACGAAATTTAAATTCGGGTTCGACTGCGACAATTCGTCATATTCGGCTACGACATACATAATATGGGTGATTATTTTAAAAAATTTGTGTGCTTACACTATTTGTATGTACTTATATATGAAATAAAATTGTAATAAAACAGAAGCTTATGTTTGATAACTATTAATTATTAATTAATTACATGTTTATTTACATTTACGTAAGATATTTATTGCGTGATGATTTGTATCTGTACGTTTCCCATAACGAATGCTTTCGTAATAGTATAAGGACTAGAAAATTTAGCATTTTCAACCTGTTTTATAACATACGTAACTTTTCTCAAACCAAAGGGAATAAATTGAATCTATGGAGGTAAAACAATCGGCATCTTCATTTAAATAGTCTTCATTTTTGTCGTATGTATATATCTGCGATATATACGTCAGGGATGTGAGTGCTTTCTGTAGCTTTTAAACTTGTCCTTTGAGTTGAGTAGATCGTTTTGCTATATACATATATATGTATGTGATATAGTCGAGCAGCCAATTGCTATTCCCAAAGATTTCACATTCGTGAGATTGAAAATTGTATTACTGACCTAAACTCGAAAAAAGCTCCAGGTGTTAATAAAATATGATTCCTAAACATGGCAAATATTATACGACAATGGATTCATACAGGCCTAAGGGTTAAAAGCTTTTTCAGAAGCTACTTACGAACAAGCTGAGTCCTATACTAAACCAACGTGGATGTATCCCGAATCACCAATTTGGTTTTAGGAATAAAATAGAACTGTTTTCGAATAAATAAATGTTGTTCTACTATCTTCGTCGACGTTTCCCAGGCTTTTGATAAAGTATTGAATGATGGACTAATTTATACATTGAAGCGAAATTTACCCGTAAACACTCACAAACTATTAGTAAGCTACTTAACTTAGCACACATTTATTATTAAAGATACGGCTTTTCTAAGCGTCCATGAAACCCCACAAGAGGCATCTCGTGAATTGCAAGAAACAAATCTTAAAAACATAAGATAGGTGAATGAGCAGAAATGTGTACATATTACTTTTACATTGAGGAGGGAATCATGTTCCCCAGTACAATTTAATACAATTGAAAGCGATTCAAATTAATCAGCCTATTCGGATAAACTCAACACTGAGCCAATTTTGCAAAATTCTGTTACAAAAATCAATTTTAAAACCGACATGGCACTCAGTTATAGGACACCGGCTGTGTATCTAATATGGAAGAAATTCAAAAGCGACAAAATAAAATATTCCAGCGACAGAATAAAATATACAGCCATTCCCACGTATGTAAAAATATTGCAGGAACTGGACGTTTCGTTGGTTAAAAAGGTGGTTTCAAAAAGACAGCATACGTTAAGAAACTTATGTACCATCCAAACACACTAGACCGCAACTTTATAAATAATAGGTGCCACACTCTCCTGAGGAGGGAAACCCTAGTTATTAGCCGAACTCGAGAAACTTGAAGATGATCAGTATAGTAGCTGCAGAAACTATATGTTTTTTGTTTGGTAACATGGATTGGAATTTTATAAAATATCATGTTTTTTTCTTTTTTGAAGAACATCAATGTAGATAGGGCTTTATGTTTAGTGTTTAAAATGTAAGATAGGACGGTTTCAATTTTTGTGACGATATACAAACACACGTATTTGCAAAACGAAAAAAGTATATTGTAAATTTTCTTCCTTCTTTCTAATTTCTTTTTTTCTTTAAAATATTTCTAGCCATGAAACATGCTGAAGCTTTGCTTAAGTACATCAAAATCGCTTCTGACAATAACTCTAACGTTTTTTCCACATTTCCGTTCGTTTCAACCGTACGGAAACTTCCCTCCAGTCATTCGTATGTGCAACAGCACATGTACGAAAACCGTTCGCCTCTGCATACAGTGAATAATGTAAGTTATAAATTTAATTCTCATACTACACATTTTAACATGGATGAATGGGGTTTGGCTGCACTGCCGCCAAATGCGGCCAAAATGGCTAAACTTGTAGGCTGCGATGCTCAGTTTATACACAATAAACTACAGACTATAAAAATACCAGCCAAACTAAAGAAAGTGAAAATAGAGCCAAACAAAGATTTAGAGAACGAGGAGGAGGAAGAACTAATAGAATCAAATTCTTCTCTTTACTCCAATGCTATGACCCAAACTGACAATGTCAATGATTTTAATATGCCACATAATAAAAGAAGTTATGAAATAGGAGTACAAGTGGAACCTAACGTATATAGCATAGGATGTCAAACCTTAGAGACCAAGTCGCCCACAGAAGATATACACAAAGATGACGAAGCGCCCATAATGAAAATAATACATGATCTCAATGAAAATCAGTTAATGGCCATTCATGCCTTTGGCGAACTGATTAAAGAGCCTAACACAACTGCTAATGCAATGGAAATGTATAAAATACAAATGAAAATTTTAGATATTTACAAAATGTCACAAATACCTTCAACATTTGCTAAAGAAGAAAATGCAATTGTAAATAATTATACAACTATGTCGAAAAATACTAGAAATCAATCACAAATCTGTATACAAAGTGTTAAAGGTGCTGATGGGAAGCAATTTTCTCTTAATGATCCGAGGGCCAAATCGACAGCCTATGCCAAAAGAATTATTAACGATGATGTTGATTCATTGTCAAATTATGATTCTAGAAGTTCGACTTCACAACGTTCTCAGAAGTCTTATAGTAGATCAAGTGGAAATGAAGATAGATATCATTCCGGTAGTTTCAATAATTCACCTTCATCGCGATCGCAGCAAAATTCTAGCCACAACAATCAAAGACAGCCTACTACAGCCAAACATTATGGAAGAGGTGGATTAAGACGATAATAGGTTAAGATTTAAGCTTAGAAAAGTAAAAAGTCATCTTACAACCTTGTCCTTATAGATTACATTAAAAGAATTTCGTTGTTTACTACACTATTCGACAGCCCAAGAAACTCTTTTCTTGTAATGCGTATTGTTGATTTGTTGTTTAATATTATTAATCCATGCAAAAGTGTCATTTCGTCACCTTAAAGACCAAACAACCTATCAGCAGTTTTCAAAAGTTTACAGGAGAGAGAAAAAACGTTATAAAATTGGAACTATTTGCAATATTGAAACGAAAATTATATATTCTGATTAAAATGAAACCAGAAGTATATATCGGTTGAGAAAGCTTTGTTTTTCTAAACACAGCTTATAATATGGCGCTTAGGTTTTTTGGAATTGTGAAAGTCTGAAACCGAACAACCTATCAGCAATACTAATTAGTATGAATATATATCATTCCTTTGAACACATGAATATTATTTACAATAAATAATAACAGTTATAGTTTAGGTTACTTGTTTAAACAAAAAAGTGCTTAATGTTTGCTTAAGTTACACTATGCAACAAAATTAAAATTTTATCATGACTTTTGATGATTTATTTTCCTCTTTTTTAGTACGTCGATTTAAAGCTTTTTCACAACATTTTGATTATGCACCCAGGTTTCATTTCTCTTGCCTTTCTGTAAACGATTTTGCGTTTTGAAAAATCTTCATATTCCTTACCGTTCATACGATTTTTCTTTTAATCTTTTTTTTGTCGACTTTTTTAGGAACTTTCATATATCCCTTAAAATTATTTTCATTTATGGGTTACATTTTGTTGCGTTTTAACACTTTTTTATTTTCTTTTCACTTCTAACAATAAATAAAATGTAATAAAACACAAGGAACAACAAATCAAAAGAAAAAAAATTCAAATAAATACATAGTTACTCTGATTTCTTCTTTAGCATGACTGCTGATAGGTTATTTGGTTTCATAAAATTGCACAATTGCTGATAGGGTATTTGGTAATTTGGTAATAGCTTGGTTATTTGTAATATTAGGCGTTCAAAATTTTGCATACATATGCGTTATGATGTAGGGAATAATATTAAATAAAAAACTCAATTTTAAAATTTTTGCTGATAGGTTGTTTGGTCTTTAAGGTGAACATTTGTTTGTTTTATAGTATTTACACGATTTTACAAGGATATTGATTTATTTGTACTCAGAAATTAATTTTTGACAATGCAAAAATGAGACATTACAATGGAAAATTCGGTGAAAAATCATTGTTAATATATGTATAATTGGAAGTTCTACAAAAATGCGAGCGTGATTTTATAATACGCACCACCAGCATTAGAAATGTAATAATACTAATATGATCTAAAAAAATTTTATCTACACAAAATTATCTATACTATGTGCAAGGATATTGAACTTTTTATAGAATGTAATGGGCTGCCATTTTAAATTTAAAAAAGTGTTTCTTTGCAACGTCATGTGAAAATATTTTTTAAATACAAATTTTACAAATGCAAAATTAAATATAAAATTAAAATGTCAGTCAGTTAAATGTTTTGAAGCAATTAAATTCCACGACAGAAAATCTACTATAGATGATGCATTACAAAGTGATAACCGCTAGGAATACTTACTTAAGAGTATCTGGTAGTGCATAAAATTATTTAAAATGTAAAAATATTTTTGAAGAACACAATTAACTTTTATAAACTATGTATATATATATATATATATATATATATATATATATATATATATATATATATATATATATATATATATATATATATATATATATATATAATATACACATAATACAATAAAATTCATGAGAAATACTTAAGGAAAAATGTAAATAAAAAAATTTGAGTGATGAAAGTATAATCAAAATAAATATATTCAAATGCTCTCTTTATTCAAATAAGAAGAACCTTCTGAATTCTTTTACTTTTGTTCACTTTATTTCTGTTGATTTTATTTCATTCGCATGCTTTACTATCATGATAGAAACTCACAATTTTGAAAATAATTTATTTTACTTTCAAATAATTATTTTATATGCTTAATATTGAAAATTCATTATTTGGGATATTCTCCCCAACTAATCGTTAGAAACACTGCTTATGTGAACCATTTAACAAATACAGAAGTTTTTAAAAAATTAAAATAAATAAGTTTAGTAAAAAAAATTTTGTGCATCAAGTGTTTGCACAAATCGTCTCTTGTTTTTGGTATCTTTTTGATACCCGTGTTTATTTGTGCAATAAAATATGCTCTTCCGCCATTGTTCGCTTAATTATGAATGATATAATGCATATACATAAATGTTCCTAAGCGATGTAACGGATGCAAACCATCAGTATGCAAAGTATTAAAAAAGCATATACGCAATGCATCAACTTGGTATTAATACTTTATTGTAAATATACATTTAGGAAGTCAGCCTTTTTCTAAAATCATTACAACAACCATATAGAAAATTATTTTGCACTAACGATGCAAGATTGTCAAGGTTTAAGCAAGTGCAAGATTATCAGAGTAAAGGATGCAAAGCAGTGCAACTTTTATAGCATTGCCAAATTCCACAAAATAGTAAAAAAGTACTCAAAAAATCAACTCTAAACCAAATAGCAACGCAGAACAGCCATTTTAACGTTCTTATATTTTAAATGAAAAATATTGCGTACGTTAATATGACTTCCATGAAAAATAGAACAATCCAAAAAGAGAAAATATAAAAAAAAATGGAAAAAAGACGAAAAAATTCTTTTACAATTACGCACTTTGTTAACCTATGTACTAGTTGCACTAGTTGACATGAATACCTCTAGTATTTTGCCTACGACTTCTTAAGACACGTTTATTAGCCTTAAAATGCTTAACAACCAAACTATAATACATTTTGCATGCGGTCGATAATAATTATTATATAATAAAAAGTTCAGAGCAAATTTTAAGAAAATGTTTATAAGACTTTTCGTTTTACCCTAAAGCAATTCCGTATTACCAAACAATGTCCTGCAAATTTTCGGTATAAGAGAAAGAATACTCTTACATTTATAGAGTTCTTCAATAGGCTCACATGTCTAATGTAATTGTTCACCAATTTCTGCGAATTCTGTTTCCAACTCGAGCTAGAAGTAATCCATGTGCGAATTCTAAAAGTTAATTTTTGTTGACATACATAATCGCCCTTATTCCATTTGTCGTACGATGAGGAGCTTTTTCCCCACCGGCAGCAATATAGAGCAATTTGGTAATTTTAAATTGTTATCTATATTGCCACTGAAATGTTCTTTTGGGCAGTGATTTCAGAAAACCTGAGAAAAAGATTTTGCGACCGTGGCTCACGAAATGGAAAAAGACGTTGCTTGATTCATCTCAAGTAAAACAATAATTCTTTATTTAAAAGTTCACTTACTTAAACCTAAAAAGATTGCATATGTACATAAGTATGTATGTATGAATGTAAGTATATAAGGGCCACACTGTTGTTGTTGTCATATTTGTTTCTCACTTCCAATGATCCAATTTTAAAATGTTAATGTACCAACAACAATAAGAAAATAACTTGCATTCTTTTTGACAACAACAATTTACATGCAAGAAATTTAAGTGAGGAACAAATATTAAAAATAAAAGCTAACGGTTAATTATCAAAACAAGTACAGTGGGCCTGAAGTGTACAAAATTATGTCTAATTACAGTGGGTCTGGTTACGCAAAAATGTGAATAAATTTTAATAGCAATTTAAATGATAAATGAAACGAAAATTAGATGCGAGCAAAATAAAAATTAATTACAAAATAAAATAAGGAATAAAACTCTTGTTATACGGTGACCTAACATGCCGGCCCCATTGAAAGGACACTTTCAAGATGATGGTAGCAATGCCAGTCTGTGGATAGGGCGACGTATAACACCTTTAGTTGTTTTGATGTCAACCACTCTAATTCGATCATCTCTACCATGAATAACATTGATGATTTTACCCATAAGCCATCGCTGCGGAGGTAGATTTTCATGTTTCACAATAACCAAAGAGCCATTTGTAATATTTGGGTTGGAGGCAGTCCATTTGTTTCGAGACTGGAGCTCGTTAATATAGTCGTGAGACCACTTGTGCCAAAATTGTTGTTTGATTGCGCTAATACGAGACCAATATTGAAGGTTGTTGATATCTTTTGTAGGGACATCACGTTCTGGCAAACCACGGAGGGGAGCGCCAATCAGGAAATGGCCTGGAGTAAGAGCTTCGAATTCACTGGGATCAGAAGAGAGAGGTGAAATCGGTCTTGAGTTTAAGATTGCCTCTATCTCGATCATAGCTGTAGTAAGCTCCTCGAAAGTTAGCCTAGCATTGAAAAGCGTTTTGGTTAAATGACCTTTGGCAGACTTGACGGCCGCCTCCCATAATCCGCCAAAATGTGGTGCCCTAGGGGGAATAAAACGAAAATTAATAAATTGATTCGAGCAGTAATTTATAATATGATTATAGTTGTTGGGATCGAAAAGGAACGATTTTAGCTGGGCCAACTTGGAATTTGCACCGACAAAATTTGTAGCATTATCGCAAAATATATCTGTTGGAAGACCTCTGCGGCCAATCAATCGTTTTAGGGCAGCAATAAAGGCATCGGTAGATAAATCTGACACGACTTCTATGTGGACTGCTTTAGTTGCGAGGCAAACAAATACTGCTATGTAAGTTTTATATGGAACTTTTCCCTTAATCCGCAGATAAGTGTTGAATGGGCTACAAAAATCAACAGCACATCTAGCGAAAGGTCTTGCAGGATTGAGACGTTCCACAGGCAAGTTTCCCATCATTTGTTGTAACAATTTTGGACGATAACGAATGCATTGTGGGCACAAGTTGACGATACGACGGCACAATTTCCTTGAGTTAACGATCCAAAATCTCTGGCGTATGAGTGACATTAGAGCCTTAGGTCCAGCATGGTAATTTTTAATGTGGAGATGACGAACATAACAATCGACAAAATGGCCTTTGCTTGGTAAAATCATTGGATGTTTTTGGCCCTCAGAAATTGCAGCGTATTCTAAGCGACCACCAACCTTTAGAAGATTGAAGCCATATGTTGAATCGTCGAATCGTCGATTGAGACATTTCATTGCACCTTGAGGGTCCTTTTTCTTAAGAGCTCGATCGATGTCATCTTGAAAATGTTGTTTCTGGATGTTGAAAACTATTCGTAGTAATGAATTTTCTAATTCTTGAGGCTGCAAAGTGTCAGAACTGAAAAGTTTTGGCCTTTGGGTACAGCGCAGCATCCAGGCGACAACACGAACTATTTTGAGGTATGAGCTGTACTTTTCAATAGAATTTAAAATATAATTGGTGTTTTGCTCTGTGTGAAATGCTGTTTTTCGTTTTTCCTTGTCAACCTCTACTTTATTTTCTTCAGACAGGATATCGTGTTTAGTAGTAGGCCATTGATCATCATCAAGAGCAAGAAATGATGGTCCGTTGAACCAGATAGATGAGCTAAGCTCTTGAACAGTTGCACCCCGAGAAACGATGTCAGCAGGGTTAAAATGTGTTGGTACATGCCGCCACACACAGCTACTAGTTAGATCTTGAATTTCTGAGACCCTGTTGCCCACGAAAACAGACAAAGTTGAAGAATGTCGCTTGAGCCAGTGTAGAACTATTTGAGAATCTGTCCAAAGAAATACTTGAAGATCTGGAAACGAAAAAAGATTCCTCATTTTTGAGTACAATTTTGACAAAAGTAGAGCACCACAAAGTTCAAGTTTAGGCAACGATTTTCTTTTTGTAGGAGCAACTCTGGATTTAGCGGTTAGCAATTTGGTTGATACGTTTCCTGATGAAGATTGCACCCGAAAATAAAAATAGCAACCGTACGCGCGAATTGAAGAGTCACAAAAACCATGTAGTTGAATTTTTGTATATTCAGAATCGAGACAAAAGCGAGGTATTTGTATAGAAGAAAGCATTTTTAAATCTGAGGCAAAAGCTTCCCAAGCCACATGTAATTCTTGAGGAATAGATTCATCCCAGCCAATTTTGAGAATCCATAGCTCCTGCATTATTAATTTCGATTTTATAATTAGCGGAGCTAAAAGGCCAAGGGGATCGAAAAGAGATGACGAGAGCGACAAAATTGTTCGTTTTGTGATTTTTCCGTCAAATTGAACCTTAGGCGAAAATGAAAATAGAAAAACGTCCGTTTCCTGATCCCATGCTATTCCCAGAGCGCTGGTTATAGCAGAATCCTCAATATTCAAGCATTTAGTTGTTTTATCGTTTTGGAAATCTTTGTGGTTCGAGTGCCATTTGTCTAATTGAAAGCAACCTCGAGTAAGAATTTCGTTCACATCAGTTTTAATTCGAGCTAACTCTTCGATTGTATTTGCGCCACAAAGAAAATCATCCACGTAGAACGAAGATTTAATAGTCCTTGCACCAAGTTCGAATTGGTCTATGTACTGGTCTGCGAGATAGTGTAAACTTTTTATAGCGAGATAAGGTGCAGCTGACATCCCATATGTGACGGTATTCAGCTGGTACGTACGAATTTCCTCTTCTTCAGAATTTCTCCACAAAATATATTGAAATTTTCGGTTATGGGGCTCAATTAAAACCTGCCGGTACATTTTTTCTATGTCCGCTGTAATAGCAAAGCGATATAAACGAAAGCGAAGCAATATTTTATAAAGTTCATCTTGAATCGTAGGACCAACCATGAGAATATCGTTGAGAGACCTTTGAGAAGAAGTAGGACAGGAAGCGTCAAACACTACTCTTAATTTTGTTGAGGTGCTATTAGGTTTGAAAACGCAATGGTGGGGAATGAAATAATGTGGCTCATTCAAGCGCGGGTTTCGAACTAGGCTCATGTGTCCAAAGTCCTCATACTCTTTCATTAAAGCGACATATTGTGTTTTAAGACTGCTATCACGAGCAAACCGTCTTTCCTGGGTCACAAATCTTTTTAAGGCGATATTTCTAGAAAGACCTAAGTTGTCAGCAGGTTCTTTAAACGGCAATTTAACGACAATTCTACCAGTAGATTCACGATACACAGTGTCATTGAAAAAAGATTCACAATCAGCTTGCTCTGGGGTTAATATATTTGAACCATTTGCAACTTCTTCGATTTCCCATAAGCGTTGTAGTTTTTTATCAACTTCCTCTTCTATTGAAAGCAGACAAGATGGACTTGATACATGAGGCGAATGTGAAGAATATCGACCTGCAACAATCCATCCGAAAATAGTTTTTTGTAAAGTCGGCAATTTTGAACCAAGTTTAATTTGACCGACAGACAAAATATCAAAAAATGTTTCAGTGCCAATGAGCAAGTCAATTCGCTTTGATTTGAAAAACTTTTCATCAGCCAGTTGTGTATTTTGAGGCAAGTTCCACGATGAGACATCTAACTCTGCATCAGGTTGGTACGAAATATGAGGTGTGACACAAAACGAAAGCGGGGTTTCAAAATCCGTAAAACGAGATTTAACAAAAGTAGAACATCTATATTTGCTTCTGCTGAAAGTATTTCCAATGCTAGCAACTTCAGTAGTTTGTGAAACGCATGGGAGATGTAGTTTTTTAGAAAATTCATCTGTTATAAAATTCAACTGAGAGCAAGAATCCAACAAAGCGCGTCCCAATTGATAAGAGCCAGAAGCGTCACGAACGAGAACCATGGCAGTAGCAAGCAAAACTTGTTCGGGCGAGGATTTTTCCAAATGTGTATGGACCGAGGCGGGAGATTCATTCAAGGCAGAACGAGACGTGGTTGGTTCAGCAGCCGGAGACGAGGGCCTGGAAGCTGGCTGAGACCGATGAAGCAGACTGTGGTGCAAACGAGAACAAAATTTGCACTTGAATGAGGAGGAACAATTATTTACTTGATGCCCGTTCGACAAGCAATTAAGACAAAGCCCAAGTCGTTTGATGTTTTCGAAACGTTGGCTTTCATTCATGTCCTAAAAGCGAGAACAACGACTTATTGTATGGTCCGGCTTGGAGCAAAGCGCGCAGACGCGTTTAGAAAGCGAAAATGTATGGCCAGATTTAAAATGAGTATTCTTGGACTTACCGGAATGATGATTTTCAGGCTTACGAGTTGTGTACTGGGTATGGTTGGTGTCAACCGATTCCAAAAATTGGCAACGTCTTTCAAGAACCTTGGAGCAATCATCCCACGATGGTAGTTTGGTAAAGTCCAGAGAATCTTTCCACTTTCTTTTGGTATCATTATCAACCTTTTCCATGACAATATGTATTATCATGGAGTTAGCTATGTCTCTTTCAGAACCAAGGGAAAGTAAGGAACTATAAATTGCAGAAACATTATCAACCAGACTGCGTAGTTGCGCGCAGTTATATTTAGACATAGCGGGAAGTTCAAAAAGCGTGGCTATATTTTCCATAAAAATTAACGAGCTATTGTCGTAACGTGCCTTCAACCTTTCTAGAGCCTTCGGGTAATTTTCATTTGTAATTTGAAAAGCCTTAACTGTTTCCAGTGCTTGGCCTTGAAGGCAGTTGAGCAAATGATTAAATTTTTCAATATTTGATAGGCCAAATTCACGATCGATCACTTGATTGAACGACGAAATAAAATTTTTGAATTCACTGTACTTACCACTAAATGTGGGCAATTTTAGTTGTGGCAATTTATGGCTAGGAGCTGGGAAACAAATTGTAGAGTCAGACATAGTTGCGTTATGTACATCTTCACCAAGCTGCGACTGAATATTGAGTTTAGCTGAAATGTACAAATCTTCGATATCGGGCCTTGCATTATCTTCTGGTTCGAGTTTTTCAATTTGAGTTTGATACGAAAGTATTTGCTTGAAATACGACTCCAAAATCCCCAAGCGACATTTGAGTTCCGCTGCAGATAGTGGCTTACCTTCACCTCTTCCATTGGCTTCAATTTGGTTCTTGATGCGAGAAATACTTTTCTTTGTATTCGCTCGTTGTTGCTTGAACTCCTCCAGAGGCGACATTTTATTTAAATTAGAAGAATATTCACAATATTACCAAACGAAAAAATTTTGCAAAATGTAAATCGGGAACACAAATTTTTTTCACCGCTGTTGACGCAAAGCGTAATTTAAACCGCTATCAGAAATATTTAATAGTCTTAATGTATATTTAATTTATATAACGAAGTAACGGAACCACAAATAGCGTTTAAAATTTAAAACCCGTTTACCGGACAAATATTTTTGAGCTAAGTTCTTTTTACAAAATCCGCAGCAAGAGACACCCTTTTTTAAATAATGCAATTTATGAGCCGACAAATGTACCAAAATATTCAATTTCTTTTTATAACAAATGCCACAAAAGTTTAAAATATTTTATTTGAAAGGTTTAAATTGCACAACACGTCCTGTTTTATGAACTACACTGTCTTTAGTTTTTGGCAGAAATATATAAATGTTTTTTTTTTATTAAATTGTTCCTTGTAATTGCTTTTAACTTAAAAACCACCACTTCACTCTATAACGACCGTACCGATTTGTTCAAGGTACATCAACGAAAAGTCTTTAGAATTTATACACGGAACGCACGACAAGACGAGAATTAGAAATCACTGCCCCACGTTGGGCGCCAAAATGTACGATGAGGAGCTTTTTCCCCACCGGCAGCAATATAGAGCAATTTGGTAATTTTAAATTGTTATCTATATTGCCACTGAAATGTTCTTTTGGGCAGTGATTTCAGAAAACCTGAGAAAAAGATTTTGCGACCGTGGCTCACGAAATGGAAAAAGACGTTGCTTGATTCATCTCAAGTAAAACAATAATTCTTTATTTAAAAGTTCACTTACTTAAACCTAAAAAGATTGCATATGTACATAAGTATGTATGTATGAATGTAAGTATATAAGGGCCACACTGTTGTTGTTGTCATATTTGTTTCTCACTTCCAATGATCCAATTTTAAAATGTTAATGTACCAACAACAATAAGAAAATAACTTGCATTCTTTTTGACAACAACAATTTACATGCAAGAAATTTAAGTGAGGAACAAATATTAAAAATAAAAGCTAACGGTTAATTATCAAAACAAGTACAGTGGGCCTGAAGTGTACAAAATTATGTCTAATTACAGTGGGTCTGGTTACGCAAAAATGTGAATAAATTTTAATAGCAATTTAAATGATAAATGAAACGAAAATTAGATGCGAGCAAAATAAAAATTAATTACAAAATAAAATAAGGAATAAAACTCTTCGTTATACGGTGACCTAACAATCGTCATCGACGTGAAAATAAATGTCAGTTCTGTGCTCGTTGATGACAAGAGTGTTATTGACGGCCATTTGCCACTTTGTAAGCCTTAGTAATAGTAACAGGTTATAAATATATATATAATTGTTGTAGACATCGATTCTACAGTTACCAAAATATTGGTGTCGATGTCGATAACGACAAATAGAATAAGGGCGAATATGTAATATTATGTATGTATGACAACTTAACTTTTTTTAAATACTTAGCGTGGTGTCGACGTACTTATATTCCAGCAGCATGAGAACTAAGTACGTTTGCTTATAACATTGTAAATTACATCTATTACTACGTTTATACGCACGTCTTATTTGCAAATAAAAAAGAAGAATGTTGCCGTATAACTTTTTTATTGTAACTTATTAACTCACTTTAACAAGTCGTGAATAACGACACTATTTGCAAATAAAACGTAAGACGTTGCCACTTCATGAACGTTTTTTGTGTTTTACTTACCAAACAATCATATTTTCGTCACATGGCATCACTAATAATAACATAAGTTCTGTATGCAATTTCCCGTATAAACAGTGAATTAGTTATTTGCAAATAGTTCTATTTGCAAATGAAGGAAAAAACTTGGCATCACCGCGATCAACAAGCATTTTTTAGCGCAAAATTTATTTTTCCTGCAAATTTTAATATTTTTTTTATTATTTATTATTTTGAAGTAGATTTTCCACATTAATTTGTGAAAGTGTGGCTTGTAAATCTTCTAATATGGAACAAGATGTAGAAAACGAAAATTTATCAAAATCACAAGAGTCATTCACTTCAGTGCAAACAACGCATTACGGCAAACGTAAAAGATCTGATAGATCTCCCTCGCCTACAAACATCGACGTTTCCCACTTGGGTGAGAATAGATTTGCATTGCTTTCTGGACTGGAAATAGAAAACAAAGAAAAGCCGCAGCTTCAAAAAAGGAATGAAAAATTTATGAACACAGCAACAAAATCATTTGGTCCACCAATCATTTTGTATAACGTCAACATAAAGCGTTTAGTCGAACAACTGGAGTCTAAGTCCCCAAAAATTGTTTTTAAAATAAAGAATGTTAGTAAGCAAAAAAGTAAACTTTATTTCTCAGATGTAACAGTGCACGAGGAAATGATGGCTATCTTGCGTGAAAAAGGTATTGTCTCACATTCCTTCACTCCAAAAGAGTTAAAACAAATGTCTTTTGTATTACGAGGTTTATATTATGATACCGATTGTGAAAATATCAAAGATGCTCTAGAGAAAACAATCCCGAACGTTGTAGCAAAGGTGACAAAATACAAAACGCGATTATCAATCAAAAACGATTACTGTACTGGACTCTTCCTTGTAACACTAAATCCAGGTAAAACCCTTAGTGATATATCGCATATAAAATATTTACTTAGCCAAACTGTTATTTGGGAGAAACCGAAGAATAAAGAAAAGGATGTACAATGTTACAGATGTCAACGTGGGGGACATTTAGCCAAAAATTGCAATTGTGAATACAAATGTGTCAAATGTAACCAGGATCATAAACACGGCGAATGTTTGAGAACAAAGTCTGATAATTCAGTACCACAATGTGTAAATTGTGGGGAAAATGGCCATCCCGCAAATTGGAGGGGCTGTACAGCATACAAAAAAATTGTCGAAAGCCGAAAAGAGCGAATTAAAAAAACTCAGGTAATAAAAACATTGGCCAAAAATAAAGTTGATAAAGTGATAAGCGAATCAATAAGGTCACCAAGTAAATCGTTTGCAAGCTTGTTTCATACAAACTCCCCATCTCAGCCAAAACAAAAGCCATCATTTATCATGGACTTTTTAAAGCTATCTAGCCTGTTCCTGGAACCCGAGGAACAACCTTTAGAACAGCAAATCAACAAATTTCTAAACAAATTCAATACAATGTCAAAAACAGAAGCCAAAGCAGAATTTTTGCGCCTTCTAAAAAAAGTAAAAAATGAATATGGCTCATAAATTTATTAACCTGTTAACTTTCAATGTTCGTTCTCTAATTAACACTAGTCGTCAAGCCGAACTCTCGAATATTCTCTATCAAAACCAAATTGACATAGCTCTTTTACAAGAATGCCATCTACAAGGGAGAAGAAAAGCTAATATCTCGGGATATAATTTCATTTATGATCATTCCCCATTAGGGGTCGCCATCGTCATTAAAAACACAATAAAATACAACAGAGTTTACGTATCCGAAATATCTATAAACAATGTTTTTATTCAAATAGAGGTTTGTTCTAACAACAACATAAAAAAGTTTCTGATAGGTTCCATATATGTGCCATGTTCCATCCCCTCTCAAGAGTTACACAATAATCTAAATCATATGCTACTTTTATCCAGGGACTATGAAGGATTTATTATTGGAGGTGGTTTAACCGCCAGAAGCACAAATTGGGGTGATGGGTCTGATAACAATAACGGCAAAATGCTTTGGAACTGGTTACAAAGTAACTGTCTAGAAGTCAAACGTCTCTGCGATACATCACCCTCATATCCAAATGGTTCATCTTATTTGGACCATTTTTTGATTAGCGATAATCTGATAGACAGCATACGGACAAATTATTGGATCAAAAGTTTTCCATCCTTTTCTGATCACTTTCCACTACTCTTAAATCTCGATATAGGATCAAACAACTTTCACCTTAGATACCCATCAGTAACAACATCGTATAAAAACACCAATTGGACGGAGTTTCGAAGAGATTTGGAAGCGGCGTCTCTCGAAATAATGCCACCTACCACTCTTAATTTAAATACTGAAGATTAAGATATATTTATCATGGCATTAAATTCATCTATATCAGCAGTTCATGATATCCACTCGCAAAAAGTTGAAATCACTGATCAAAAGAAACCGTATCCCGAAAATATAAAAAAAAAATTTAGAATAAAATATAGATGGCAAAAAGAGTTAAAAAAGATATTTCATCGAAATGGTAACAAATTAAATAGGGAGTATAAAATATTATCAAATCAAATCCAGTTGCTTAAGACTATCTTAAATGAACTTGTAAACTTAGAGGAAACGGACAGATTTAGCAAAAGATTGGAGAAGATAAAACCAGGGCCAAATGCATTTAAAAGTATATTCCAAATCACTGGGAAATACAAATATGCCTTTTGCTGCTGCTGTCTTGAGAATAAGACGTATTTTCTCATCGCTCTGTTTGAAATTTAATTGTACGCTTGTCTACTGCTAATTTAAAGTTCTGTAAATCGTTTTGTGTTTTAGCACTTAAAAATCTATGCTAATTAATACATTTTAATTAATTTTCCGTTGTTCTTTAATTTATTAAAATAAACAATAATTAAACTCGTTGAAATGTACATACATACTTACATTTTACATGCATACATATGTATATTAATACAAACATATGTTCAAACTAACAACTAAATATAACATTGATCTGCTGCTTATCTTATTATTGCTTTATGTTGTGAAAAATAAAAACTGATAAATTTACAACAACTAAAACAAATCACCTAAAGATCTGTTATAAATATAAGTATCAACAAACTTTCTGTACACACTCTTGTAAACGGCATTTGCTTTGTATATTACACCTGTACCTCAACTTGCGTAATTAATCATATTTGTTAATAAACTGAATCAATGGATTGCTTACAAGTGAATTGCAACGTGGCTGGTAATGATCGCATGGTGTCATGTTGGCTGTGTTTAAGCAGCTGCCATATAAAATGTTGTGGACTTAAGGCGCGGGATGCTGATGCCCTTGCGGACATTAATAAATCCCTGCACTGGACTTGTTCCCGCTGCAAAAATATCAAAATTAAATTTTACAAATTTTTTAAAAGCTACAAGGATGATTTTGATAAACTAAATAAAGAATTTATATCGGTTCAATCTAAACTCTCTACATTTGGTGAACTGTTTACAAAATTTTCTAATTTGGATAATTATGATAATACCGCGAATAGCCCTTCTTCTAAAAATAAAAAAATGCCGAACTTAGCTCCACCAACACCTGTAATATCTAACTCTCCAATGACCACCTCTCCTAATTCACCTATAGTAAATGATGTTTTTTTTCTGCCTACAACTTCTACGAACGCCAGATGTTCCCAAGCCATTTTTACTCCGTCAGTATGCACTGGAAACAGTTCGTCTAACACTATATCTGCAATAATACCTGCAATGCCTCAGATTCCAGCTAACTCCACATCTTCTCATCAACCAAATATTAAGCCGCTGATAGCTGGTCCGCCTAAAAAGTCTCTTCGTTTCTCGATTGGCTAGTAACACTTCTATGGAGGACATGGAATATTACTTAAATTCTAGGATTGGGCACAATTCTACTGTTCTCATTCATAAATTTAAGTTTTCGCAACCAAGGTCCATTTCATCTTTTAAATTAACTGTTCCTGATGAACTTTTTGATTTTATTATGGATGTTAATTTTTGGCCTGAAAATACTCTGGTGCGTGAATATAAATTTATGGAAAGACGTAAACCTAAAAATATTAGTATGCTTCCGCAAAGAGAGGGACATATTTCAAAAAACTGAATACTTCGCCATCCAAATTCAATGCATTTCAACCTATTGCTAGCTGTCTAAACTCTTCTGATGATAATTTTACAAATACTATTGCAAACACATACACAGTTGTTAATAATTTACATTCTCAGTACTCAGTTTATTTTCAAAATGTTAGTGGAATGAGATCTAAAGCCCGTGACTTCGTTTTATTTACATCTGCGCGCGAATATGATATTATTATTATTACTGAGACATGGTTTAATGCAGTGGTCGCCATTCATATTAGCCGGCTAAATGAAATTTTTGTTTATTCTCTTGGTTTTTATTTATTCTCTTCCTAAATATTACAACCAGGATTGCTCAAATTAAAAAAATCCTAAAAAACAGCTTCTTAAAATGTACCAAAATTACCTGTATTGTTAATCTTTATTACATTATATTTTATTTTAAGTCTTGTACTGTATTTAGTGATATTGCTTTTATAATTACTGAAAAGCTATTTTTGTTTAATTTCCTGTCAAAAACTTAAGTAAATGTAATAAATTTACGACGTTATAAAATCTTTCATAATAAAAATCCATACAATTTGTTTTTAGTATGTTTAACGGCAACCATAATTGCAACAATAATCATGTGTGTGCAACAACAATTTCATTCAGTAGCTTTTTAAAGAGAACAAAAATATTTTTTGATACACTGAAAAGTTGATAACAAGCTATAAAAATTTATGCATGTTTATGTTTCGAAGATTATTAACTTATATGTACATTTTTACAGCATTTTAAAACAAAATTTTTAATAAAAATGTGGGACGTTGAGTGGGAAAATCTTTTTTTGTTTTCTTTGAACACATTGAAGGAAGCAGAGTGTTAATTAGAGTTAGGAGTTAATTCTTTCAGTGTAATACTCTCATGTTAGTTGTGTTTCTCTTTGTGAAGACCACTGGTTTAATGACACAATTAACAGTAGAGAGTTTTT
The DNA here is from genome assembly GCA_963681545.1 of Germaria angustata. Taxonomy (NCBI): domain Eukaryota; kingdom Metazoa; phylum Arthropoda; class Insecta; order Diptera; family Tachinidae; genus Germaria; species Germaria angustata. Next base: position 81,399,962 of record OY813001.1, on the reverse strand, counting down.
TGATAATTATTACACCGTCTATCGTCACGATCGTTGCTGTACATTGTCAGAGAAAGAGAAAGGTGGTGGCGTTTTAATAGCTGTAAGAGCAGATTTCAAGTCGGAGCTTGTTTCTCTTAATTTTACTAATATTATTGAACAACTATGTATTAAATTAACTTTTACAAATAATTACACCATTTTCATATATTCCTCCAAATAGTAGCTTTGAGACCTACCGATATCATTTGGAAAATATTCAAAACCTGTTAGATGATTTGGACTTAAACCAATTTGTATTCGTATTTGGCGATTTTAATTTACCAAACATCCATTGGATAATGGAAATTCAAAAGATTTTAGAGACGCATACACCTTAAAATCTCTGTACACATCGTTAGTACGTAGTATTTTGGAATATTGTTCTATTGTGTGGAACCCATATCTTCAGGGTCCATCTAATCGTATTGAACGCATTCAAAAAATTTTTACCAAGACTGCTTTAAAGTTAATATGGCGTCATGAACTACCTTCTTACGATGTAAGGAGAAAGTTATTAGGCTTACAATCTTTAAGTGATCGTAGAACTTGTTCCTTATTATTACTAGCCTTTAATGTTTTATCGGACAATATTGATTGCCCGGAAATTAAAAACTATTTTACATTGTATTGCCCTCCTAGGGATTTAAGAAATAATCGTATGTTTGAGGTGAATCTTCATAGAACCAACTATGCGATTAATGAGCCAATTGCAAGATGCTTGCATTTATGTAATAGCTTCACTCCTTTGTTAAATTTTAATGTTAGTTATAATATGTTTAAAGTTTTGTTATTTAAATATTACAATTAATGTGATAAGTAATCTGTAAGAATAATATTCTGTAGATGAAAATATAAATAAATAAATAAATAAATATAATAATAAAATTATAACAAATCAAGCTGAAATTGCACAACTATTTAAAAACCATTTCAGCACTGTTTTTAGCGAGAGAGTGATTGATGGTCCTTGTACCCTCCCCACAGAAAGCCAATTCTTTGTGGAAATCAGTAAACTTCCCTCATTTATATATTCTTTTGATAACAATTTTAAGTCTGACAGGAATTTCGACTCCTACCACTTCACAAATGTGGACATTATTCGTAGACACATTGAGAACCTTAATAGCAAAAAATCTTATGGTCTTGACAGTATCTCAAACTTTTTAATAAAAAAGTTCCCAGATGCAACGTTGAGAATATTAGCTATAATTTTTAATAACTGCATAAATACCGGATATTTTCCCTCCGCATGGAAACTGGCTAAAATATTGCCAATTAAAAAGAAAAAAGAGAGCAAACGTCTTGAAGATTTTCGTCCAATCTCCTTATTGTCTAATATTGGAAAACTTTTTGAGAGCATATTGAAAGAAAAATTGGAAAAAGAATTTGTAATAGAGCCTATACCAGATCTGCAGTTCGAATTTAAACGTCATCACTCACCACAACATGCATTGCTGAAATTTCACTCTGATGTCATTCTCAATTTGAGGAGGAAGAAATGTTCTGTTGCCATCTCATTAGACATCGAAAAAGCCTTTGATTCAGTTTGCCATAAAAATATAATTCTCAAGCTTAAAAATCTTGGCATTGATCCCTATATGTTGAAACTACTACACAGCTATTTCAGCAATCGGAAATTCTGCATACAAATAAATACCACTATATCTGAAGCAGGCGCTGTTGAATGCGGTGTTCCACAAGGCAGTATTTTGGCTCCTATGCTTTTTAATACCTTCTTGCATGATTTTCCACATCAATTTGACAGTTCAACTGCAATACTCTACGCCGACGATTGCCTTATTTATTCTCATAATACCTCTCCTTCAGATGCACTAAACAGCGCTGCACTTCACCTAAGAAAAATAAACAACTATTACAAGGATCTGGGAATAAAAATAAATGCGTCAAAATCTGAAGCTATTTGTATCAGAAATGCTTCTGGTAAATGTTCCAGATTTGTAGTTCCAGAAAGCAGAACGTTACATCTCTCTCTAGAGGGCATAGCTGTGCCATTCAAAAATTCCTTTAAATATCTTGGTTTACATTTTGACAAACTCTTAAAATTTAACCTAAATGCAAGAAGTCTTCTAGATAAAGCCAGGAAAATCACAGGGATGTTCTCAACTCTCTTTCACAACAAGAACCTACCAACAAAAACTAAACTTCTAATCTATAAAGTAGCAATCAGATCTATTCTCACCTATGGATTTCCCATCTGGTTTACTATTTCGCCAAAAGTTGCCAGAGAATTTGAGGTGTTCGAAAGGAAAATCTTACGAAAATGTATTGGGAAAAGTTATGTAAATAATACAAAACGATTCTCAAACTCTTTTGTTTACAAAAATGCAGATATTAAACCTTTCTGTCGGTATGCCATGTCTCTCCAAAAAAGATTTGTCGAAAAGCTCTCCCAGCATGAAAATATTTATCTCACCGAAATTTACAATCGAGAGCACCAAACAAACTGGACTACTCAAACTTATTTGTCTCCTATCGGAATTATTAATGATGATTTTGATGTCGATACGGATCCCTTCACTGTGCCGCATTTTTACGTAAGGGCAACACCAGGCACACATAGAGGCTAAAAAAATGTCGAAAACCCTTCGAAATACAAGTTTTTAACAGTATTAACATTATTTATATTTGTCTATTTTAAAATTTGCATTTAAATGCTATCGATTTTATTATTACCTGTCTGAATGTACATTTGTATAAATATGTTCGTTTCAAGAGGTTTCAACTGTATATGATCTATGTTTGATATTTTAGTAACTGAATTATTGTTATGTATTATTTAAGTGTTATTTAGTTTTAAGTTATCATGCACAGACATTCGCTCTGTAGGCTATACTAAAGGCCGGAAGCAAGCCTTAAAGAAAAAATATTTAATGTGTTTTTTATAATACGTGATCTCTATAATTTTAGCAAGGATGCATACTTAACTCCATGTCATAGTTAATTAGAGTAAGACGTTTACAGCTCTAAGAAAAATATTGTTATCGTTTATAAGACAAACAAAATTGTTATCGAAAAAAAAGAAGACTTAATAAAACTACTTACTTACTTACTTCTATTTGCAAATAAGACGTGCGTATAAACGTAGTATATAAAGCTCAATTGATGAAAGCGCTGATAAACTTGAAATACACATGAACATGGAAGACGATGTGTAGCTTGCTCCGAAAATAATTAGTCTAATGTGTGGGTTGGAACTAAAGTTGAATTTTCTTTATTCATTTTGGAATAGTACCTTCTTTATCAAATGAAAATATTACGAACAGTAGCCTATTACTCCGAACTATGACGATATGTTATGTATAATTCTTTTTCTATTTAAACAGAAAATGCATGCCCTACCTAAAAGAAAATCTAAAATATTCTTAACAATTCTGGTCGGTTAGGACCAAATACGTCTTACAAAATTTAAGACAAAAAATAACAATGTTGTTAAGACTATATTGGCAAGGGTGGCTTGTATACAACAATTTGTTTTAAATTTGCCCTATGAACTAGTTGAATTAGTAAGGTCGTCGGGAAGAAGACCTGCACGCTTAGAAGCACATCAGTTTAATCATAAATATTCCGACAATTATGATATCCTAAAAGGTATGTATGCTTCTCTACTATGTTTTATTTTGCAAATCACAACCAAGTTTTTTGAATCCAGTATGATATACATATGTATATTGCATTCGCTTACAAATCCAATTTTTGATAATATTTGACATAAAAATTCACAACAAAAGTGGCTGCACTATCGAGATTTGAAATGATACATGTTAAACTGCACAGATTAACCTCTGATTTCCGCGCAAAATGTCTATTTTCGCAGCACCAGCATATCAATGAACTCGTAATTTTAGTCATACTATTTTATCTTAACTGCTTTAAATAGGTTTTTGTAAATTTTTTTTCATCCTCCTAAACTATTATATTAATTTTAAATTTGTATATGTTATCACAAAACTCGTAATTCTGAACTGAAAAGGATGGAAGCTCCTGAGCTCTTTACCACCTAAGCCAAATGTAAATAAAACAAATATTATCCAAATAAAATATCTAACAAATCTAAAAAAATGGCAGCATCTTCAGCATAGAAAAAAATTGTTTTCAGATTCTCATTACAATCATATGTACATATAACAACAACTTCTAGAAGAGCGCGAAGAGAGTGGCAACGATACACCTCAAAGGACACCTGGACATTTTGCACAGTTTGGAAAAGGTCTAAAAATCACCTTTTTCATCTTTACGGGTATGAAAAATAATATACTTCAAAGCGATGTTATTTGCTGAATTTAAAAGTAAATTTTGCGAAGCGGGTGCACTGCTTCTCTTTACATTTAATTTTTGGAATGACGTATTGAATCTGGAACTATTGAGGGTAAAATTTATTTTGCATGTAATGAACAATAGACCAATATTGGGTTTGTATTATTTTTTCAAGATATAAAATAAAATCATTTATCCTATTTATGTAAATATATTAAATATCCAATATATTCTAACCATTCTCTATGGTTATTTCGAAATATGATTTTTTCGTCACTATATACTCTTATTTTTGTTTATATCCCATGTTAAGAAATTTATAATTTCCTTTTCAGCCATGTTTAAATATTGTTTTCCTGCTATGCAACCAATTTATTTCTTCACTGTATTCCGATAGGATTAGATTAAGCATTTTTTGTTGCTGGGTTTGTATCATAACTAAATGAACATATCTTATTTTTCAAGTGTTCGCTAGAATACAATTTGAGTGACCCTTGACAGTTGCATGAAAACTTTTTTTGGTCGAGTCATTTAAACCTATTCATGCTTTCAATGCCTATTAATCGATGCTCTCATGAAATATCAATTTCTTTTTTAAGGAGTAAAAAAAGTTTCTGAAAAACCTATTTGAATCTTACAAACTATTTAAGAGATAAACTAGAACGGTATTAGATCCTTAATATGCGTGTAATCAGAAGTTAAGCACCTGGCGTTGAAATTATTCGTCAGTCCATTAATCTTATCAGTAACTAATTCCAGAGAAGAAATATTATGAAGTCGTGTAGTAGAATAGAACCACGTTAGTTTGTAAATGAGTTTCAGTATTTTGTTGTGAATTATTTGAAGTTGTTTAATGTGACAACAGGCACTAGAAGACCAGACAGGTGCAGCACAGTAAATAAGGGCATGGAAAATAGCCTTCAGAATGAGTTTTTAATTGCTAATGCTCATGCTAGATTTTCTGTCGATGAACGGGTATAACATAAGAAATATGATAACGAAAATTCATCTTAGGATCGAGCATGACACTTAAATACTTAATTTTTTGTTCCCATTGAATATCAGTATTGTTTAGAATAATGTTGGACTGGGGTATAAAACAATCTCTGCGTTTCCTTGTGGAATATATAGATCTCGATTTTATTAAAATATGATGATATTTCCATAAATGCTCTTTGAAAATTGACGATTATGTCAGCAGCCATAATATGAGAGCTGTGAATTGCTGTGTAATCAGCAAAAATGGACAGAGTGCAGTCATTAGGTAGTGGAAAATCTGATATATGTATAAAGATTATACAGAATATGCGATAGGCATGGTCCTTGAGGCCAGCCAGCCGTTAAACGAATAACATTGCGAGCTGTGTATACATACCTACATATGTATATGCACTTTAAATGTACTTTAATGAGGTTAGAAAACATTGAATTATTTTAATTAGATATATAGGAAAATTTAACTTAATCATCTTAAAAGTAAGACCATCATGCCAAACAGTGTCGAAAGCAGCATTAACATCTAATAAAATCACTATTGTTGATTTTTGTTGGGTAAAATTTTCCTTAACCTAATTTCTTATTCTAATAAGCGGAAGCACTGTATTATGATCCCTACGAAGACCAAATTGTTGTGGCTGAATGATGCTGTTGGTGTCCATGAAATCTGTTAAGTTCGTTTTTCAATACTTTTTCTAGAATTTTACTTATTCTGGACAATAGACTTATTGGACAATATGAAGATGGAGAGTCTAATTGTTTACCAATGTCTAAGAATAGGAATCACTTTTGATGGCTTGAAGATTTTGGGAAAATAACAAAGCTTCATACAAGCATTCACTATGATTGTTAAAAACTTAAAAGCCTTACTAGGGAGTGCTTTAAGACAACTGTTGTTTATGCCATCTAAGACCGGTGATTTTCTGTTCTTCAAAGTTTTAATTATACAGCTGATTTGCTTTGGATGAATCGAGTCAACATTTAATGGAATCTCACTCAATGGCCTTATTAACCTCTGTTGTTGTTATTTTGTCTCCTTTTTTTGATTCGTAGTAAAACGAGAGTCGTTATATTTTAATATTGGAATGTTTCTTGACTTTCTCCAAAAGATTGGAGAAGCTTTATCTAGAGAAGGCAATAAATTATTCCAAGATTTATTTCTAACAGTTATTATTTCTTCACGAATTTTGTGATTCAAGGTCTTGACTTGAGATAAGTTGATTAAGTTCCTATATTTGTGCCATTCTCGACAGAAAAAATTTCTCTGTTGAATCAAGGTCCTGATCCGATCAGGGGGAGCTTTATCTTTTATTAATGTGTGGCTGACTTCCTAAACGTATATTTACAATGTATCAATACAGTATTAATACCAAGTGGATACATTGTGTATATGCTTTTTTAATACTTTGGATACTGTTGATTTGCAACCGTTACATCGTTTAGGAACGTTTATATGCATTATATCATTCATCATAAAGCGAGCAATGGAAGAAGAGCATTTTTATTGCAAAAAGAAACACCGGTATCAAAAAGGATACCAAAAACAAGGCTTTGTGCAAACAATTGATGTACTAAATTTTTTACTAAGCTAATTTATTTTAATTTTTTAGAAATTTCTATGTTTATTATTGTTAAATGGTTCACACAAAACCATTTTTTACTGTAATAAAAAATTAAGATGAAAAAGTGAACATAGAAATACATATATTAAATTATAAGAAAACCGCTTAATTATCTTCCTGCGTCGCCATTGTACCGCGTGTTGTTGGATGCTTTTCTTGCGTATTAACTACAACAGTGATGCAAATGGGAACAAAATACATTGTAGAAAATTTTAGGGTTGCATTTAGGAATACGCTGCAGCTGCAATGTATTACTACAAAGCAACATACGTTTTGGAAGTCAGCCTGTATATCTTAGGTACAAAACTTACAAGACTTTCGTCAATTTGTTCGCCATTAACAATATTCTGAAAATGTTGCAAATTTAGCTGTCTCCTTATGATATTTGCAAGTTTATTCCAGTTAGCATTATTATAATTTCGAGCTATAGCAATTGCCATTTAGTGAAACTTTAACTGGTCGGAGCTCAGATCGTTAATTGCAACCGCTGGATGCATTAAATGCGATTCATTAGGAAAAAGTCAAGAGTTGAAGTTTGCCTGGTAGAACTAGATGGGATGTATGTATTATCACAAGAAAAAACACTCTCTATATTAAAGGATTCTAGTTTTTCGTGTAAAATATTACCTCAAACAACTGGAACTAACACAACTCACCCCCACGAATGGTGCCTGCTGTTAAAATCTCCACCTAAAATAAATCTTTCACTTATAATAAGCTTATGAATATCAGAGGCAAAATTTTGTTTTCTAATGCCACAAGATCCTGCTGAACCTCCCGGGATGTAGCATGCAAAGATATCAATAGAACCTCTTCCTGGAGTTTAATGCCAATATTTTCAATAAGACTTGAGTTCACGTAGGTATTAACTTATGAGCTGTATTCCTCTTAATGATAAATGCTATACAACCCCCTCTAGAATTAGATCTGTCATTTCTATATATGTATGTACCTTACACTCATGGTTTCTAATTGATATGCTCGAATTCAGACCAGTTCCTGATACTAAACATATATGAATACTATTATTAGTTAAGATTTGAAATAATGCCTCTGGCATTCCAATTACAATATTAATTGGGTTAATTTGCATTATGATAAAAATTTGCAAGCAAGATTAGTAGTGATCTCGAACTGGTCAGCTTTACTTTTGCACCCTCTAAGATTAGCGATTAATTCTAAAGTTACATTTATAATTTCTTGAAGAGAAAAAAGTTCACTGGTGCCTGTACCATTTAGGAGGTTGATACTGCTGGTAATTGCCCTTATTATGATTGTCGACGTCGATGTCACACCAAGTCGACATCTATACATTGGAATTTGTCAACTCTTAAATTTTATTGATAGGATATTACTACTACTATGGGTTATAAAACTACAATTGGCCATCAATATTAGTTAATTATTGCCTACAACGAGTTCAGAACTGCTGTGTTTTTTACTGTCGACTTGATGTGACGTCGACGCGACAATCATAATAACAGGGAATGAGATCTCTCTGAGTGTGCGTTACTGCGTTATATACGTTGTTTCAGATTCATAAAGTAAGTTTATCTTACTTGGACATTGATCGAATGTTGACTTATGTGGACCATTGCAATTTGCACATTTTGTCAATTCTTTGCCATCAGATGTCATATGTTGGCCGGCATAATTAGCGCAGAATGTTTTTACCTTACAACGGCTAGGACCTAGCCCAAACATTTGACATTTGAGTAATCTGATTTATATTAGCCTGCTGGGAGTCCCATCTTACCTTCAGATAGCTAATTATGGAGAATTATCATCGAAGTTCTCTCATTGTAATGCACTGTCTTTTAAAATACACAACATAAATTCCATACTTCGCATTGTATGTGCTCTTTTTTACTACAATTTTGACGTCAAGAGATTGTAGCCCCATGTCAAGAGTTTTTTTTTTAATAGGATCACGTTTATCCATGCCAAATAGAAGAGCTTTATAAGGTTTTTCATATGTAGAAGCATAACTGAAAATAACGTAATTATTACACACATTTTCGTAATCATTCTTATTTTTAAGAAACAATTTTAATCTAATCGAGATTTTTTTCATGGCATAATCTTTCAAATTATTTATTTTACACAAATCATGGATTTCCTCGATTTTAATTTTAATACTGTTTTGGGAGGCAAATGCACCTTAATCGGTATTTGTACGATAATTTCAGAATCGTCAATAATTTCAGAATCATCCACAATTTGTACAGGAGAAAAATAAATATAATTTTGAGTTGCACTAGGTGGTGCATTGTTAATTATTAACGTAGAATACGTTATACGGTAAGGTAGGGGTGTTGATCTGGAGCACAAAATTTTGAGAAAATGTTTGTCAACTTTCACCCACTTTTACTTATATATTAAAACATATTTTAGCAATTTTTATATGTTACTCAGTTTTGGTAATATGTTTTCTTTCGAATTACATTAAAAAAATTATATGTCTATATATAAAAGTTTTATGTAGTTAAGGAAATAAATATTTTAGAGCATGATATTTTAGACTTTTTTGTACATGCCGCTGTTGTTGTTGGTTTGTAAATGCGGCTGTTGTTTTTGTTGTTGTTGTGAAATCAAATGATTTTGGCTTTGCTGTGCTTTGTTTATTTATCGAGCAGCGTGTAAATGTGTGTGTGTACATTTCGTTTTGTTGGATCGCACAGAGGAGTATTTGACCCAAAAAGCTGGCCAAAATTATTAAGCGTGTTTTTTGTTTTAAAAGTTTAACTTTTTTGATAGTTTTAGCTTTAGTTTGATAGAAAAAATTTATCGGCAGGTTATTATTGGGTTAGTGTTATTTTTGACACCCACCACCCACCACCCACCGGCCAACCTCCTACCCACCTTTTATAACTTTGTTAGATTTTTTTTCTTTTTGAAGAGAATTTAATTTTATATATATATTTGTGATACAGCCTGAAGAGAAAAAAGTTCACTGGTGCCTGTACCATTTGGGAGGTTGATACTGCTGGTAATTGCCCTTATTATGATTGTCGACGTCGATGTCACACCAAGTCGACATCTATACATTGGAATTTGTCAACTCTTAAATTTTATTGATAGGATATTACTACTACTATGGGTTATAAAACTACAATTGGCCATCAATATTAGTTAATTATTGCATGAAAACCCTCACGAGGCTACCCGTTATCTCCAGGAATATATTAACCTGTTGGAACCTTGGTTGAAATTATGGAGAATAAAAGTAAATGAACAAAAGTGTGTTCATGTCACATTTACGCTACGAAGAGACACTTGTTCCCCCATTCGTATCAACAATCAAGTTGTTCCTCAACATTCACAGGTGAAATACCTTGGTATACACCTTGACCGACGGCTTACTTGGAAACACCACATTGACTCTAAGCTAACACAAATGAAGCTTAAATTAACCCAGTTACATTGGCTGATTGGTAGAAATTCTACCCTCAGTCTAGATTGTAAACTTTTAATATACAAGTCGCTTTTGAAGCCGATATGGTGTTACGGAATTCAGCTATGGGGCACTGCTTCAGCTTCCAATGTAGAGAGAATCCAACGAATGCAAAACAAAATATTAAGGTTAATAACTACGGCTCCATGGTACTTGAAAAATTCTATTTTACATCGTGATTTAGATATGCCACTCGTGACCGCAGAAATTGCAAAATATGCAGGCAAATATTTAACGAAACTCGAGTTCCATCCTAATCCCCTTGCTCGTAACATCTTGAACTTTCCTGGACACATCCGCTTAAAAAAGAGGGATACTATGGCCTTAATACGCCACACTTCAGATGGAATTTTTTGAATATTTTTTGTGCTTAACACATTTATGTATTATTAATTACTATCACTAAGTTTATGTCCGACACTGGTTGGGCCTAATTATAATATTTATACTTAAGATTTGAACACTTATTGTTAGTTCAGTTTGAAGATACAATAAATTCATATTTACAAAAAAAAAACAAAAAAAAAAAATATATATATATATATTAATTTATTATCCGTACACGGTATGCCGCGCTACACGATTGTTGTGTATTTCTAGAAAAATTATTTATTATTACGTATGCCGGTCGCCCCCTTCCATTCCGCCAAAATTTGGTTTGCAACTGTACTTTATTCTAATAGCAACTCAAATTAAATTTAGATAGTCGAACTATTGTAGTTGTGTAGATACAGGGAAGTAAAACATAGCTTCTTATGGATGTTACAATGTCCCCCTTGTCAAAATTATAATTTATCTAATATTAAATACAGTAGCCAGCAAAACTAAGGACACACCAGTATTTTTTAATTTAATTTCGTTAAAACTTTGTGTTTAAAAATGAAAAACAAATTGAAATGGTTAAAAATAAAAAAGTATATTATTATACTTCAAGCTTATAAAAAAAATTGGGAACTTCATGTTATTAAATAAGAAAAATTAAGAAATTAATTGCGTTTCCTCACAATTCGACACAGCAAAAGTAAGGACACACCTGTAAAAACCACTTAAATTTATTATAAAATCTAACAAAATTTACCAAAATTTAACATTTTTAACATTTTGTTTGGTAGCCTTTACATTTCCACACAGCTTCTAAACGTTTTTTCAATGAGCTGAACAGTTTTTTTGTGATTTCAGAACGTAGGTTCTTCCATTCTTCTAAAAGCACCTCTTTGAGTTGCTGTTTATTTCGAATTTCGAGTTTTCGTAAATTTTTCTTTAATATTTCCCATATGTGCTCAATTGGGTTGAGGTGCCGACATTGTGGAGGTGTTACAAGCATATGTGGAGTGTTGTACAGAAGCCACATTTTCACATTGTGAGCCGTATGCTTCGGGTCGTTATCTTGCTGGAAGTAATAGCTATCAGATAGATCCATTTTTGACGCACAATCTTGGAGATTATTTTTTAAAATATCCTAGTAAGTATACTGATTCATTGCATTTTCAATAAAAACCAGATTTCCAACACCCGCATAGGACATAGAGCCCCATATCATAACACCTCCACCTCCATATTTTACGGTCTTTATTATATTCTTAGGATTTAAAGCATAGCCTTCACTGCGCCAAACTTTATAACGCCCATCAGAGCCAAATATGTTATATTTTGACTTACTTTGTCCCAAAAGTCTTGAGGCTTACTAATAAAAGTTTTTGTGAAGTCATTGTGCTTTTGTCTGTTGATTTTTTTATATGAGTGGCTTCTTTCTTGGAACACATGATAAAAGACCTTGACTTTTTAAACACCGCCGCATAGTATGGGGTGAAACTTTTATATTTTCATATTTTTCAATCTCTGCAGCTATTTTTAGAGCACTGGTAGTGGGATTTTTTTCAACTATGCGTTTAATGTACCGTTTATCATTTTCGCCCAGCCGATTGTCGACCACTTGCAAGCTTATTTTCTACTCGGTTTTCTTTTATTTTTCGTTGAACTACTTTTTTTTACCGTAAAACGAATATGACATACTATTTTTCCAATTTCTCTATTATAAAAAATTCACGAAAACTTGAAATTCGAAATAAACAGCAACTCAAAGAGGTGCTTTTAGAAGAATGGAAGAACCTACGTTCTGAAATCACAAAAAAAACTGGTCAGCTCATTGAAAAAACGTTTAGAAGCTGTGTGGAAATGTAAAGGCTACCAAACAAAATGTTAAAAATGTTAAATTTTGGTAAATTTTGTTAGATTTTATAATAAATTTAAGTGGTTTTTACAGGTGTGTCCTTACTTTTGCTGTGTCGAATTGTGAGGAAACGCAATTAATTTCTTAATTTTTCTTATTTAATAACATGAAGTTCCCAATTTTTTTTATAAGCTTGAAGTATAATAATATACTTTTTTATTTTTAACCATTTCAATTTGTTTTTCATTTTTAAACACAAAGTTTTAACGAAATTAAATTAAAAAATACTGGTGTGTCCTTAGTTTTGCTGGCTACTGTATTAAAAATAATTGGTCTCGTAGCTTGGCTTCCTATAAGGTATAAACAACCAAATACACAAAAACATATTCACTTTTAATATTTATTTTATATCATTAAATACTCATCACATGAAAAAATTAAAGTAATTAAAAAGTTCAAATTATGGTCATGTCATACGTATTTCATCATGGGCGGCATCATCCGTATCAGGAAGAAGTAGTTTGATAGTATCTGATGAAAAATGCTTTTTTATCTTTCGTGCTTTTTGTGTATTGCAGCTTAAAAATCACATCACAACATCATTTCCATGTTATCTCTCAAAGTTGCAAAACTCTTATAATAAGAATTCTGGGCAATAAGTCATATAAGTATGTGTATTTTTCAAAGTGCATTTTAGTTAACAACCTGCATGGGTGCATTTTTTATATACCTATACCGTTTTTAAATGTAATTTGAATTTGTAACGTTTTTAAATTAGGTATGTACATATCTAACTATATTTTCACAAGAAATAAAGTGTCCTGGAAACGATCAAGTCTTATATAGATCGCAGGTAAACAAAAACAGTTTAATAGGTGTGTATGCGATAGGTTGAGTTATAATTATTCCTGATAAGACAGTTAGTAAATTTAAATTTATGAACTAAGAACTGAATTTTAAGAAATTTTTTTTTTTAATGGCAGGTAATCCATCACATTGGTAGTTGTTAAAAGTGATTTAAATAATATTTCACATCAATAATTCGAAAAACACAAAAGTTTATGACGACAATAAAGTATAAGAAAAAGTGCGTTATGAGCAAAAATAGAAAAAAAGATAAAATTTTCAAAAAATCACCAAAAATAGTGGCGCAAACATGCGCAAACTTTTTTTCTTTTTTCTTAAATTAGAGATCTCATATTTTATTGTGGTATATAACATTATTTGTAGAACAGCTGACCTCACTTTCAAAAACCTTTTCCTTTTTTTTTTTTGGTAAGAATTTATAGATATATGTATGCATAATTTTTTTTATAATTAATATTTTTTAAATAAATATTTGAGATAATTTTTTCTTTTTAAATATTAAAAATAGCTGCTTATGGAATCTTTCAGGTAAAAAAAAAATCAATGTAATACCTCTTTTCGTTTAGCCACAAAAAAATATCATATAAATATCTTGAAGTCGAAAAAATTCAATAAAAACGCATGCAATTTTTTCACTTTCCTGACTTTAACAGTGTCCCACAACTACAAATCTTAACTTTCAATCTTTAAAATGCACGATATGATGTAGAATTTTTTTTTTTTTTTTTTTTTTATATCATTTAGCTTATAATTAAAATTATAAGATAAATTAGAAAAAAAAGAGCAATAGCATCGCAGGCCTTCAGCTCACAAATGTTTAGGATAGAACTTTACATTATTATATTGTTACAAATATATACATATATAATATATTTATAGGTACATATTTACAATTATTCATATAATACTTATTGTTTCTCTTATACATATGTATGTGTCTAGCTTAAATTTCATTATACAGCTTTGATGTTTTTAGGAATTTGGTTAATAGTATTATATTTTGTTTAGTAGGGTGGGTTAAAATGGATAAAGGATCAAAGTTTTGGAAGATTGAGATTCTTGCATTACTGGTATCTTGGCAATCGGTAAGGAAATGTTTTGGGGTTGTTGGGTACGTAATATTACAGCTGCAAAATGGATTAAAGTCAGTGCCAAATAGGCTTCCGTGTGTTAAATTAGAATGGCCTAGTCGGAATCTAATATATTTGATAAAATCCAGCCTTGTTATATATTTGTCATAGTCTTTCATATAGTCGGTTATTGTATTTTTATCCTTGTTAATCATTCGATACCAGATTGAGCAGTTATTAAACATGTTTTCCCTGTCCTTGGAAGTATAATGCTGCACAATATATTCTTTTATGTCCTTTTGATTAAGGTTAATAGCAAAGATTAATGGCTGTTTTTCTGCACTTTTTGCAGCATTGTCGGCAAATTCATTGCCGCGAATCCCGCTGTGTCCAGGAACCCATACTAATTTTATGTCCGGAAATCTTTTGATTAAAATATTTCTTATATTTAATGCGTATACTGTAGTGTTTGAAATGTTGGCAACCGAATACAATGAAGAGAGGGAATCAGAACAAATTACAAATTTTCCACTTTTGTTTTCTATTTTCTTCAAAGCCTGGTAAATTGCAATAATTTCTGCTGAGAAAACTGAGCTGTAGTTAGGAAGATGGCAAATTTCTAGAATATTATTATCCGAAGTTATACTGTATGTAACACCGGACGCGGTTTTTGATCCGTCTGTGAATAGGAATTCATGGTCTAAGAGCTCTTGTTTTAAGCTTGCAAATAATTTGTAGTATTCAGAAGCAGTTGTATTGCTTTTAACATACTGGTGGAGAGATGTATTAATCGATGAACTATTGAAGAACCAATCTGGTTGTGGTCTATTCTTTTGTTGTAAGTGGTTAGTTGGAATTTCTATGTTTTTGCAAAGCTGAATCATTCTGTATAAACAGGAAGGGATTTTTGGAACTTTCTTTGATCGAAGCAACTTTCTAGTAATATACTTAATAGAATTGTTGTGGCAAGCAGAAAAAAGTTTAGTTGTGAGAATATCTCTTTGTATGTCAAGGGATCTTATATTAGATTCGTACCATAAATTTGATAACCGTGTTGATCGTAATGATCCTAATGAGGTTCTAATGCATGCGTTTATAATTGTGTTGATTTTATTTATTTGAGATTTTGGCGCATAGCCGAAAAATTGCAGACCATAATTTACCTTTGAAAGAACAAGTGCTCGTGTTATTGAAATAAGAGTAATTGGGCTTGAGTTCCATTTAGGGTTAGACAACAGTTTCATTATATTTAACCTTTGGAATAAAGATTTTTGCAGGTTATCAATATGTGTTGTCCAGTTGTAACGGTTGTTTATGAAGAGACCTAATAATCGTAAAGATTCAACTCTAGAAATGTTTATAGTTGACGCACGAATTTCGCAGTTACAGTTTTTAAGCCGGCAAATATGAATGTATTTACATTTATTGGAAGATAGTGAAGCACCCGAAGTTTCGCACCAATTATTTATATCATTTATGACACTATCGATATTTAATATAAGTCTTCTGTTCCGTTGCGATTTGATTATAAGGTTAAAGTCATCGGCGTACGCGCAAAAGTCTATTTCTTTATGTAAGGTGATGATAGTACAAAGTTTGTTGAAAGCTATTAGGAAGATTATTACAGACAGAGGGGAACCTTGGGGAATACCATTGTGTAAAGGAAATATATTGGAATATTGTCTTTTGATGCGTACGGTTATTTTTCGGTTCGTCATGAAATTTGCTACATACCTGATGATATTATGACCGACTTTCCATTCTAATAATTGGTCAAGTACAGAATGAATGCCAATCTTTTCAAATGCCCTTTCAAAATCTAATGACAGAACGGTCACGTGCTTTCGAGTTGAGAGGCAGTTAGCAATTTGATAATCTACATACAGTAGACTATCAATTGTAGAGCACCCCTTCTTGAAGCCATTTTGTCGGTTATCCAGTAGTTTGTTGGATGTTACAAACCACCATAACCTATTAGCAATTATTTTATCTAGAACTTTTGCTAAACAAGAGTTAAGTGATATGGGGCGATAAGAACTCAACGCTGTTTTGTTATTGCCAGGCTTCAGAATGGGGATGACTACACTATTTTTAAAATACTGCTGGATAAAGTTGGTAAAAATTCTATTATATAGATTCAAAAGTCTCATTTTCAGGTTGGAAGGTAACATTTTTAACATAGGATAAGAAATTCTATCCATTCCTGGTGTTTTTCCTTTAAGTTTATTTAAAACTGAAGAAAGTTCAATAAATTTAGTTTCAGTTTCTATTTTTTTGGCGTCAGGGCATACTGATATTCTAGAGAAGTCAATGTTCACACTTTGTTTTTTTGATTTGAAGGTATTAGAGAACTTTGAGTCTTCCGAATTATTGGACCAGTATTCACCGAATTCATTACCTATCATAATTGCATCCGTTAACACAAAGTCAGGATTTTTGGAGGAGGAAATGCAGTGAATTTCATGTGATAATTTTAAACCAGTAAAGCTGCGTATATTTGACCAAATTTGATCAATTGGTGTTGATGGGGTGATTTTGGACGTCAGTTTAAGAATTGATGCCTTTTTCGAAAGTTTAATATTTCTTTTGTATATTGCATTAGCCTTTTTGTAGGACAATAAGTTGGGTTGAGTCATATTTCTTTTGAACATAAGCCAATATCTATTTCTCTCCGATTTTAATTCTTCGAGCTTTTGATTCCACCAAGTAACTTTCCTTGGACGAAAATGCGGCTGAGGTATAGACATGTTTGCCGCTTGAAGTATTACTTTACGAATATTAGCAGTTTCTCTGTTTAAGTTATCACTAACAACCTTCCATGTGTCAAAAGACTCGCATAAATATTTATATTTTTTCCAGTCTGTGTCAAATTTTGGTTTACTTAAATGATAATTACCGCGCCTGGTAGGAAATAGCGTGATCAGAATGGGAAAATGATCACTTCCGTATAAAGTTGTTTCAGTTTTCCACTCTGCTTGCGATGCAAGTATGGGTGAACAAAACGTAAGGTCAATATAAGAAAAATTACCATGGGTGTTCAAATGGGTTGGAGATTTATCATTCAGTAAAACTAAGTCCGTTCTAACAACATAGTTAGATAAAATACTTCCCTTTTTACTGTTTGAGTTTGAACCCCAATTCATGTGCGGACTGTTAAAATCGCCAAGAACTAAACTTGGTAAATTAGTTTTAAATGACTTTTCAAGCATTTTTTCTGTGAAGTTTGCCGTAGGTGAAATATATGTATTGAATACAGTAAATTTAATTTTTGAAACTATTTCAATAGTTAAAACATCAAAGTCATGGGAATTAAATATTTGTTTGTGCTCCAAAGATTTATGAACTAATATAGATATCCCACCGTATCTTGTTGTTGATGAGTTCAAGGCGTATAGGGAATAGTTAAGAGGAGTTGGAATATTTATCAAGGAATGAAGATGGGTTTCCTGAATACAAATAATTTTGGGGGAGTGGATTTTTATAAGTATTTGCAATTCTTTATAATTATTTAAATAGCCGTTCATGTTCCATTGTAATATAGTAAGACTCATTGTATTGTATACAGTGTTAAATAAACAAACATATTGCAAAAAAGAAATATACGAATTAGTTTTCTCATTAAACTGCTGAACGGCCCTAATATAATAACTATAAATTCAAATGTTTTAAGAATAATTGTGTAATTCTTTATGATATTTCTTCGATAAACTGACAAAGAGAAGAGAATAGTTGTTGTAATTTGTGTAGTTTTTTTTTTGAGAAGTTTAACTGGAAAAAGCTGAAATGAATTAATGATAATTGAAATATTTTTAAGAGAATGTGATTGATTTGTATTTCTGATGTCAAAGAGAAGAGTTTAAATGAGAGAGTAACTGAGGATTTATGAGAGAAATAAAAATTGATAACTAGGTGTAAAGAAGTTATTATAAATTTTAATAGGAACAGATTAAGAGCTAAATTAAATGAAATTATGAATGAAATAAAATAATGCATGTATTGAAAAGATGAGAGATACTGATATTTTTGTTGTTTTTTATACAAAGAATAAATGATAAAATGGGTAAAATAAACTAATTTTGAAAGCAAAACTGAGAAGATAACAGAACATTGGGTACGATGAACAGAATAATTAAAAGAAATAATAAAATGTGACATTGTTAAGAAGTTATTTTTGGACACTACGTTTTGATTTACGTGTAGTTTGTTTAATTTTATTTCTCAGTTTTTTTGAAGCATTTTTAGGTAAAATAATTGGCTGATTTCCATTTACTATTTGTGAAGAGCTACTTAGATGGTCAGTTTCCATTTCTGATAAGGAGTTGTCGATGTCGCTGATTAGATCCGAATAGTCCTTAATAAAACGAGGTTGCTGCGTTGCTGATGTTGGAGCTATAAAGCTGGATGTGGAAGGTTTATCTCCAGTGCTACCTTTTACTATTGTCGAAAAGAACGTGCCTTGTTGAGGGTGTCTCTGCCTATATAAGAATGTTGCCTTCTTTTTGCCTACCTTTTCCAAAGTTGATATAGTTTGTATTTCCTTCTCTTTAAGAAATATTGGACAGCATCTATCAAATGTAGCGTGGTTAGTATCTTCTACTTGATTATTTTTGCAGTTTATGCATGATGGTTGGAGTAAGTATTTCTCTTTTATTTCCTCGTTAGTATGAAAGTTGTGGGAACAATTACCGCAAATTTTTTGGTTTTTGCAGACTTTTGCAATGTGACCATATTGTTGACAGTTTTTGCATTTAAGGGGAAGAGGGATATACGGACGAATTCTAACTTTTTCATACCCGATATTTATGTCAGAAGGTAAAACTGTTGATGCAAATGTAATAACGACCAGCCCGGTCTCTATCAATTTACCATCTACATTCTTAAGAATTTTTTTTACAAAACTAACATTTTGTTCTTTTAGTTCTGAAAGGATTTCAGATTCTTCTATTCCACGAAGGTCATTTGAGTAGATTACTCCTTTGGCGAAATTTAAGGCTGGATGTTCTTTTATACTTATCTTTATCGTGGGAGAAAGTGAGGTTAATTGAATTAATCTGCTAGCCTGCGTAATTGTCTTTGTTTGGATCAGAATTGATCCATTTACCAACTTCTTACATTGTTGTACTTCTCCTGCGGCAACGTTGTCAACTACCTTTTTGATTAGGAATGGTGAAACATTCGACAAGGTGTCTGAGCTTTCTATTCTTTCCATTACCAAAAATTTTTCTCCAGGAGAGAGAATGCTTAGACTTTTTGTTTTATCAAGGGATATCAATGGGTTGTATATCCCACCCCTGTCGGGTGGTTCAGTCATTTTATAATAATTTTTTATTTAATTTTAAAAACTATTCACTATTTGTGTTTAAAAATTCACTATTTGTTTTTAAAGAAAGTTTAAAATACTTTGTCGCAACGTGGTTTTATAAATAATAACCACGAAAACAGTTTTTTGAAACCCGCTATAAATCACTTCAGAAGTATGTCTTTACTCAGAGAGAGTTCAATATTGACGATATGTATTTATTATTTGAATCCTATTTTTTCTTTCTTAATTTTCAGTTTTTTTTTTGTAAAATTTTTTTTTCGTTCGTTCTGTTTGACGACAAATTCAAAACTGATCTGCGTAATTACTTCTTAGGTTTTCATCAAATTAATTTTTGCCTTTTTGGCCAGCTTTTTGGGTCAAATACTCCTCTGTGGATCGGTCGGTTGTTAGTTCGTTTGGAGGGGAACATAAAATGAAGGGAGGGGAGCGTGGACACTTGTGTGTGCTTGAAATTTTACAGATCTTTGCTGTCGTTTGTTTACTTCTGCGAGTAGAGCGTGTAAATGTGTGTGTATGTACATTAATACAAAGGATTGGCGATATATACGCTCCTTATATGAATGGCGTTTTTCCTAAACACATTTCTGTGAATACATTGGGAAGTAGTTGGAAAGCAGCTTAGATAGATTTAAATCATTTATCAGAAATTATATTTAATTCATATATTTTAATTGCAAAATGACTAACGTATTCTACGTCTGACCTATGCGCCCGTGTTATCTAGCACAGGCTTGTATTTTTTTTCTTTTTATTCATTCTATTAACGCTTATTTTATGTATGTATTTCTTTGTTATTTTAAATTTCTCTTGCTTCAAATCGTTGGTTTATTTTTTTTCCGCTAAAATTCATTTATTGTATCTTCAAAAATTAAACTAACAATAAGTATTCAAATCTTAAATATAGATATAATAATTAGGCCCAACCAGTGTCGGACATAAACTTAGTGATAGTAATTAAAAATACATAAATGTCATGTTAAGCACAAAAAATATTTTCAAAGAATTTCATCTGCAGTGTTGCGTATTAATGCCGTAGTATCCCTCTTTTTTAAGCGGATGTGTCCAGTAAAGTTCAAGATGTTACGAGCAAGGGGATTAGGATGGGACTCGAGTTTTGTTAAATATTTGCCTGCATATTTTGCAATTTCAGCGGTCACAAGTGGCATATTTAAATCACGATGTAAAATTGAATTTTTCATGTACCATGGAGCCGATGTTATTAACCTTAAAATTTTTGTTTTGCATTCGTTGGATTCTCTCTATATTGGAAGCTGAAGCAGTGCCCCATAGCTGAATTCCGTAACACCAAATGGGTTTCAAAAGCGACTTGTATAATAAAAGTTTACAATCTAGACTGAGGGTAGAATTTCTACCAATCAGCCAATGTATCTGGGTTAACTTAAGTTTTATTTGTGTCAGTTTAGAGTCAATGTGGATTTTCCATGTGAGGCGTCGGTCGAGGTGCATACCAAGGTATTTCACCTGTGAATGTTGAAGAACAACTTGATTGTTGATTCGAATGGGGGAACAAGTATCTCTTCGTAGCGTAAATGTGACATGAACACACTTTTGTTCATTTACTCTTATTCTCCATAAGTTCAACCACAGTTCCAATAGGTTAATATGTTCCTGAAGATATCGGGATGCCTCGTGAGGGTTTTCATGCATACTAAGGCAGGCTGTATCATCGGCAAAAGTAGAAGTGAGGATATTATATCACAGGTATAAATCAAATACAAAACTGGACCCAGTATACTCCCCTGTGGCACACCGGATGAGATTGTTTCAGGCACACTAATGAAGTCTCCTTCCACGACAGTGAACTTTCGGGCAAGAATGTAACTTTCCAAAAGATTTACAATGTTTATTGGTAGATATGTCTTCAATTTTAGAATTAGGCCTTCATGCCACACTTTATCAAATGCCTGAGAAACATCAATAAAGAGGGAAGAGCAATACTTCTTTTCTTCAAATGTTCTTCTTATAAAATGTACCAATCTATGACATTGTTCAATGGTGTTATGCTGACTTCTAAAACCAAATTGATGGTCCGGTATGCACCCATTATCAGTTAGAATTGGGGACAATTTTGTCATGAGAAGCTTTTCGAAGAGCTTTGAAATTGTTGACAGTAAACTTATTGGCCTATATGACTCAGCCTTGGTAAGATCTTTGCCCGCCTTTGGAATCATTTTGACCATGGCAAGTTTCCAGCTGTGTGGATAATACTCCAGTCGTAAAATGCCATTAAAAATAAATAACAGGATTCTAATAGCAATACGAGGCAAATTCATCAGCATCTTGTTACTAATTCCATCAATACCCGGGGCCTTCTTTGGATTGGTTTCAGCAATTAGTTTTTGTACATCTCGCATCTTAAACTTTATGGGTCGAGGGGGTAGAGCAACTACACTCGGCAAATCAACAGCACCAGTACATGTGTTTGGGGTAAATACGTGTTTTAAATGCCTAGCAAATATGTTACCTTTTTCAGTATTGTTTCTTGCCCAACCTCCGGTAGAAGTGCGCAGGGGTGGTTTAAACTCAACTGGTGTTTTAAGTTTTCTAGCAGCGCGCCACAAGGAGTAATTAGATGCTGCTGTAACATCGAGACCTTCCAGATAGTTCTTAAGAGAAGCAGATTTTTCAGATGCAAGCAACTCTTGGAGTCGTTTAGTGCATTCTCTAAGTCTGATTTTATGTTGGGGTGATCTGTGCTGTTGCCATTCCCTTCTAGCTCTTCTTTTTTCACATACGAGACGTTCAATATCCGCAGAATAAATTCTATTGAACCCAGTCTGCGGATAGGAAGTAGTGGCATGTTTAGCAGCCTGTTTAATATTCTCGGTAAGATTGGCAATGTTAAGTTCAATATCATCGGGAGTTCTTAGCTTGATGTTTTCTGTACAGTGACTACTGAGATATTTTTTGAACCCCAGCCAATTAACACGATTTAACACCTTCACATATGGGTGAGGTAAGTCACTTCTTAGAGGGCTACAAATTGTAACGATCGTTGGCGAGTGATCGGAGGAGAGATCATGAGAAGCTTCAACATGAATTAAATCCCTAGAGATATTTTTCACGACGCCAAAATCTATAACATCTGGAATTTTTTGTATGTCTATATTATGTATATATTTCTCAACTTGATTTTTTAGAGACACTTCACAGCACGGCTATTGGATGTCGAATGAAATATCAATAGTAAATAAGTTTCAAGTCGAAAAAAATTTCCTTATACATATATTTTTGTGAATTTGATTTCTTTGGAAATTTAGGATTGAAAGTTATTTTGATTCCTTGGATTGAAATCCCTCCCGCTCCTTTGTGCGATCTTTTGGTTAATTTTTATTTGAGCTAATTTGCAAGTGTTATTCCAAACATTCGCGTACACATATTTCCCACTGATGACTTGATGAAGTTAAGTCTTGGTTTGGTCATTGTTCTTTTTCTTAAGATTCTTTTTCTTATTAAAACTTTCATTATATGATTGGATCAATTTATATGCTTTGCTAATTGCATGGCAGAGTTTGAAGGTGACCTTAATGACAGCAAATTTCACTTAACGTCAATTTATGCTATAGAGGTTTACCGTTTTGAACCGAAGACAATTTGGAGTCATATTAAGAAGACTGCATACGAAAAGTTTCTAATGGACGCGGAGTAGGAGCCTAAAGATGAGGATGATTCACTGGATCAAGGTCAAATATAAAAGCACGTACTGTACACATAGATAAAATTTTCGGTGATATCTGAGTCCTTAAAGACAAAAGCCATTACTGATTACTGAAGCAATTAGAACGAGAGATAAACTCTTGCATTTCCATTTTGAAACTACATAACATGAATGTAGCAATTTTCTTTTTTCTGTGCCCAAACCGCATGCGCTAAAATGCATTAACATTATGGGATAAAACGACTATTCCGAAATAGAGCCTCTTAGATGAGTTCATCACTAATCGTTACAGAACTTCAGAGTCGGTGTCTGAAATTCGAAGGTCCAATAGTTCAAGCAATTCTGACTAAAGATTGCAGTCCAGCTCCAATTTGAGTTCCAACAAAAGAGATCACAGTTTTCAAGCGAATGTTAGTTGCCCGAAACGTCAGATGTGTTCAAACGAACACCATGCTATTCGCCTTTTCCCAAAATTTCCCAAAATAGATTGCCAGAAGAGATTAAATGAAATTTAAAATTCCTACTTTATTACAGTCCACTACCATTCCAAAATCGGATAGGGTGCAATATTTCTATGCGATGAACTTAGTAAGCATTTATGGATTAATATTTTCTACACTCATCTCGGATCGCCTGTTCAATCTTCTGAAGCTAACCTACCAGCGCACAAGTGCACAGATTTCAGTATTAAATAATACTGTTTTTGCTAAAATTAATCGTAAGTGTTCCCTTGTATTGGTCTGGAGATCACTCATATTTCTGATAATCTTCCTTTCCAAGATATTTCGATTTCCATATTTTAGAACCTTCCACTAGCAGATCCTAAATTCTATTGCAGTGCGAAGATAGTCTTCGTACAGGTGTTATTCATGGTGTTTGTGAATCATTAATAACGCAAGGATCCATTTTTGGATTGATTCTTGCAGGTCTTGTCAATACTGCTCCCAATACTAATCACTCAATATTTTCGAATTTTCCCAGGCTTTTGGGAGGTAGGGAATCTTCCCATGAAGAACTTTATATCTCTCTCTGATAGATCATGTGCGTGGCTCTTCATAAGCATAACAAAAGGGATAATGATGGAAGGATTCCTAGAATCTCTGAATTTATGCCAGTCGAGGTCCACTGCAATTGCACAGTTCTTTCGCAACGAGCCTACACTACTTCGATCTCCAGTCTTAAAACTTGTTTACGACAATGCGGTTCAGGAGCTTGGAGTCTTGGGTCATATTTGGAAAGTTGAAATGCGGACCCAATCCGAAGTTTTAAATGCTAGTATATTAGATACCCATTCATGTGGTCATCAAGCCCGTACCACATCAAAAGTTCGTATGATGTTCAATGCTTCTGCAGCTTCATTTTGAACCAGTTTTTCAAAATGATACTATTTTGATTTTAAAATGCGAGTTTTCGAAATTTGTCTTTAATGCCGACATATAAAAACTGTACAGACAGATCTTAGTAAATCCCAAACACACTCCATACCATTTTTTTAAGACATACATATATACAGGCTGAATGTTGCAAAGGCAACCTGTCGCAGTTGCACATAATGATTAATTTTATCCGCCATATTAGTAAAATGTCGAAAATTCTGTTGCCTTTAACAAAAAACCCAATCTTGCAGCCTTCTGCTAGCAAGATTGTGTTAAAAGATAATCAAGATTACATCCAAAAAATTCATCCAAAACTCCAATTTTGTTGCTTCATTTCATTTAATATTTTCCATTATTTTCCTATTGGGGTTCAACGAATCCTAAGTGAACAAATCGATTAAATTTATTTGTTTAAACCATCTACTCATACATAGATCGATCTCTACTATTTCCTGGCAGATTTCGCAAAAACACTTTTTCCCTGAAATAAACAGTGTTATTGGAAGAAAAACTATATCTGCAATAAAAATATTAAATTTACAATTATTTTACAAAACAAAAGCATACAGAAAAATACAGATATGAACATGGCAGACAAGAACAAGTTGCTTCCTAGAGGGAGTACACCCGAAGTCAGTTAAAATATTGTTACGTTTTTACCTTTTTAAAAACGGTTTCCGTGGGTACTTTTATTGCATTGAAATTAAACGCACAATACTTCAATTTTCAGTACTTAACAGCTACTACTTTATTGAATTTAATACCGCTGTACTATGCTCAAAAGCAATAGTAAGCACTTATTACACTACACGATCACGGTAAAGTCTAACTAATCACTCACTAATTACTGACTCAACACTGCACTATAGGTCAAATGGAAATTTTTCTGTGCGAAATTAATAACTACTACAAAAACATGGTATTCAAACCAAAGCTTGTAAGAATTCCACAAGCAAGCTTAACCCTATTTAAAAAAATGAAATTTAACCCATTAATGACCAATAATTAACCCTTTTTCAACCATTAAAGCAAACATAATACATTGAGTTGATTATTTTATTATATTATAACATTTAGAAATTGCTTAAATCTAATTCATTTTGTAAATTTAAATCAAAAAGGGCTTCCTCACTTTCATCAATATCATCAATTTCTTCGTCTTGGTTGCTAAGCTGACATTCTTCTATGGACCCGCTGCAACATAATAGCTCAACAACTTCAGGTGGAAGTGATGAACGTTTACGCTTTTGTGAGCGTCTGGTTAAAAATGTTGTGGAAATTAATGGATCTGAAGTATCAACAGCCCTATTAAATATATGTAACAGGTTATTGGTGCGGCTGTTTTTGCGGGCGTGATGCAACCGATCGCCTTTGTATATTTTGTGTCGCTATTCAGACGCTTCTTCCCCAAGAAAACCTATTGGTAGTGCGCTGTTTTCTATTATTTGTTTTGAGTGTATGAGTACTTTATGGATCGTGGCAGTCATTGGCAATCAGGGATATAACTCCTGAAAACGTTTTGCCGCTTCAAAGCAGTATATTTCAAATTTATTTGAATCGATTTTAAACTGGCAGGATAAGCAAATCAAAATGATTTTGAATCGAAATATTATATCATTGTCAACATCAGTTATTTTAGAAAAAATATCATGCTCAGTAAAAGCTCGACGAACAGTGTTTCCGTCATTTGTGGAACCAAAACCACCTACTCTGGGCATGTCCACGCAAAGTCCAAACTTTCTCCAAAAATCTTTTTGTATTTTTTCTTTTCTTTTCTTTTCTTTTTAAGATAGTTACTTTATCATCTCCTCGTATCTGCCACTTTTGTAATTTGCATTTATAGCCTAAATGTAATACAAACTCGAAAAATATTATCCAGCAATGAAGGGGGCTAAATCCAAATTTTAAGTTTTCCTCTTTGGCACTCACTTTTATAATCAAATATTTTCATGAAGTCTTTAGGTGTAGCAGCACAAATGGGACAAGCCTGGTTTGATTTCGTTCCAGTTATAATGCTCAAAACTTTTTCATCAATTAGTGTTAAAAATAATTTAAATGAAACTTCAACGAATTTTCCATCACCAATTGATATCCGAATGTTAGTCAAAGCGTCAATTTCATTTTTTAAGTCTTGTTCTTCTTTTAGAACAACTTCTTTTGTCTTCTTTACGTACTCTAGTTTAATGGGACGACAAAATCTTACAGATTGCGGTGTGCTGTTGTTCCAAATTGGCTTTCCCGATAAGGACATTAAACGTAAGGGAATAACTGAAGTAGCAAAAGGGGAGGCATCCCAGTTTTTTAACGAACTTGGTTCATTAAATGCTTGCTTAAATTGAGCTTGACCAGTGCTACTATCAAATCCGTAGCTTAATATTAATTCGGAGCTTAAAAAATCTGTCTCCTCCGCTTCCATTACAGCTTGAACTACTTCTTTTTGCATTTCAACAATTCTTTCAGCTGTATGAAGTAAACTAGATTGCAACGAAACTTTAGCAAGGGTCTCATTTGCTGTTATACTCTGAGGTCGGCATTTCAATTTTCCGGCTGTAATTTTACTATAGTGTGGATAAATATCGCAGTTTCTTGATTTGCTTTCGTAGCGTATTGCATTATATTGTTCCTTTGAAAAATTGTATTCAAGAAGGAAAGCTAAAGCCTCATCAGCAGAAAGTGGAATTGGTTTTTTGATATCATGATTACACATTTTTCGCATCTTTGATGGCCTTGTCGGGCTTTTTATACTTTCTTTCAGGACTGCAGCCAAATGGAACTCACCTTGTTTACGAGCCGATGTTGCTGCTGCACAAACGAGAAGGTTAGTATCGGGTTTCGCAGTTGAAAGATTTGCGACTTCTGTTCTTTTCCCAAATTCTGATTTTGCGCTGAATGGGATAGCTGGACGTCCAACACCGGTAGAAGTAGGTTTTTTTGAAATATCACTTACCACAAAATGTAATTCAGAATTCAGCCACGTTTGATTTTGATCCTTAAAGACATTTATCTTTCTGCGACATTTTTCCCACCTTTGAGCCAATTTTAAGCCAAAAAATGTATTGTTTGCTTTATATTTTTATTAATTTCATCCGAAATAGTATTAAATTTGATTTTGTTAACAACGTGTTTGAAAACCGCATCAAATTTGCCTTTCTTATTACATTCTTTTCGCCATATTTCAAACAAGTTTTTTTTTGAAACAGAGGTTACCTACAGGAAAAGGCATAACCCAGAAAACGCAAATAATCGCAATTTGTCACAAACCAAAATTAACTCATTACATTATATTTAATCCACTTCTTCAATTTGAAAGAGGTCAGATGGGGTCAAAATTTTTAAACGCTTACGGAATGTAAATGTTAAAAAAAACTGAACCCTTTGAAAGTAATGTTGTCTAATGAGTTCTTTTTAAGTATATCGACATAAATATAAAGCAGATATAATTAAAAACAGTAGAACTTACCTGTCTCTTTATTTTCCATTTAAATTAATATTATTATAATAAACACAAATCGAGAAAAACAAACTTAAAGTTGACCTTGCTCTATTGAACACTCTAGCACGTTTGTAGAAAGAAATGCATTGATTGACTTTGACGTACAAATGTGTAACGGTGCTTTTTTTAATGCAAAAAAATATCACACGTCTTTGTTTTGAAGTATTTCCAATTAAAAAACAACAACAACAATAGTAAAACGGCATTTTGATTTTTATCAATTTAGCACAGAAAAAGCTGTCATTTGACCTATTGTGCACTGGCTGAACTGCTGAACGTTGATGTGCGCAGTTTATATACTCTCACTGATCATTACTCGAAGCTGTACACATCATCCTCCCAATAAACCAATTTTTAAGCAAAATATAACTGTATTGGAGAATAAGCTTATCACAAGACATTTTTAATAACCTTTTATAAACGTACTTATTATTTGCCTGTATCTGTTAAAAATGACAACTGTTTTCCTAAATATGTTTACTATACACTTGTCTTACTAATAGTTTTACAAGCACACCTGTAAAAGACTTATGCCCACTATAGTTTCATAAACTGGCCTTCGTAGACTAGTAGGTAGTGTACTAGACTCGTAGTGCGAAGGTCGCAGGTTCGAATCCTGCCGCAGAACTCTGGCAGTTTGTGTTTGATAATTAAATGGAGCGCACAACAAGCCTTCACTGACTTAAGTGTATGTCGTATGACATGGGCTATCACACCCCTCCAATCAATCTAACCTAACCTAACCTATAGTTTCGTAACAGTTTTTTTAAACGATATTCTGTTATATGGCATCGTAAACTTCGCATTGTTTGCAAAATGCCTCAGTTAAGTTTATTTCTTTCAGGTGTAAAATGTTTAAAAGGAAAAAAGTGAATTAGAAAAAGTAAAAATTATTAAAAAATAATGCCATACAAATTTGAACAAAGTGTTCGAAGCGAATCCAAAGAAATTGTTGATTTGCTTCTAAATATAAATATATCAAGAAAAGAAAGAATGAAGATTCTTATGAAGCTCTACTTGATTCAAGTCAAGTTGAAACTTCTTATATTCAGGATGACTCCTTCAGTGATGAAAATATAGAGCAAAGTGAAAACAAGTTTTTAAGTTCGGAAGAAAGTGAGTTTATGGATGTAAATAATGATGATATGGACATAAGGAGGGAAATTGCTTCATGGGCTGTTGAACATACCATTACAAATAGGGCAACAAATGATTTGTTACATATTTTACGAAAATATTTTCCTTTTGCCAAAAGACTCAATGTCTTTGAAACAAACACCACGCTTTGCTCCAATTATTTCAATTAATGAATTAATAATATATGTACATATGTATATAATTTAAAAATACATATATTTTCGACAAAAAGGATTAATAAAAATAATTTAATAAAAAAATCGGATGAAGGCACTAGCAGCGTGTCATTTTTGGTGCAAATTGCTTTCCAACTCGAACATTGCAACTATTTGCATCAAACATGTAATACTGCTTATGACTAACTTATTTGGTTATATTCCTAAGCTTACCAAAAAATATTACCAATGTAAGCTTATTGGAAGTATGATTAGGAAACTATTTTTCTGTAAGCTTGTTATATACTTACAGCCTTATTCAAAAAAACTTAACACAGGTTGGTAAACCAACTTTAAATAAAATTCCTTAAAGTTTCATTCAAAAACGATTATTAGCTTAACACACGTACTTTAAACCAACTTTAACATTAAAGAATTTAAAGCAGCTACTCACCTACTTTAAAGCGATGTTAAAATATTTTATTGTTTTGACAAACAAAGTTTTGTGAACAAAATTATTGATAATATTTGAAATTGTGTGGATTTGTGAAATAAAAAAAATGGATATATTAAATTTAATGAACAGAATTGGTAAAATTAATTTTTATTTTATGTGAAAATTATTTTCCAATGTAATTTTTTATTTAGAACGTGCCGCAATTAACGTCTGCCACATAAAAATTTAGAAAACTGGTGGTGATGCCGTGCAATATTACAAGAAAATGCTATACTTAGAGCATTTATTGAAAAATATTTTTAAAACCAATTAAATTAAAATACATACATAATTGGAAAACATATATTGACATACATATATATATCTTGATTTTATTTTGTTTTTCATTTAGAAATATTTATTTAAATACATATGTACATCCTTTTAAGTTCTTGTAATATCAAAAAATAACAAATAAAATTAATGAAACGAATACTAGTTCAAATATTGCAATGTAAATCAAATAAGGAATTGGTTTTATTTTAATTTACTTAACGTTTGTACTAATGCAGACTAGGTTACCAAAACAAAAAACATAATATTAATATTAAAAAGTTTTAAATAACTTAAAAGTAATTCCTTTTTTCCTTTTTTCACTGGTATTATTCTCATTGCTTATCTGTAGAACGAAATTTACTTCCAATGCTTTTTATGGGTGTTTTTTCTATAATTAACATACTCGTATGTATGTAAGTATGTATGTTTCTTAGCAAAATAATGTAAATATACAAAACGTTATAGTGATGTACATACAACCAAAACGAGTAAACAAAGCTCGTTCTTCAAGTAATCGGTTTAAAACATTTACAAAAAAATAGGCGTATTTATTTTACATTGCGATAAATCCATTTAGTTTATGTTTTTTATGTACTATACATATTAATTTACATCTTAAATAACGAAAAATTACATTTTTTATTAAAACTATGCAAAACATTATCAATATATCCGACTATCCGGATGAGTAATACTCGTTTGTCTTGCATCGTTAACTATAAAGAGACAAGAGAGAATGATGGTGTTGCCAGTATCAACATGTAAAATTTATTAAAGCATACACTAGCTAAAGTACTGTTTTTGAATAGGAATTTTTAACATAGGTTTGTTAGCCTTAACGTCTTTGGTAACTAATGTGAACTTCAAGCCTCAATTAAGTTTTTTTTTTTTTAATAAGGCTGTTAGACTTCTAAGCTTTTTGTAAGCACTGAGTAGTAATATTATCGCAAGGGATCAGTTTTCTTAATTAAATAATTATTAACAAGCCTTTTACAATACTTTTCACAATAAATTTCTAAGCTTAAGGCTTATAGTTATAAACTTGTTATAAGCTATTTCTATATAGTTTTGGTTTATTGGGTTAGCAGCCATGCGTATTCAACATGTGTGTTTGTGTACATTTACGCCACCGTCGCTTAACAAGTATGTATTTCTCGCCCAAGTTCTGACAAACGCTGCGTTTTCAAATCGCAAATCGTTTTTAAAACGCAAAACGCATTTAAGCATGTTCTGAAAACGAAGCGATTTGCTGGCGTTTTGCGTTTTTCGAAGTTGTGTTCGAATAAATAAAGAACATACATATGTTTTATAATAACAAAACATAAACACAGAAAAAATTATTCACAAAAATTTTTTAATTAAAGGAATTATCAAAAAATAAAATTTTAATATTTATTGTCAATCAGTAACAGGCGGCTTTTTTGTTTAATTTTATTTGTAAAATATCAGTGCAATGGCCGCAAATGCTTCTTCTTTTTATTTAGAGATGTTACATAAACACTTGCGAATAATTGGTAAGTTTCATCACTGGTAGCCGGTTTTCAAATAGGATCTTCCACAATTTTTTTGATCTCTCGTAAATGTTTGTAGGTGCTTGAACAGATTTTAAACTATTTTTGAATTTTTTACTACTTTCTAATTAAAATATCTGAACATAAGTTTAAAAAGAAATAACCAAACAAGTAATTTTAAAGTTAACACCAATAGCACTAAATTTTTTCGAAGATCAAATTGACCAGCTGTTTCCATAAATCGCCAGTAAACAGTAAGTAAACAAATGATACCGACAATTGACAAAAACAAAGCAAAATTTTAAATTGCCTATTTTTAATTAAAATCGTGAAAAAATGTTAAAAGTTTTTCCTCAAATAAAAACAAAACTTATTAAATTTAAGTTTTACATAATTTTATTTTCTCTTTCAAATGCAGTTTAAATAAAAATGACCAGATCGCTTCAGCATACACTAGTGGTTTGAAAACGCCAGAATTCTAGCGTTTGTGTTTGCCAGAACACCTGTTTGGCGTTTTCAAATCGAAAACGCAAATTTTAAGCGATATGCGTTTCTCAGAACATGGGCGTATGTATGCATGTATGTATAGTTGTCATGTGCTCATGACTGCTCTAGAGTAATTATGATGAATAATAAAAGCAAATAAGAATAACAACAATTCAGTATGTTCTAGAATTATTATGGGCGCATAAATGGTAAGCCACTCTATACCATCAATTCTGAACTGGTTATCTCAAATATTTTGCCCATCCTGAAGGAATGCTATAGCTTTAAAATATAAAATCGTGTTGCTGCGCTCGGTTGTCTGGTAAGTGAAATTTTGGAATTTTTTGGCAGAGCGACCAATGTTGCCGCAGTCCACAAAATTTTAATTCTATAATTTTTAACTTATTTTAAGGCACAAAGTAAATGAAGGGTTACAACTATAGGGACACAGAAAAAAAACGTAGTAATGGCAAATGATTTTAACCTTACCACAAATAGAATTTGCATTCGGATCGTTCTTAATAGCAGTTGCTATTTGTTGCAACTACTAAAGTGCTGTTAAATTAAATACAACTTACCAAATGCAGAAACCATTTTGCCAAAGGCAATTGATTTTACCCCAAATACAATTCGGCAAAAACAAAAAATGTATTACCAAATGCAATTGTCTTTGCCCCAAATACAATTCAACAAATACAGAAATGTTTTATCAAATGCCATTGTCTTTGCCCCAAATACAATTCATCAAACGCAAAAACCGTTTTTTTTTTAATTTTTCAAAATAGATTTTATTTATAAAAAACACAAAGAGAACAATAAAACTAAAAGTTTTTCATGAATACATGGACGTTATCATTTCCAACAATTTTGTTTAAATCATGACTAGTAATATGATACTTAAATTTAAAAAAATTTTGGAATCCTTTCTTATAACCATTGTACTGGCATAAATACTTAAACGTAACTGGCGTCTTATGAAAAATTCTTAAGTGTTGTAGGAACTCTTGGGATGTAGTAAATATACGACTACAAATTGAACAAATATGTGTGGGAGTTTTCTATATATTTATTTGACATTGTTTATTTTGTTTATAATATTTTGCACTTTCGCAATTTTTTCTAAGGATGGAATTTCGAAAATATATTCTTGTAAAAAAACCCACACATACGGGTATATTCTAGAATCCGAATTCACTCGAAAGTGGATTACTTTAGCATTTTGGTGTTCTGCAATTCACATCCCCATGTTTTTATTCGTTTTCAATTAGAGTAGGAAGGGGTGGGTGAAAGTAAAACGAATCGTACTTTATTCTTATAAATACTAACATTATTAAGAAAAATACAATTTTGGTTTTTAGTTTAGTGTTTTTTATTGAACTTCATCAAAAAAATTTAATTTTTCACAGAAATGTTAATGCAAACAAATTTTTTTAAACTTTGCCAAAAATTTCAATTTGGTTTTGGCAGCTCTCAGTTGTGTAAAAAAGCATGAAAAAAATACAACAATTTTGTTTATGTTCGAAAACACAAAGTTGCTCTACATAATAAAGTTTGATATGTCAATCTTTTTTGAACTAAATCTCAATGCATTTAGATATTATTGATAAAGAAAAATGAATTTTTTTGAAGGAAATTAAAACTAATTTCATTGCCCCTATTGCGGTTCACCACTCAACTCAGTTTGGTCGTGTGAGAGTCAACCCAACTTATGCACAACCAAACTCATTTTAGTTATTGCGATACACAACTGTTTTTAGTTGAGTTTGTCATAAAATTGCCAACCTAAAATATCGAATTGCCAACTTTAAATATCACGTTTGACAACTGAAATTTGAAGAAAATTAAACTGAAAGTGTTGTGGGAATAAAAAGTGTAAAATATTTTATTTATGTATTGTGAAACAATTTGTTAATTGAGTCTTAAAAGGTTATAAAAAGAATTCTGTACATATATTTAAAAACTTGTAATTCTTAAAAAAAATAATACCACTTGTGAATTTTAACATATAAAAAAATAAGATGAAATTTATCTACAACAGCAAACAATAAAATATTATTAATTTTTAAATTTATTCTTAAGTTTTTCTATTTTTAATTTATCGCACTCCACCTTAAGATTGTGGAGATCAGTAGCCTCATTTGCTTGTCGTTCCAACAATGCAAATTCTTTTTTTAATTTTTTTAATGTTTGCAGTGGATGCTGCAACGCCAAAAACTTGGCCAGATGGTGCCGCTTGCTCTTGCAAAGACAAGAGTTGTGAAACAGTATCATCAAGGCTATTTAATGGTGCCGCTTCCTCTTGCAAAGACAAGAGTTGTGAAAAAGTATCCTCAAGGCTATTTAATGGGATTTCTTGTGATGGGCCTCAACCTGTCGCCTGAGTGTTTCTTTTATTGTTTGCAAGTTTTTTCTTAATGCTTGCTTTATAGTGGATCCAAACCTGTGAAAGATTATAATTATATTAAGAATATTGTAATTGTTCAATATTATTTTACTGACACACTTACACGTTGCCATTCTTGAGATGTTCTTGTCGGTGGTCCCAAACTATTTAATTCTACAGCAAACTCTTCCCATAACTCCTTGCACGTATTTTCCGTTGCACCAAAATTTGGTTTTCCGCGAGCAATTTCCGGATTCCTGTCCATAATCTGAACAAGCCGCTCAAATTGGACTTTCGTTGTTATTTTCAAACTAATAAAAGTGTTTAAAAATTGTGAAAAAATTATTACAAAAATTGATACTTACGATCTCTCCATTTTGATTTAAATTTTCACCGCTTTTAAAAAAATTTCACTCTAACTGATAATGACACAACTACAATTAAGCAGTTGTGTATATTCAACGTTTTTTACGACCAAACTTTTACAAAGTTGAGAACGGCAATACCACGAAAAAACAGATACACAACTGAATAGTCAACTGGCAGTTTAGTTGAGAACGGCAATGCGAAATCACCTAAGACGACCAAACTGACACAAAAGTGGTGAACCGCAATAGGGGCACATATATATAAATCTATTTAAACAATAATTATAATAATTCGATTGCATTTAGTTGTAAAATCACAATGTAATAATCAGGCAATACTTTGTTTTAACAACATATGGTGCCAAGACAACGTAGTCGATATGCCTATAGCAGGCAAACGGCCGCGCTGATAAATAACGCAACTAGAAGAAGAAAAGAGAATAGAATTAATAATCTCTTTTAAAAAATTGTAAAATCAAAGCCAGCTTGTAAGGTCTTTGTATTTGTTGATGTGAATTTAAACTAAGAAGAGCATGTTTCATATTCAAAAGTTGTACGATGTAACGGTATATCAAATCCAGCAGATCAACCAAAAGCAAATAATTTTATTTTCGTTCGTTGTCTTTTTTGAGAGTATTGAATAATTTTATTTTCATTCTATGTTTCTTTAAGAATATTAATTTTGTTTTTATTCGCATAGAAAATTAATTGAAAAATTTGAATATCTTTGTTTTCATACTCTGTAAATTGTTTTACACCCAATTTTCAAGATGATTTTTTAAGACATGTCTTTTTTTATTTTCTTTTAAAGTTGCTCCCAAAATCATGTCACATTTTCATGATGATTTTTAAAACATGTCTACTTCTTCACTGTTGTTGTAAAAAACCTCTTATTTGACAGCCGGAGTTGTATTTTTTACTTTATCTTTAATTCCTTTTATTCCTATAATTTGGGCGCCAAAAACGGAATTTAATAACTTGAGAAGTAAAAAGTATTTAAAAAAGTAAATTTTCTTAAAAAAATCAAAATTGGGTGCTATACAGAAAAACCTCGAAGAAAGCAATGGAGGTAAAACTAGTTGACTAAAACTAGTGAGTGGGTGAAACAATGGCGGAAATGCTGAGTGGAGCGAGGTACATTTTCGTTTCTTATGAACGACTTCTTGGGAGATAAGTCGTCTTTTCTAAACTATATCAGAATAAGCCGAGAGACATTTAATTTGATACTCGCAAAAATCGAAGGTGATATAGTAAAACAAAATACCATCTTGAGAGAAGCGATAACTCCAGCAGAGAAACTGGCAGCCACACTTCCAATACCTCGCTACTGGAGAGTCCATCAAAAGCACAAATTATCAGACGAGACTATGGGAAACCTTTCTTTGTTGTGCAGTTCCGGAAGTATGCCAGGCAATTTGGAAACACTATAAATGAATATTTAAAGGTTTTTGAGTAGGTACATATGTATATGAAAAATAACTTATTTTATTGTGCCCATAGAATGTAATACTTTGGTTTATTATTTTGAAATTAAAATGAAACAAGTTAAATTATTATAAGTACATTAATTGAAATAAATTCGTCTTTTATTAAAATATAACTTTAAAAAGCTCTTGGCAGATTGTGAACAAAGAGCTAGATCGCTTGACACGGTCAATATATGTAGGATTATATTTAGATATTAAAAGCTCCACAATTTCGTTTTTCCACATGGTTTATATTTATTTGTACAATTGTTCGCTGGGTTGTGATATACGTGTTTATTCGTCGCTCTGTTCTGTGAATCAAATAAAGTGTGAATTTTCGCTTATTAAATTCCAGTAAATAGATTAATAAAATCTTGAGCCAATTATATGGTGATCTGTGCTTTTGGATGTAAATTTTTGTTGTTCGTCAGTTTGTAATAGACATAAACTTTTTAAATTGTGCAAAAAGTATAAACATACACATTCATACATACAGACATTTTAATTGCACACTTCATAATCTAAATCATACACACAAACATTCATTGGTACTTGTTTAGTCTACCGTGTGATTTGAGTTAATACTAATTATTACGATATAATACAACTATCAGTGTCTTAAATTGGTTCGTGTATTAGCTAAGCTCTAGTGCCGCCATCTATTTTGTGGAGTACATTTTTGTTGCCCATCAAACATTTTATAACCTAATAGTTAAAAATATACAATTATGGCTTGTCAGAATAAAAACTGCAATATTTCTGGAAATGAACGTATGATTTCTTGCTGGTTGTGTCTTGGAAGCTATCATTTAAAATGTACTGCTCTTAAAGCCCGCGATGCAGATGCCCTCGCTGATCCTATTAAATCATTGCAGTGGTCCTGTCCTAACTGTAAAATGGTAAATGTCGAATTCTACAAGTTTTTTAAATCCTACAACGAAGACTTTAACAAGCTAAAAAATGATTTTTTAAAAGTACAGAGTAGGCTCTCCGAACTTGGTGAACTCTTCAACGGTTACCCTAACTTAGATAAGTTTGTCAATAAGACCCAATCTGTTCCCATAACACCGAACACACCAATTGATAAGACTAAACAAATTCCTCAAATAACTATATCAGGAACACCATCTTCAGGAAATTTAATGGAACATAATAATATTTTCCCTCAATCAGATGTTGCCGCATCAGTATCTCCCAATAATAATGTCGGTAGGATATTTTCTGAAAAAACAATGGATCCTGTTAATAACTTAAACTCTGATTATTCTACATCGCAAAACCTTTTACATCGAGAACTTCGCTCTATTCCACCTAAAAAAACCATTTTTGCTACTCGTTTTTGTCACGACACCACAGTTGATGATATTATTGGTTACATTCAGTCGAAAACTAATTTGGTCCAGTCTTCACACGTAAACGTATTTAAAATCAACTCAGAAGAGCCTCTTTTAAATTAATTGTACCCGCCGAATTGTTCGATGTTATCGTAGATAGAAAATTTTGGCCGAAATATACTTTTGTACGCGAATTTTTATATAACGAAGAAAAGCTTGCACGTATCCCATCCTCTAACACCCAAACCACAAAAAACTAAAGTCGTCCGAATCTCTTAACATATTATATCAGAACGTTAATGGAATAAATACCAAGCTAACTGACATGTTTCTTAACAGTTTTTATACTGAATTTCAAATTGCTGCTCTTACGGAGACATGGCTTAATGATAATATAAGTAATTCCGAAATTATGTGTGATAAATACCAAATTTTTAGGCGTGATAGAATCGGCAAACAAGGTGGAGGAGTTTTAATTGCTGTCTCCAGTTCTTACTAGGCGGAAGAGGTAATAATGGATAGTTGCTTTAATATTGAGATTATTGTTGTTGCAGTTCAAGTTCTAAATTTAACACTAATTGTAACCTGCTGTTATATTCCTCCCAACTCTGGATCTCAAATTTATGAAATGCATGCTACGGTAATCAAATCGGTCGCAGACAAACTGAAACCAGCAGATATACTGATTGTTCTGGGTGATTTCAACATTCCGTCTGCTTTATGGTTTTCATCAGATGATACTGAATATATGATCCCAGTTACTCCGAATGATTGGACGCAAGACTTTTTAATATGCCTTACAGAGTATAATATATACCAGATAAATAATATATGCAATCATAATAAGAGATTACTGGATCTGATCTTTGTAAATACTCCTTCTATGTTTGATGTTTGTCGAACCGACCCGTTGTGCTGTCCGGAAGATCGCCATCACCCAACTTTGCTTCTTACCACACCGTTTCCGAAGAAAAAATCAGTAAGAAACGTATGTAAATTTTTCTGTTTCAAACGTACAAATTTTATTCTACTTAATCAGCTATTGTGTGATATAAAATGGGATGATACACTATCACTCAATAATGACGGAAGTGATTTCGAGCATGCTGTTCAAAGATTTTATTCTCTGCTTAAGGAATGCATAGCAGCAACTACTCCACTAATGAAAATATTTAATAGTAACCGCCCTCCCTGGTTTACCAGTATGTTGTCTTGGCTCAAAAATAAGCGAAATAGACTTCATAAAAAGTTTATTAAAAGCAATAGTCCTCTTGACCGTTTTCAATATAAAATCGCATGTAGTCACTTCAATATTGAAAACAAGAAATGTTATGAGAGTTACTTGTGTAAAATGAAATCTAACATTAAAAGTAATCCTAAAACGTTTTATAATTTTGTTAAATCAAAACGGAAAGTTTCTTCATATCCTACTACAATGAAATATAATGGTACTTCATACTATAATGATACTGATATTGCTAATAGCTTTGCTGAATTCTTTGCCTCCACATTTTCATCAATCACGTATAAAAAATCATCGTACCCATACGATATTACGTCTAATTCTCCAATATATATCTCTTCCTTAGATGAGGCAATAGTCCTTAGTAATATAAAATTAATAAAGAGTTGCGATAAGCCTGGTCCTGATGGTATTCCGAGCGTTATATTAAAAAAATGTGCTGAATCACTGGTCAAACCATTGACGTATTTATTCAACTGCTCGCTGAAATATGGTTTATTTCCTAGTTGCTGGAAGGAATCTTATATAATTCCCTTTTACAAATCAGGCAGCCGTAACAGCGTAACAAATTACAGAGGTATATCAAAATTAAATGCTATTCCTAAACTGTTTGAAAAAATAATAACTGACTGCCTTAAACACGAAATATCGTCGATAATTTCTCCAGCGCAACACGGATTTTGTAGTGGTAGATCTACATTGACAAATTTGATTGAATTCACAACATATGTAAACTCAAGCTTTTATAACAGCCAACAAACTGATGTTATTTATACTGATTTCAGTAAGGCTTTTGATAAAGTGAACCATGAGCTAT
Organism: Germaria angustata; assembly: GCA_963681545.1. Taxonomy (NCBI): domain Eukaryota; kingdom Metazoa; phylum Arthropoda; class Insecta; order Diptera; family Tachinidae; genus Germaria; species Germaria angustata. The sequence goes on along the minus strand of OY813001.1, from coordinate 81,359,944 downwards.
TGATCGAAAAGTTGTATGCTATTGGATTTAACGGAAATTTCCTGCAGTGGATTGAATCCTACTTAAAAGGTCGTAAACAACGTGTTATATTTAACAACTCAAAATCTCAATATATTGAAGTAACTTCTGGTGTTCCTCAAGGTAGTCACATTGGGCCTATCTTATTTTTGCTCTTTATCAATGATCTTCCTAATGTTATACAATACAGTAATATACTGCTCTATGCTGACGACGTTAAACTGTTTTTAAATATTGCAAAACAAGATGACTCCACGAATCTTCAAACAGATTTAGATAACTTTTATGATTGGTGTAAAATTAACCATATGGATCTTAATATAAGTAAATGTAAATTAATGACATATACAAGATACTCTCCGCTTTCAACGACATATTTTATTAATGGTGCTCGACTTATTGCTGTCGATTCATGCTTAGATCTTGGAATATACTTCGAAAAGAAACTAACGTTCAATACGCATGTAACGTACGCCGTAAATAAAGCTAATTCTGTTTTATTTTTCATTAAAAGATGGTCAAAAGAATTTAATGATCCGTATATAACCAAAGCTCTTTTCATATCCTTGGTAAGACCGATACTCGAATACGGATCCGTGGTATGGGACCCGCAGTACAATTTATATGTAAAGAAAATCGAATCTGTTCAAAAGCAATTCCTTTTGTTTGCTCTAAGGTCTCTTCAATGGAATCCAGCTGAACATTTGCCGCCATATAGAAGTCGATTAGCAGTTATTAATATTCCAACGTTAAAAAGTCGAAGAATTGTATACAATGTTGTTTTTTTCATAAACTTATTTCAAGGAAAACTTGAGTCAACCTATCTTCTGAACCAAATCGAAATTAACGTCCCTGGAAGGCAACTGAGATTATATAGTCCTTTACACCTAAAGTTCCATAGAACGAATTTCCTGAACTTTGATCCAATGAGAAGAATCTGCTCAGAAGTTAATAAATTTTACAGTCAAATAGATTTGTCTGAGAATGTAAATATTACCAAAAAGAATCTAATTAACTATCTTAACTCAAATAATTATATATATAACTGTTTGTAACTATTATAAAATATATGTATGTTATCGTTTTAATTTCTCAGCTGTAAATATTAGCTGCAAATAAATAAATAAATAAATAAATATTAATATATGTATCTTTTATATACACACAAAACAAAAAACAAGCACTTGTCGCTTTAAAACAAGAAAAATAAAGAAGAACACAGAGAAATAACCACCTTAACAGACGAATGCAAATAAAATATAATAGTAAAATTGCGAATGACAGCTAAAAGGAACAGATGTATTTTCTTCATTGTTGTTGTAAAAAAATCACGAAAACAGAAACCATGTTTCTTTTGCTACCCCTCTTTCTTATCAACCTAATATGCCAACAAACAAACAAGACATGTCTTAAAGACAAGTAAAAAAATCATCGTGAAAATTGGGTGTTACTTTTGTAATTTGTTAAATTTTTTTGCAACTTTTTTGCCGACCGCCGTCGGTTTTTGCGTACCTGTGGCCGTTGACATTTAGATTTTTTTTCGAACATAAACTTCGAATGTGGAAAAACATGCTGAATTCAGAACACCAATTTATAAATTATGGGGATTCAAAAAGTTTTTCGTTTTCAATCCGAGTCGAAACCTGGAACATACCCGATATTTGCTTTTAGCCGAATACTTCAAATTGAAAGTAAAACATATTTTAATCACTAAATCCACAGCTCGGAGAAGTGACTACTTTGTAAGTTAAATCATAAACCGTAACAAAAAACTCCGTTAATTTGCTAATATCCTCACCAACTACGAAAATTTTAGATTGAATGGTTGGCTGCTCTTCCAAGGCAAGTTTCCGTTGCTCGTCCTTTTTTTGAATAAAATCATTTATATTAAATAAGTGGACAATCATATCACTTTGAGCATCAGTTATGGACGGCTTTAAAGTTTTATTTACACGAGGCGGAAGAATTATTGAATGCAACAAGTAGAAAAAGTAAAAGTGCTTAGCATCTAAGAAATTTTTTTCCACTGCTATTTATTTATTGTATCTTCAAATAGAACTAACAATAAGTGTTCAAATCTTAAGTATAAATATAATAATTAGGCCCAACCAGTGTCGGACATAAACTTAGTGATAGTAATTAATAATACAGAAATGTGTTAAGCACAAAAATATTCAAAAAATTCCATCTGAAGTGTGGCGTATTAAGGCCGTAGTATCCCTCTTTTTTAAGCGGATGTGTCCAGTAAAGTTCAAGATGTTACGAGCAAGGGGATTAGGATGGGACTCGAGTTTTGTTAAATATTTTCCAGCATATTTTGCAATTTCAGCGGTCACAAGTGGCATATTTAAATCACGATGTAAAATTGAATTTTTCATGTACCATGGAGCCGATGTTATTAACCTTAAAATTTTGTTTTGCATTCGTTGGACTCTCTCTACATTGGAAGCTGAAGCAGTGCCCCATAGCTGAATTCCGTAACACCATATGGGTTTCAAAAGCGACTTGTATATTAAAAGTTTACAATCTAGACTGAGGGTAGAATTTCTACCAATCAGCCAATGTATCTGGGTTAATTTAAGCTTCTTTGTGTTAGCTTAGAGTCAATGTGCTGTTTCCATGTAAGCCGTCGGTCAAGATGTATACCAAGGTATTTCACCTGTGAATGCTGAGGAACAACTTGATTGTTGATTCGAATGGGGGAACAAGTGTCTCTTCGTAGGGTAAATGTGATATGAACACACTTTTGTTCATTTACTTTTATTCTCCATAAGTTCAACCACAGCTCCAACAGGTTAATATGTTCCTGAAGATATCGGGATGCCTCGCGAGGGTTTTCATGCATACTAAGGCAGGCTGTATCATCGGCAAAAGTAGAAGTGAGGATATTATATCACAGGTATAAATCAAATACAAAACTGGACCCAGTATACTCCCCTGTGGCACACCGGATGAGATAGTTTCGGGCACACTCATGAAGTCTCCTTCCACAACAGTGAATTTCCGGGCAAGAATATAACTTTCCAATAGATTTACAATTTTTATTGGCAGATATGTCTTCAATTTTACAATTAGGCCTTCATGCCACACTTTATCAAATGCCTGAGAGACATCAATAAAGAGGGAAGAACAATACTTTTTTTCTTCAAATGTTCTTCTTATGAAATGGACCAATCTATGAGTTTATTCAATGGTGCTATGCTGACTTCTAAAACCAAATTGATGGTCCGGTATGCACCCATTATCAGTTAGAATTGGGGACAATTTTGTCATGAGCAGATTTTTGTGTTTTTTTTCCGACGGGGTTTGTTTGAATTTGGGATGATTTTCCCTTCGAAAAGCTGCTCATGACCAATTTGGGACGATTTTCCGTCATCCCACGTCAAATTTGGTTTGTAACCAGACCGGTTTCGGCTTTGTGCCATCTTCAGTGTTCTCTTGAATACTAAATCGTTTTTCTTGCTGTACGTTGTCTTTTGTATGGTTCGTTTTTCTTTCTTTGACCCCTTTGTGTTTCTCTCTCTCGTCCCTGTATGTCTATGTCTCTCCCTCTCTCTCTACCTGCTACCTGTTCCTCTCATTTTCCCCTATAACCTCGTCTGTGCTCCCTGTCTTTATAGCGCGGCGATTATTTAATAGGTGTATTATCTGTATGCAGGTAGTAATCTATGATTGTGCGTTTTTGGTTTTGCCTTTTGTCTTGTGCATCTGCTGTTATATTGTTCGGTTTCTTTAAATTATTGTCCTCTTTTGTGTAAAAATATTTTAATGGTTCAAATATTATGTCTGAGGCAGTGTTTATTTGTTAATTTATTATTCTCCCGTCAAAAGTTTTTTGTTTGTATATTTCCAAGTTTTCTAATACGAATGTATTTATTATTCTCCCGTCAAAAGTTTTTTGTTTGTATATTTCCATGTTTTCTAATACGAACGTATAACAGGTAGAGAGAGAGAGAAAGAGAGACACATAGACATACAGGGACGAGAGAGAGAAACACAAAGGGGTCAAAGAAAGAAAAACGAACCATACAAAAGACAACGTACAGCAAGAAAAACGATTTAGTATTCAAGAGAACACTGAAGATGGCACAAAGCCGAAACCGGTCTGGTTACAAACCAAATTTGACGTGGGATGACGGAAAATCGTCCCAAATTGGTCATGAGCAGCTTTTCGAAGGGCTTTGAAATTGTTGACAGTAAACTTATTGGCCTATAAGACTCAGCCTTGGTAAGATCTTTGCCCGCCTTTGGAATCATTTTGACCATGGCAAGTTTCCAGCTGTGTGGATAATACTCCAGTCGTAAAATGCCATTAAAAATAAATAACAGGATTCTAATAGCAATACGAGGCAACTTCATCAGCATCTTGTTACTAATTCCATCAATACCCGGGGCCTTTTTTGGGTTGGTTTCAGCAATTAGTTTTTGCACATCACGCATCTTAAATTTCATGGGTCGAGGGGGTAGAGCAACTACACTCGGTAAATCAACAGAACCAGTACATGTGTTTGGGGTAAATACGTACTTTAAATGCCCAGCAAATATATTACCTTTTTCAGTATTAGTTCTTGCCCAACCTCCGGTAGAAGTGCGCAGGGGTGGTTTAGACTCAACGGGTGTTTTAAGTTTTTTAGCAGCGCGCCACAAGGAGTAATTAGATGCTGCTGTGACATCGAGACCTTCCAGGTAGTTCTTAAGAGAAGCAGATTTTTCAGCTGAAGCTGGAGTCGTTTAGTGCATTCTCTAAGTCTGATTTTATGTTGGGGCGATCTGTGCTGTTGCCATTCCCTTCTAGCTCTTCTTTTTTCACATACGAGACGTTCAATATCCGCAGAATAAATTCTATTAAACCCAGTCTGCGGATGGGAGGTTGTGGCATGTTTAGCAGCCTGTTTAATATTTTCGGTAAGATTGGCAATGTTAAATTCAATATCATCAGAAGTTCTAAGCTTGATGTTCTCCGTACAATGACTACTGAGATATTTTTTGAACCCCAGCCAATTAACATTATTTATCATCTTCGCATATGGGTGAGGTAAGTCACTTCTTAGTGGGCTACAAATTGTAACGATCGTGGGGGAGTGATCAGAGGAGAGATCATGAGAAGCTTCAACATGAATTAGATCCCTAGATATATTTTTCATGACGCCAAAGTCTATAACATCCGGAATTTTATGTATGTCAGTAGGCCAGTAAGTGGGCTCCCCGCTCGAAATGACATCCAAACCCATTTTTGAAATTGTGTTGAACAATGCTCTACCTGTAGGTGTAATAAGACGCGATCCCCAGAACGTATGTTTTGCATTGTAGTCCCCAGCTGCTACGAAACAAGGTCCAAGAGTTTTGTAAAAATCCTCGTATTGATCCTCAGTGATTGAAAATCTGGGAGGGGAGTAAACTGATGATATTACGAGATTTGAACAAAAATTTTCGATGCAAATATTTGCTTGTAGATGGTCTTCACAAGTGTTCTCAAGAATATAGTGCTTGAGTCTTGACTTTATTAGAATTGCTGATCCTCCGCATGCTCTTCCTCTCGGGTCCTTTGTATCATATAAGGTGTAGCCACTCATTTTGAATAGGCTTCTCGAAGTCAAATGAGTCTCAGATACCAACATTATATCAATATTCTTCACCGTGAGGAAGTGCTCAAGTTCGTTTCTATGTTGGCGAATACCGTTTGCGTTCCAGAAACATACTTTTAACGTGTTCACGGCTTGTTAACTAATGCTTGAAGCAGTGTGTTCTGCATTCGCAGCATTTCTTGCATCATGTTAGTCATATTTGTTGTAAGGTTGTTTATAGTTTGCACCAAATTGTCAATAGTAGCTTCAAGGCGACTGAAATTAAAGCTTGGGTTTGCATTTGTTGTATTATTTGGTGATGACACTTTTTGAACGGGAATAGAGTTGATCTTCACAGCATCAGCATACGATACATGTGAAGTGATTGGTTGGGCCATTAGGGGATGAGTAGCGGAGTACGTATTTCCTGCTTGAGCTGGAGTTACTTTAGGCTTTTGGCTCATAGCTTGTTTAACAAAAGAGAATACAGGACATCCTCTGTAGTTAGCAGTGTGATTACCTCCACAATTACTGCACTTTTTTTCCTTTTGATCCTTTGACTTATTGCAAATAGCAGTGTTGTGCAATTCACCGCACACAACGCAAACAGTAGGTAATTTACAATATGTTTTCGTATGGCCATATTCTTGACAATTATGGCACTGTACGGGTCCTGAGCGCTTGTGTGGTTTTTCTTCAATTTTATATCATTTGGCTCCAGTTCAACACGAAATAAAGGTTGGGGGATCTTCTCCCTGTTTATTATATTAGAGACATTTCCACCTTAAATCCTTGGAGGGTGAGAGCATCTTTTATTTCCTCAGGAACAACATAAGAATCTATGCCCTTCAATACGATCTGTAGGCCTTTAGCACTCTTAAGCTGGAAAGTGTAGAAACTTGTTTTATTTTTCTCAAATTCAGTAACCATTTTGCGGAAGTCTTTTTCATCATATATTTGAACTTTTGTTTCATCAATGTTACCACGTTTTATTGGAACAATGTGAAATGCCTTTTCACCAATGACCGAGATTAGTTTTTTGATAAGTGTGTTTGAGTTCTTTTGCCTCAGATAGATTGGTGGTGGTTTTGAAGTTTTTTTCGAAGATTCTTCGGGTTTATCGCTGTCATCTTGCAATATTTTAAACCGGTTTTGACGATTAGCTGAGGCGGCGTCGTTGTCTCTGGATATTTTCGGAACAGATGAGATTTTGGATGAATTTGGGCTTCGCCCGCGCTTTACCACCGTTACATATCTGTCCATTCCGACAGGCACTTTAGGTTTTTGAATATTATCATCCATTGTGATAACTGGGTTAAGTGATGAACAAGCGCCCGGAGCGGATAATGGCGCAGACTTAAATAGAGAAGAACTAGTTAACGGTAATGTTAACGAATCACTACTTGGCATTGGAGTAAGCGAATTTGATCGCTCGCGTAAAATTGGCTTTGCCGTTAGAAAAAGACTGTCATCCAATTTTTTGTTTTTATTGTTTGCATTAAGAACTTCAGAACTCACAGTAAAATAAGCATTTCTGCCGTTAGAACTCACTTCACAATTTTTTGTTTTTGAGGTACTCATGCAGAGTATTCCTCAGTCACTTTGTTTGTGTTTTTTTTTGTTGTTGTTGTTTCAGATTATATGAAATATATTATTAGTGCAAATAAAGCAAATTTCACAAAAACCCGTACTTATTACGAATCAGTACTTATTACGAATATTTTTTTTGTATTGTTTGTTTAGTATGTAAAAAAAAACTCCGCTAATACGTCTGTTCACTACGAAGGTTCAACAAAGACCCATCTAAGAAATTAAAAAAAACTACATTTATTACATAATTTTTTTTTAATTTCATCTAAGAAATTAAAAAAAAATATGTAATAAATGTAGTTTTTTAATGTATGTATAAGTATCTTACTTGTGTTGCAGCTGTTTTCATTTTTTCAAGGTACTGCATGTTGAGTTTGTCTTTTACATAAATTGGGAAAATTTGCTCAGTCATCACATTTTCCAGAACTGATATTAGCTCAAATATTAGATTTCCTTTGCCTGTATGCAAGGTATCGAAGTCGATGTCAATCAATGTATAACCACTAGGATCTTTATATCTAGGCCAATCGTTCAGGAAAGTTGTTATTGAATCTTTATTCTCCTTCATTCGTAGGACTGATGTAGCTTTCCAATGGGTTTGTATATCATTGGGAAAATTATGTGCCAACCATTTTTTTTCGCCTCAAATTCACTGACTTCTAAGGAATTGTCATCGACAATATCACGCACTTTATATAATTTTGCTAAAGCTGGATTTTCAATATTTTTCATTTTATTTCTTTGGTTGTAGTACCGGTCCTACAATTTACCAGAAGCGTTCTTCTTTTTAGATCGTGGTACATAATCGGGTATGTTCCATGTTTCGACTCGGACTGAAAACGAAAAATATTTTGAATCCCCATAATTTATAAATTGGTGTTCTGAATTCAGCATGTTTTTCCACATTCGAAGTTTATGTTCGAAAAATAAATCTAAATGTCAACGGCCACAGCTACGCAAAAATCGACGGCGGTCGGCAAAAAAATTAACAAATTACAAAAGTAACACCCAATTTTCACGATGATGTTTTTACTTGTCTTTAAGACATGTCTTGTTTGTTTGTAGGCATACTAGGTAGATAAAAAAAAGGGTAGCAAAAGAAACATGATTTCTGTTTTCGTGTTTTTTTACAACAACAATGAAGAAAATACATCTCGTCCTTTTAGCTGTCATTCGCAATTTTACTATTATATTTTATTTGCATTCGTCTGTTAAGATGGTTATTTCTCTGTGCTCTTCTTTATTTTTCTTGCTTTAAAGCGACAAGTGCTTGTTTTTTGTTTTGTGTGTATATAAAAGATACATATATTAATATATAAATAAAAAGTACAAATAAATATAAACCATGTGGAAAAACGAAATTGTGGAGCTTTTAATATCTAAATATCAAATTGGATGTAAAACAATTTACAGAGTATGAAAACAGAGATATTAAAATTTTTCAATTAATTTTCTACGCGAATAAAAACAAAATTAATATTCTTAAAGAAACATAGAATGAAAATAAAATTACTCAATACTCTCAAAAAAGACAACGAACGAAAATAAAATTATTTGCTTTTGGTTGATCTGCTTGATTTTGAACATGAAACATGCTCTTGTTAGTTTAAATTCACATCAACAAATAAAAAGATCTTACAAGCTGGCTTTGATTTTACACTTTTTTAAAAGAGATTATTAATTTTATTCTCTTTTCTTCTTCTAGTTGCGTCATTTATCAGCGCGGCTGTTTGCCGGCTATAGGCATATCGACTACGTTGTCTTGACACCATATGTTGTTAAAACAAAGTATTGCCTGATTATTACATTGTGATTTTACAACTAAATGCAATCGAATTATTATAATTATTGTTGAAATAGATATATATATATATATAAATGAAATTAGTTTTAATTTCCTTTAAAAAATGCATTTTTATTTTTCAATAAGATCTAAATGCATTGAGATTTAGTTCAAAAAAGATTGACATATCAAACTTTAGTATGTAGGGCAACTTTGTGCTTTCGAACATAAACAAAATTGTTGTATTTTTTTCATGTTTTTTACTCAAGTGAGATCTACCAAAACCAAATTGAAATTTTTGGCAAAGTTTAAAAAAAATTTGCTTGCAATAATATTTCTGTGAAAAATTAAATTGTTTTGATGAAATTCAATAAAAAGCACTTCAAACTAAAAACCAAAATTGTATTTTTCTTAATAATGTTAGTATTTATAAGAATAAAGTACGATTCGTTTTACTTTCACCCACCCCTTCCTACTCTAATTGAAAACGAATAAAAACATGGGGATGTGAATTGCAGAACACCAAAAATGCTAAAGTAATCCACTTTCGAGTGAATTCGGATTCTAGAACATACCCGAATATGTTGTTTCACATTCAGTTGGGAAAAGTTTTGTTATGGAGATTGCTATATTTTCCAGAGATTTGGCATCTAATTTAATATTTTGGAAAATACAGTGGTCTACAATTATTCGAACTATCGAAGTTTGATCCAGCTCGCTTAATGAGTTTGTAGCAAAATACTTTGAAATAACATCCTTTCCATCTACTGTTTTTTCCAACATTTCCTTCACATTGAAGTCCGAGTTGGTTGATGCAGGCGAGTAAACCCATTCTTGAGTGCTGGTTGAACTTATAAAGCACTGCATAATAATGGTTCATACTAAAATAAAATCAATTTTAAATTAAAATCTTTTCTTTTTAATTAAGACACAAAATATGTTGTACAACTTTCCGTCGTAAATACAACATTATTTGAAACAACAACTTTTTCTTTGAGACAAATACAAATTTGACAACTGCAAAAGTATTTGTTATAACTGCATTTTTTTATGCTCATACATATTATTGTTGTTAACTTTTAATTGTAAAACGTATGTAAATCATATTTTCAGAAAATAAACTCTATGTAATTAACTTTTTTAATCTTTACAAAATAAATTTCTTATGTATGTACATATGTTTAAAAACACTTTTTAAATTACTTACCTTATTTTCCAAACGCCACTTATGCAGATTGTACCGAAAAATAATTTTCTCGCCAATAAGACTTCTTGTATTAAAAACTTAACTGATGTCATTAAGTTCCATCATTTTAAATTTTTCGTACGTGTTTATACCACATTCCACTAAAATCATTATCGTTTCATCACTTAGACCCCACCCACGCCTTTAATAAATTAAATATTTCTAGTTCCAAGATATTGGCTTGAAAAATTTGCACTTCACTGGAGTGGTCTTCCATTTTTTCGCACGTGTTTTTATTATCACAAACTGAAATCGACTGAACTTTCGTTTATACTTAAACAACAATGCAAAATTAACTGCGAATTGCATTTCAAAAGACAAGCCTACTGTTAAGTCAAGAACAATCCGCATTTGGCGTAAATAATTATCTGCATTTAATATCAAATAAAAATTATTTGTTATTCTAAATTGCTGTTGACATGCATTTTCAAATGCATTCACATTTGAGTTTACGAAAATACAATTTGGATTAAATAATATTGGTCTTGATTTTTGCCAACTGCAATTTTGCTGTTGCGATAAATGCAGCGCATTTGCCACATCCTTTTGTGGCAACTAAAATATCATTTGAACCAACTACTTTTCATTTGCGACAAATAGAAATCGTTTAACAGCAAAAAGTATTTGTCACAACAATGTTTATTTTTTTCTGTGGAGAATAAAACACGTTATTTTATTTAATTTGTATTTGTTTTATTAATGATTTTTCTTCTCATTTTTACGATTAACTAACATAAGTAAAGTTTACTTTTTTTGTTTGTTGATTTTTATGTATTTATTTTCTTGTTAAATGTTTTTTTATTTTAGTTTAAATATAATAATAAATAGCATTTTCATGACATTGCCCGACAACATTCTTTATCATTTGTTTCTATTTTAAATTTTTTAAATGAATGGAATTGCTAAAACCAAACGTTGCTTTTTTAAATTTTTGTTTAGTACTTTTTTTAAATTAGTCATAGTAATAGCAATAAAGAAATTATTAAATAAAATCTAAAATATAAACTAATCTAGTTTTTAGACTATAATTATTAATATTTTTAATCATAAAAAATATTGTTAAAACAAATATCTAGGTATTTACTTTATTCTTTTGTTAAAATTATATGTATGTACTATTATTATACGTATGAACAGAAAGAGCAAGGAAGTAAAGTATTATTATAATAACTTATCAATAAATAATCATTTTATTTTGCTTCTCTCCTTTGTTAGAAATTAAAAGGAATTTTCCAATATGTTAAACAAATGTACTTATGAAAATGAACTAAAGAACTTAAACTTGAAACTTTTGTTAACTCTACCAATGTAATTTCTTGAAGGAATTCAAAACAAGTTTTATAGTTAAAAATCTTTTAAAATACATATTTAGATTTCTGAAAAACCTTATCAGTTTGAAGAAAAAATTGTCACGGATTTTTTTTTTCTAGTTTGTACTTAAAATACTATTTCGTTTTCTCTATTTTATGACGTTTAAAATATAACGTATCTTTTAAATTTTTATATGTCTTGAAGAAATAGGCTTATTTAAGTTGTTCAATGGAAAATCAATATTTTGCAAACTGCCATATATTAAATTAAGTATGAAACACCACAATTAAACAAAATTTTAATTCGTGTGAAATACAAAAATATATTTTTGATATTTGTTTGGGTTTTTCAAAATTAAGCCCATAGATTAGTAGTGCACTTTTATACTGAATGACTTGAGCAGTAATGATCTAAAAATAACTGCCTGTTCATCCAGATGCTGACGAAAAATTTGTTCGAACTCTTGTAATCAATAATGAATTTTAGTTTTTCATTATAGCTTGAAAAAGCCGCAGTTTTATTAATAATGGTTTAATTGTATTATTTAAAAATTTTGCTTTGAAAGGAAACCAATAAAAGCGCAAGTGTATTTAAATTTTTTTTTTTACAAATACAGATATTGTATTTTTTAAACTTTATCTTAAAGATTTAACTTTGAACTTTAAAAAATGTATTTTAATGCCATTCCAATTAAACAAGTCATTTTATATTCCCAGCTAAAGCGAAAAATTAAAATGTTTTTCTTTTAAATTATAAATAAAAATCATGATGTACAGTATGTATCAACACAGTATACATTCATATGGAAAACTAATTTAAAGCAATTTATTATCATAAAACTTGTATTAAATTTCATTGAATGGATTTTCCATTTGAAAAATGCTGAACAATTTATATATTACATCACTTATCCGTTGAATAAGTGCATGGTTTGCTTTCTATTATTAACTTTTTAAAGTAAAAATTAATCTTTTCGGAATTGTATCATTTTACACAACGCTGCGGCGCAAGACGCGCATTATTGCAACATTTGACAAGTCGTCAGATGATTCAAAAGCCAACACTTGCGGCAGCCAAGATGTAATTCCGAAAAACCATGATTATTTAATTAAAATATAAAATTTATATTAATATAACTAAACGAATTAAGATAAGCATAATATATAATGAAAGAGTTTAGAATTGTGTTTATAGGTTTTTTTCTTATTAATAAAAAGAATTTATTTAGCAATTAAATGTAATTTTCATAGGCTTTTAGTTTTGTTATTTAATATTATATTTTTGTGGTAGTTTTTTATACTTTTATATTTATCTTTTCGAATTGCAGCTACAAGTTTTTGTAAATTTTTTTTAAATTTTATTTATTTCATTTTTAATATATATAATATTTATTAAATTAAATTACAGTTAAACTTCTATGCTAAGTTTTGTTTTCTTAATAAATGTAGGCTTGGGAATTTTTTTAAGAGTAAAGGTTTTTTCATTTAGGACAAGGTGTTTTTTTCTAACTTTTATTTTTGTGTACAGCATAAATTTGCTAAATAAAGTTTTGTTAAATTTCTTATTTTTCCAAATTAAAGAAAGTATTTTTTCTAATTTTTTTTTTTTTTGTTATCCAAACAAATCAATTCGGGGGTTTCCATGATTTTTTCTTCAAATTTTATTTACTAGTATTTTTAATAGTCAATAAAAATGGTGACATATGTTGTTGTTTTTAGTAATATTTTGTTCTCATAATGTAATTATTTTTGATTTTTTGTTTGTTTGAGGATTAATAAACAGTTCACCGTTTTTGAGTGATTGTTTTAAAAACTTAAAAGGAAAAAACGATATTCTAAAAACGTACTTTTCCAAAATAAATTATAAATGAAAAAGTTATGGAAAATATGAATTACGAGATGCTGGTATTTAAAAAAATTGGTCGTTACAAACATGGGAGCATATTATGAAATTCAAAGGCAATCCATTTAATCTAGTCTAGAGCTTAATTATTGAAATTACAAAGTTTCTGAACGTTTAAGCATGTTTGGAAAAGCATCAAATTAAAAACGATTTTTCAATACTTTTCATACACTCTTTTAAACGTTTACAAATGCTTGCGTGCTACAAAACGGTACCATATTATACTGAAATTTCGATCAACATTAGCTTGAAGTTAAGGATTTTTTGTTGTTTCAAATTTAGTACATATTAAAAATTTTATTATACATAGTATTGTTCCTTATTTTGAAAAATTTATAAACATATAGATTTTATAGAAACCGAAATTTCAGAAGATATTGAGTGAAAAATTCAACGCGAAAATCGTTTTAATAAAAGCATTTAGAAATTCAATCAAGCGCTCATGCAATAATTTGCTTTCAATACATTCCAACAAAATTTTCGTTTAAATTTATAAAATCAGGCAGTTAGCTTTTCCATTAAAAGTATTCCAAGTTGATAAAATACATTAAAAATAAACTATGGGTGCATTTCGAAAAGTAGGAAACATCGATCGTTATCGAATATTCGTAATTCGCCCGTATCTTCTAAAATGTATGTTACAAAAGTTTTAAATACATAACATTGTATTATATTAATAACAAGGGACGAGTGTTAAATATCAATATAATTAAAAAATAGTAAGTAAGGACAGCTTTCGCTTACTTGGGTTCATAATTTGTGATACCTGCGATAGGTAGATGATGTAAAATTGCGAACAGGAGAGTAAAGAAGATAGAAAACAGAAAACACCCAGCCTATGGCAGGGATCGAACGTGCTACCCTCTGACTACTACTCTAATGCACTAGGCACAAATCTACGAGGCACCCAGAATTCACCATACATTGCTGCCCTTGCTTATTTGATGCGCGTGCTCTTCATTGAATGGCCTTATTGTATACCTTTAAAAATACTTGAATCATTTCATTCAAATCGTCGCAAATTAATTTATGCCAAAAATAAAACGGTAGGAAAACTGTAAAAAATCCTCTGAAATTGCACGCCCTGCTAGATTTATACACCGCTTTATTACAAATGTATATCTTCTATTGGCAAACAGAAAAAATCATGCAACAAATTTAGTGCAACATGCATTTCATCGTATAATTTCAGCCGCATTTTGTTAAATCTATAAATAAAGTTTTAAGTCTTAAAATTACTTTTTCAAAATGCATTGTTTTTTGTGGCTTTAGCTCTTCATATGCCGACATTTCATTGGTTGCTAAAACCAAATCGTCAGTGAAGTTTAAGCTTAAATCTACAACAAACAATGCATTTTGCAAAAGCTCTAATTGTGTCTAACGATTAGTTGGGGAGAATATCCCAAATAATAAATTTCAATATTAATAATTGCATGTTTCTACATAACAAGTGACTCAAAAATGTTGCTCAATTGAGCATGAAAATTTGCTTTGGGGGTTTATAACACAAATGTCAAGTTTTGTTGAGTGAAAACGTAAGAGCTGTGGTTTCTACAGTGCAATTTCAATTGTCAAAACTGTCAAAAGAAGACAACCACAAAAAAGTGATTGTGTGCATGGCAAAATAATATTTTGTTAAATTTTTTCCAAAAACAGAAATTACTTTTCAAAAAATAATTAAAAATCCACAATATATATAATACAATATACATAATACTACATATAAATATGGATTTAAAGAATAAAAAGTTGTAAGTGTGCATCTACACATGTATGTATATACATACATATGTATATGTATTAATAAATTTTGATTTATAAATAAAAAACAGCTGCTTTTGTATTCGGTCTAGAGTTGCCATTGAAAAATAAAAAAAAAATAGTTGTTGTATGGAAAAAAGTAAACGAAATACTAAAATTTTCAGAATGGCAATCCTGCAAAGTGATAAAACGTAAAGTGCTAGGTAACAGTGCGTAGGTTAGACAAGTGGATTATAAAAACTCATTTTGTTACGTACTTGTCTGACTAGTACTTGTTTGTTTGTTTGCTTACTTGTTATGTAGAAACATGCCATAAGTATCTTAAAATTACATTTACTTTTATTTTACTTATTTGTATAACCAGATCTTACTGTACGAAAAAATAACGGTTTCTATAGATTTTGACTCTTATTTTTTATTTAGGCTTGATCGATTTTGTTGCACGCTTATTAAGGTTTTAAAAATTATATAATTTAATGTATTTTTTACTACGTTCTTATTAACTCGCTTTGGTGTATGTGTTCGGGTGGAATTTTGAAATTAAATTTAAAGTAACTTCCTTGATAATAAGAGCAGACTTCAAATTTTGCACAAGCATTTGGCTCCCGTGGCAAAACAATTTTATGATTAAAAAAGTGGGCAGCGCTATACCCATTTAAAGTAAAAGTGCGCTTCAAATGTTTCTTAACCGATTCGTACAAAACTTTGCATACACATTAAGTTCGTTTCGCAATATAATATTTATCAAATTTGTTATTCGAGATATTCTCCAAAATAACTATTTAATATTTTATTAAGATTTTAAAACATATAAATTAATGTATTTTTTACTATGTTCTTAGTAACTCGCAGGCATATACTCAACTAAGCCAACAACAAACAATAGAATATTTTACGACATAATTTTATAAGTAGAAAAGGTGGCAGTGCCAGGTCCATAAAAAGTAAATATGCGTTTTGACTATTTCTACTTGTCCGATTTCTGTGAAACTTTGCACTTACATATTGTTTTTCTGATAACAGTCTTATGTTTAAAAAATCAATTTTCAACTATTTTCACTTTATCGACTCCTATGAAACTTTGCATACATATTGGGCAGCACCCCGCCCATAAAAATTAAATCAACGTTTTCTACTTTTCGATTTGACCGTTTCTTATGAGACTTTGCACGCAATTTGTGTTCCGACAGTAAAATTTTATGATTTAACAATTATTAAGGAAAAAATTTTTTAATATATTGCGTTTTTGAAACGGACCAAAAAGCATAAAATAACTTCTCAAAGCGCCATTAAGATTTAAAACTTAATATAGTAGATCCCCAATCTATTAAAAGCTATGAAAGATTTAAAACGAAAAATCTGGCCCGATTGAAATAAGTACATGACTGTAAAGGTGAATTCACCCATTCGTTCTGAACGTTCCGAACGCTATATTATATATTATATGTAGTTTGCCGTCTCTATTTTTGAGAGAGAGAGAAAGAGAGTAAGTTTAATGCGGAACAATTTTGTGCTTGAATTGGTTTAATTCTAATTATCGTCCCGAACGAATTTAACTGTGCTGCCAGATACATAAATTTTTTATGCACAATTGAAATGAGCTGTCACATCTTTTATATGTACATATGTATGTACAATAATATACATATATAAATTTTTTATATTTATTTAACAAATTAGAATATGCACTCGACTTTTATTCGTATATTTTTATTTGCATATTTTTTATTTTATAAAAATTTGTTTAATTTAGAACACAGCAAATTGCAATCATCTGCCACTGTGCAAGCTGCTTGTAAATGTAACACATCATTTACAGAGTTGATCCATATGGTAGCTTTGTTTCTCCAGAACATTTGTTCGATGTGGGTGAAACTTTTGTGAGCAAACTCTCAGTAAACTAAAATTGTCTCACAACAATTTGGTTCAGAACGAATGGGTGAATTCACCTTAAGAAAACTTGTTCATATCAATTGCGGTGCTATAAATTGTTAGTTGACATAGTACTGCATTAATAATGTGCCTAGAGAAGTTATTTAATGCTTTTCAGCCTGATTCAAAAACATAGTATAATAAAAAATTGTTTTCCTTAATAATTAAATTAATGTAGGGATTGGGTTACATTGTTTTACGTTTTCTTTTCTATATTTAATAATTTTAGATTTTCTTCTGGTTTCATTCATCTTAAACGTTGGTTTTTAGCTTAAGTTTTCTTTTTTATTTAATTATGTCATTTGTTATTTAATGTTATAATTAATTATACATTTTTTTATATTTTTGTTTTTAATATATAAATTTTTTCCGAATTATTATTTTATTCAATTAAAAAAGTATTTAGAAGAAAACCCGCCTCGTGGCAATTGTTTGTCATGTGGTTGATTTATATTATTATAAATATTTTTATACCCACCATTTACATGTTTCCCAAAAAAAAAAACAAAAGCTGCAGAGTTGTTGCTTCTATCAAGGGTTATATTATTGTTGTTGATTTAATCTCGCTAACCCATTGTCGTCGTTGACTGTTGCGTTTGTGTTCCACCTGTGCTGGCCGCTGCTGCTGAACTGGCTGCCGTATTTGCGGCTCCACTCTCATTATCGCCGCCGCATTTGGCCTGCGAATCTTGAGTAGCTGCGGCGGCGGCGGTAGTTTGTGATGCTGCTGCTCCATTTCCACTGTTCGCATTTGCAGTTGCGGCATTATTATTACTGGACGTTCCCGATGTAGAGGCATTTGTTAAATTACCCGCTGAAGGTTGTGAACCTAAAACGAAAATGTATTGTTTTGTAACTGGTGAAATGATTCAATCAAATGGATATGAATTGGCTTTGCTTCTTTTGTTAGGAATTAAAAAAACATGCGTTTAATTCTACTTAAAGCATACCGAATGTTCTTCAATGTGTCGCAACTTTACGCAAGAGTTTTAATTAAAGTGTTGCCAATGAAGATAAAAAGTAGCGATTTATGAAGTTGAGCAATATATATAATGTTATAAGTGTTGTGTTTCCCAAAATTCAATTTAGATTGGAGAAAGATACGCAGAGTGTATATTCCTTTCTCTATCGTGCGTGTGAGCTAGGTATTTCTCTCATATACTTTGTGTATTTAGGAACAGAATACATTGACAACATTTGAAGGGTTATATTTAGGAATAAGAAGCAATGATTTTCATACAAATATTGTAAATAATATCGTTCGCCGTTTAATAACTTGTTAAACACATTATAATTAACTGAGGTGTGACGACATGGCGATGAGTTGTGGCCCATCCTGCTGAAAACAAAAATTATCCAAGTTATTATCCCAGGCCATAATAATGGTTCTGTAGCGGTCGGTCGCCCTTGACTAAAATGGTAATTTCAACATGTTCGAAAAAAATGGGGCAATAATACCACCATTCCAAAATCCATGCCTTCTCGAAAATGATGTGCGGATTTTCTGTTCCCTAGATGCGGTAATATTAATTGTTAATATAGCCGCCGAGACGAAAACGGAAAAGATGATTTTTCCGTCAAATTCGATGCCCGATTGTTTTGAAATATTTAACAACATTGTTTAAACGTGAAGCAACTGACTGATAGTCAATATTTCGAACAGAAAAAAAATTATCAGTGTCAAAATGTATGATTTTAAAAAATATTTTTATTTACATACATATATTCATAAGAATTCCATAACCAATAGTTTACAACAGAACGGGAACAGTAAACGAAAGAATCAGATCCTGAGATGGGGAATATTGCATAAACAAATTTGCTTTTAGGAATATTTTCCAGTTCACATATTAAAAATATATATGTATATTTAATAGAATGTTTTTATGGATGTACACAACGATTTGTTCGTCATTTGTGGATCATACCATTTCTTTTTTATATGAAATGGTATGCTCAAGAGGTGCTCTCATTTCAACCAACAACTGATAGGAACAAGAAGAAGGGTACCTCCAAAGCAAAATTTAATAATCTTCTATCTTGCTCTATATAAAAGTGGGACGGGGTACTCTGCTGCCAATGCACACATTCTCAAGAAAAACTGTATAGATAGTATCAAGGGGAATGGTACAACAGTGAAAGTGTTCAAAGTTGACATACTTCGGAGGGATCGTGTTTTGACCACTGTGTGAAAAGAAGGGTATCTCCCATACCGATTTCAAATATAAACTGAAAAAAGTTCAAAAAAAACTTTTTTAACGAAAATTCAAAGCATTTCAAAAAAATTTGCAGCGGCTTTACAGATCTCAGAAGAAAACGCATATAATACCATATTTATTTCGAAAACTTAAAACAGATGAGTTTTTTCAATGTTAAAAAATAGGGGAAAATTTCAAACAAGAATGCCAACAGCGTTTTTGCTGTAATAAAAAAAAAGAAAATTCATCAAACTGAGAGATTCTTCCAATTTATTGGAACTTTTTTTGACAGCAAATGCTTTCAATAACATGACCAGTATGATTTTTTTATTTCAGTTAATGAAGAAATTATAAATATATACACAATATAAGGACGTTATTGCTCCAATTGTAGCTTCTATCACACAAAAAAAGAGTACATTTTATGTACATGTATATTTAAATTGTTTGTATGAAGTTTCTCCAGCTGGTTCTATCCTGTGCCAGATGTATTATTTGTAGCCAAGAATGCGTTTTAGGCTCAGTTGATCTACGTCACGTTATACTGGGAGTCCTCTGCTTCTCGTACCCTGTGGGTTCCATTGAACACTCTCATTAGCGACATCTGAATTTTCCTTTCTCAGGATGTGGCCAATACAGCGCCATTTTTTTCGCCGGATTTCAACGTCAATTGGATCCTCATCACAGATAGAGAGTAGATCGTTGTTACGTATACGTTTCGGCCAGAATATCAACATTAAGCGCCTCAGGCATTTGTCTACGAGCGTTTGTAGCTTTTTTTGTTATAGAACTGCTTACTTTCCATGTCTAACATCCGTACGGCACTACGGATCTTGCACTAGTGTTGAAAATGCGAATCTTGTGTTTTCTTGAAATTTGTGACGACTGTCATATCCCACTGAGGGCGACATATGCGTGTCGTGTTTTTTTTTTTATTCTGCTCTTCACATCGGAATCGGCTCCTCCATCTTTGCTAATAATGCTACCTAGATAGCAGAATTCCTCGACGTCCTCTAACCATTTAGCTTTACTGGTGTTGTGATGTTACTTGGTATCCACATGATCTTAGTTTTCTTGATGTTGATTTTCAAGCCGACTATAAGTGCGTTTGTTTCAAGTTTGCTGATTTTTGATTGTGTTCTGGGATTCGTATGTATCATGAAACATATGCCATCTGCATAATCCAAATCATGAAGTTGACTATTATTTTTCCATTGTCTAACGAGGACGCTTTTCTTGCCTCTAAAGCGAATTCGACAAAGTGCATCGCTGTACAGGGATCGTATCATCGCTATTATCCTCTCAGGTATCCCAATGTTTTCAACTAGCTTCGCGACTTTCAAAGTCAACGAAAGCAAAAAAAGTGACGAATTCTATTCGATATACTACTTTTTGAATGGTGTTGAGTGATTTTATCTCTCTCGAGTTCCGACAGTTACTTAGGTCTCCATTTTGAGTTATTGTGAGTATGGTGCATTTCTTCAACTCGCAGGGAAAATCTGCAGAATTTAAATATTCCTGTATGATCGGCAGTATGTATGTAATTAAGTCTGGTGCATATTTCAGAAGCTCTATGGGGAGATTGTCCATGCCGGTTGATTTATTAATTTTCAGCATCTTGACTGCTTTCCTTACTTCCTCGAGAGTTGGAGCTATTTTTGGTATGTGATGTCCCTGATTTCCATGCGGGTGAATATCCAGGTGTATGTCACCCACACGGTTTATGATGGTCTGGAAAAATTACATCCATGTTTGGAATAGCGTTCACCTGTTCGCCACTGAGCTTTCTGTCAGCCCTATAGAATTCGCGCATGTTGCCGCGATCAGAAGCAAAATTTATTTGTTGTGCGATTTGGTTTTGTGCCTTCTTGTATTCATCACCCGTTGACTGACTTCTTCTCGATATGTATATAACTCAGACTTCAGAGTTTTCGATTCTGGTATCATTATTCACGGGTGGCCACTGATCCATCGCTTAAATTGATATTTGCTGTGGCCTGATACGAGCACATGACATTCGTGTAGAAAATTATCCCAATACTGCATTTGCTGTTGTTCCATTTTGGAGCAGGTGATATTGGAGAAATTGGCCGCAGTTTCCGAATTTCGTAGACGGTCAATATTATGTTTATCACCAGGCTTTCTCTGATGATAAATAACGTTTTTTCGAAGCTTTACTGTGATAACCAGGAGTCGATGATCGCTGTAAATATCTGCTCCCCGTATGGTTTTCATGTCCATTAAACACCCGAGGAATTTCTCATTGACCAGAAAGTGATCACGTTGGTTGCCCATTATAGAACGTGGTTGGAATTATCTATGCCAACTTTTGCATTCATATCACCGAGTACAATTTTCATGTTGCTTTTATTTGCGCTGCCATTATTTACGTCGATTTCTTCTCATTCTATTACAGCATAGCATTGGAAGATGGTGATGTTGCGATATTTGGAGCGAAATCGTGCGCTGATTAGCTGTGATATTGGTTTGAAGCCGGTAGATCTAAATTTTCTTGCATTCTTGTGCTAGACGGGATGGTTCTGCAAGTGTTCTAACATTCTAGGTTCCGATGTCAAAGCTATTTAAGAAACTGCTTGTGAGCAGGCTGACCGCAATACTGAATCAGAGTGGGTGTATCCTGGATCATAAATTTGGTTTTAGGAGGAAGCATAGTATCATCGAACATAGTTTTAAATCTAATTAGAGCCACATTCAAAGAAAAGACGTTTTCCATGCACGAAGTATTAATAAATAAATTCACGCGAAAGTAACCGCAAACACTTACAACCTATTAGCAACTTACTTAGCTGGTTCCAAATTTATTGTTGAAGCAGATAACTTTCTAAGCACACCACACTCAATAGAAGCAGAAATTACTAAAGACAGTATTTTGGCTCTTATTTTGCACTTGATATGTGCCTCCGACATGTCAATTAGCACATATCAATGCCCGCTGATGATACAGCTTTTCTAAGCATCCACGAAAATCCGCAAGAATCGTCCCGAAAATTGCAGGAATACATTTTAATATTGGAAAAATTTATAAAAACTTGGAGAATAAATTTGAGTGAGCAAACATATCAAATACACTAATTTCATCCAAATGGGCCTTCACACACGAGAACATTATTAAAAGTTGACAGAAATATGGCGGAGTTAAATAATGATGATTTGGCACTTAGTCTACGTTCAGACGAATCATGTCTTATTGACATGATAGCTATTTTATAGGCGAGATCGACGAGGGGAAAAGAAACGAGTACGCACGTTTATGTACTCTGTCAGTACGTTTTGCTTTCTCATTCGTAATGTCAAAAATGCTCCAACAACGTTTTTTATGTACACATACATAAAAACAACTCGTCAATAAGACGTGACTTGTGTGAACGCCAAAGAAAGTTCAAAGAAGAAAAAGTAAGAATCATGTCAATAAGACATGATGCGCCTGAACGTAGACTTATATTAGGAGCAATTTCAAGTGCCTGCAATTTGGAAGCTGCAGCTTTAATCTTGGAAGCAGAGACAGAAGGGAAATCCAGATCTAGTTGGGTTAAGCCATGAAGGGTGTCTCGTGATTCTGGTGGTAGTATTCAGTTCCTCCTGCAAGAGTGCAACCTGCTTGACGATGAAGAAGCTTATAATTCGTTCATACGCATGAATCAAAGCTGTTTTTTTAAATATTGGGTTTTATAAAGGCAGATATTGAGCGGAGTGACACCACCATGAGAAAATGTATTCCGGCTGAGGAAAAAATGGCTGCAACATTACGATTCTTAGCCACAAGGGAAGCATTGAAGGAAATTGCAGAAAATACGAAATTATCTGCATCATATTTAAACTCTGCTGTAATGGAATTGTTTACCGCAATTGGGTAGGAACCGAATTTACTGAATATTTTTGTAATGAAGGGAAACTATAAATAATGTATATTTTTAGAAAACTATACAATTGTGTATTATTTATCTATATATGTACATTAGACTGGTCCTTATTTGGCTTAAATTTTTTTTCAATATTTTTAGTGCAGGACCCTCTTAAATTGTTAATTATACCAAACATATGAGTATGTAAAAATTTCAAGTCGATATTTTAAAATTAACACGTGCCGCATTGAGGTTTAAAATATTTATTTGCATATGTATGAAACATTAGATGTTCTACTATGCTAACAATTCAAAATGCCTTTATATTTTCTGCTAGATTTGTGTTAAAGCAGGCGGGAAAGTTTGTTTTTGCAAAGTTAAGAATAATACTAGCTTTTTTCTGAAAAAAGAAAATAAAAAATACCATAAAAAAATCATTTTTTGTCCAGCGGTCAGTTAGATTACACGCATTTAAAATGCCAAGACAAAAAATTTATTTAATTGGTGCAATGAAGAATCAAATTCTTGGTTACTACCAAGAAGCTTACTAGCTTCCCTCACAAATAGATTGTTTAAGAGTTTTATTTTACAACATGCGCGTAGTTATATGAATTATAATGCAGCTAATTTAGTTACAGACGAGTGTTTAGTTTTTTGGAAGAAAGCACGGATTCCAACAGAAGATCGTGATTGTGTAAAAAACTGTATTAATATTGGAGGAATTTAGAAAAAAGGGTGTAAACGATTAAGTGAAAATCAAAAATCTAAAAAAATAATGTTTAGCAAAGAATTAAATAACTTGTTCGACATAGCGCATTCAAATGCGTTAAATTTAATATCTATTGAAGAGGATAAAGAATTTTTAGTTGCGCAGAGAAAGCCAAATCGTGAAGGCTGTATGATTGGAATCGATTTGAAACTTACTGGAGCGGAAAAACGAAAAGCTGAAAGGAAAAAAATAGAAGAAGCAAAAATAATGAAATATCATTCACAAGGTAAAGTATATCAAAGAACTATAAAAGTATCGATTATCTATTAAAAATTAATGACGACAAGTCACTCAATATTAAAACTATAAAAGTTTAATAATTTGTCCTCATTCTTTGTTCCAGAACAGGGAACTTTCAGTATAGATTCAGAAACCTCGAATGTTGAAAGAAATATAAGTTCAGAAAAATATGAAACACGCCTTTCTGATGAACAAATTAATATTTCATGCAATTCAGACCTTTCTTATACTACTACTCAACAACCATCTAGCTATCCGGGGCAGAAAATTAATTGTGAATCATAGACTGTCAGCTGCTATGGACAAATGTAAAGCAAGCGATAGGGATGCTGTTCATCTACTGAGTGCATGCGTAGAAAGTTTGTGTTTAAATCCAATGGATTATGTTATAAATCGATCTTCAATCAAGAGCCCGTCAACAATATCGCGAAGATATAGCGAGAAATATTCAATCCGAGTTTATGGACTTAAATGATGATTTTGGTGTGGTTCATTGGGATACAAAGCTTCTTCCAAATGTGACAGGAATGGAGAAACAAGATCGTTTGCCCGTTATTATCATCAGGATCGGGTAAAGAAATTTCTAGTGCGGTTTTCGATACTTTGGAGAAATGGGGCTTGCTGAAAAAAGTTCAAGCTTTCGTATTTGATACAACATCTTCGAATACCGGCAGATTTAATGGGGCTTGCACACGAGTAGGGAACTGGTTCGACTTATTGTTGAAAACCGACAGGAAACACTTTTATTAGAACCCTTAAACATGACCAGGTGCCTCGTTATGACTACACAAAGTTCTTAGAACTCGTTGTTATCCTTTTGGGAGGAATTCTTCCAAATGGAAATAAAATACGGAAGCCCGGCGCTTATTATCAGAGCCGATGGATGGCCAAAGCAATTCATTCAATAAAAATATTTCTCTTAAGAAAAGAATTCCCAATTACAGAAGATGAGGAAAGAGCTTTGTATAGTATATGTGGTTTTATTGTAGTTAATTACATAAAACCATAGTTTAATGCAAATAAAAGCAAACGTCATTCAATTTCTAAAAAAATTAAATAAATATAAAGAAAATGATCCTGTAGTTGCAGAAGCTTGCTTGCAAAAATTTTTAAATCATCTTTGGTACTTAGCTGATGAGCCAGTTCTTTTTTCCCTTTTTGATGACAATGTACCACTTGAAGTTAAGCAACAAATGACCAAAAAAATTGCGGGAGTTAATCAATAGTAAAGAAATTGAAGCTATTGAAGATGACGATTTAGTTCCGAAAAAATATTTGCTACCCTATTCGCTATAGGGAAAAGGATTTACAATCACGAAAAATTCCTCGATGTTATTTGAACGTTTGAAAATAAACACATCGTTTATTGAAACTGATGCCAGTGAATGGTCTTGCAATGAATATTTCAAAAAAGGAAGGGAAATATTAACGTCGATAAATGTTGTTAGTGACTCCGCTGAAAGGGGAGTCAAATTGATGGAAGATTTTAACAAATCATTCACTAAAAATGAGAATCAAAAACAGTTTTTCTTACAAGTAAGAATAAAATATTTTCAATTTAATTTTTCTGAATAATCAGTTTCTCATACAATTTTTCAGGTGGTGCAAAACTACAGAGAGAAATACCCGCAGCATACGAGAATAGCTATGATTGCTCCTTACAAATAAAAACATAAGTAAATAAACATAAATATATATTTACAAATTGAGACTTTTATTATAAACAAGCAAAAAATAGTAGTATAGATACAGGAATATGCCAAAGGCACGTGCCAGGTATACTTACATAAATACAGACATATGTACGTAGCTTTAAATCCGAATGCGGCACGTGTTAATATTAAAATATCGATTTGAAACTTTTACATAATGAATTTTATGCTAAAAATAACATTTTAAGAGGGTCCTGCTTTAAAAATTTTGAAGTCAGAAAATAAGGACCAGTCTAATGTACATATAAAAAATCAAAAAATATTGATTTGAAACTCAAGCTATTTTAGTATAATTTATTGAAAACGGCAAAAAAGAAAATAAGTCAATTTTTAAATATTTGGTTAAAGAATTAAATGTGTATGAAACATGTGTGATTTTTATAGAACTACAGGAAACAAAATTTTGATTTATGGACGCCTGTAAATAATGATAAAGGTGCATAACTTCATATAAACATAAGTATGTACCTATTCAATTTTTTACCTCAAATTTTTTAAATTACTTTTTAATGATTACATTTCGCGATTGTACTGTACATGTTTTTTCACAGGTAACGAGGTGTAAAAACCCATCATACAAAAGGATTTCACAAAAATAGCGAACAAACAAAATAAAATAAATTTGCTACCTATTTTTTACGAACCTATGTATGTATATATGCAAAGACTATATGAATGCATGCTGCTTGGGCGACCAGCCACCTTCTTCTTTTAAATTCATGTTTGCTCCACGACGGTCGAAGAATGAATAAATACGTTCCGTAAAAAACCAAACAATCGAACCTGTTTTTCCATAAATGCATATGTATTGGTTTTGTGCTGCTAATGCGGGGTTATGCCTGGTTGAAAAATTGTGCCAACGAAAAAACCATTCCCCTCGTCTCTCTTGGCTACAAAGCACGATGTTATGCCAGCATAATTGTTCTCGTGTGTGAAGGCCCAACGGAATTAAATGCTACTCAAACTAACTTGCTTATGACGAGAAATCCAACACTAAGCCTGCATTGCAAGCTTCTAAAGAAGTAATCCTAAAGCAAATATGGGCTACGGAATACAATTGGGGGTCACTGCCATAAAATCTAATATAGAAAAATTCAAGGTCGATAAAACATAACCTTTCGTATCATTACAGCCGCTTTCTGGTATGTTAAAAGTTTGCGTATTCATCATTCCTTTGGTAAAAAAATGGCTCCAAAAAAACGTGACTACATTAAGAAACTAGAGGCATCATCGAAATCCGCAGTTTATATTTAATATATATATATATATATATATATATATATATATATATATATATATATATATATATATATATATATATATATATATATATATATATATATATATATATATATATATATATATATATATATATATATATATATATATATATATATATATATATATATATATATATATATTTTTTTACGATTTTAAAATAATATTAGTTTCCTACCATGTAGCATTTTGCGCTACGAATATCATTAAATTTCGTTTTAACATTGTACATAATTGATATAAATATTTTATCGCATGATAATTTTTTTACTCTGATCTCAATACAGAAAATAACTATTATTAGCTAATTTTTAATACATTAGTCCACAACATGCCCTTATGAAGAAGTTATACAAAAAGCCAAAAAAAATTTATTGAGGACATATTTTTAAAATTTAAAGGACGACTATTAATGAGACAAGTCTTATTACTATACTATTAGTAGCAAAAGATTGGTACAAAAAGCGAGTAAAACCAAAAACCACAAATAAAGAACAAATTCTAATTAATCGAATTAAATTAATATATATATATATATATATATATATATATATATATATATATATATATATATATATATATATATATATATATATATTATTATTATTATTATTATTATTATTATTAAAAATAAGTAAATAAGTAAGAAAGCGAAGTTTAAATGATCTGAATTACGAAATTAATAATAATAATTACCATTATTTTTATTATTATGATAATAATAATTATTATTGTTTATTTACAATATTAGATAAAAATTCTAAAATTCCTAATTCGTTTTTCATACAACAAGCGCAATTTTTCCTCAATTTTCTTATACGAGGGCTGTTCAATAGAAAAGATTAATTTTCTCAAAACACATTTATTTATTCATCAGTCTAGCATTTTCGGACCATATGATCCTATAAAACTACTTGAAACTCCCTCTATGAAAATATAATTAGAATTAGTGAATTTATATTACTAAATTGAATTTTTATATTTATATTTTCATACAGAGCCGATAGCGTGTGTGGCTTGTGCTCTTTGCCTTATATTAGTAGATTATAATTTAATACTCTTCTAATAATAATAATAATAATAATAATAATAATAATATTCATCAATTTCTATTTTATGCCAGCGTATTTTGCAATCCTCGAAGCAGTTCTAATATTTACTTTTTTATATGGTCTTGAGTTCTCTCAGCGATTCGGTTTTTATCTCCTCAACCGTCGCAAAACGCCGTCCTTTCATGAGTCTGTTAAATTTTAGGAACAGGAAAGAGTCGCAGGGGGCCAAATCTGGCAAATACGTTGGCTGATGCATCATTACTGCATTACGAACGAGCAATGACGAGTGAGCTGCTGCATTATCGTAATGCGAAAGCCATGAATTCATTTATAGCAATTCCGGACGTGATTTTCGTATTGCTTCCCGCAAGCGGCGATAATACTTCTTATTAACAGTACGACCGTGTGGCAGGAACTCATGATGCACTACGCCACGGTAATCAAAGAAAACCGTGAGCAAAACCTTAACATTTGGTCAAACTTGGCATGTTTTTTTTGGTCTTGGCTCTTCCATTGGTACGACTGGACTTTGGTTTTGATGTCATAACCATATACCCTCGAGATTCGTCACCAGTTATGACAGTTTTAAGCAAATCTAGATCGTCGTTAGAGTCATTGAACATTTCCTATGCGATTCCTATTCGACGGTTTTTTTGTTCAAAATTCAGCCATTTTGGAAAGAGCTTAGCTGCCACACGCTTCATGCCCAAATTTTGCGAAAAAATTGTATGGCGTGATCCATCCAACCGATATGCCAACATCCTCTGCAACTTCTCTAATAGTGGTTCGACGACTCTCCATAACAACTTTCCTCATTTTCTCAACATTTCTATCGGATTTTGATGTGATGGAGCTTCCAGGGCGAGCGTCGTCATTCACATCTTCTCGACCTTCTGTGAAAAACTTGTACCACTTGTAAACTGGACTCAGAGTAGCTCGAGAAATTTCGGAATTCACCTTTTCTATTGAACAGACCTCGTACGGTGTAAGTACGCACCCACACATTTTTTTAAACATATGGGAAAAGAAACTTCAAATTTCCTCTTTATTACGTAAAAAAATCAAATTTTTTATATCAAATAATAAGTTTTTATTTATTAATATATAAATATTTTGCGTATTTTTATGTAGTTTTAAGAAATTCAAAAAAATTTAAAGCATTTTCTTTTGAGTTCTACTTTTAAAAGTGTTTAAACAACATATTTTGCTATTGTTTTTTATGAAGAAAATAAATAAAGCTGTTAAAAAATTAACTTAAAATTAAAGAATTTTTATTAGAAATACATATTTAGTAAACAAAAATAGTTCTTTTATTAATTATAAATTTTAACTTGAATATGTAGACGTTATCAATTGAAATAAAAATAAAGCTTTCGAAAAAAATTTAATCATACAACTTAATAATTAAGAGCATTCGTTTTTCAAGAATCAATACAAATTAAATTTTCAATAATGTTATTGTAGACCTAAATGTAATTTTCACATTTTTGTTATAATTTATACAACAGCCGTTTTTTGTAAAAAGTTAAAAAAAAGTACCCAGAGAATTGGGGACTTAAAACAAAGAGCTTTTCCTGAATTGTAACTTTGCTCTAAATGCGCTGTGCAACTGCATCAATGTTATAACATAACCTATAAAAATTCTCCCATTAGTTCTTTTTTGCACTGTCTATTTTCCAATCGTTGCAGCACTTGTAGTGCAAAAATGCAATTCCGAAAAAAACTCGAGACATTTAAGAATATCATGCATAATATTCATTATTTCCATTTAGTAGCTATTCGTTTAACAATTTAACAAACAAGTTCATCAAATTTCATACACAACTTCTACTTTCAACGTTCATTCTTTTGCTGTTCTAATTTTTTCCAATATAGTTTATTATTAACATCTTTGAAAAATATTACAAAAAAAATTTGGACGTTTTAATATACGTGTATATTTAAAAATATATTTTTATGTATGTACGTCTATTGTTAAAATTACAACTATAATTTTATAAATTAAAGAAAGTATTAAAAATAAACTACAAGACCAAATAGCACTAAAAAAATTTAAAAAAGGTGTTAATAGAAATAGTTTTGTTTGTTTTCAATTTCCTTTTTTTAACTGATTTTAAAGATGAATATCAATCATACTGTTTTAAGTTTTCAACATACTCGTAAATAATTGAAAAAAGTTTAGAGAAGTAATAGAATTAATTTTATATATATATTTTATAATGCCACTATGAATCTGCAAGAAATTGAGAAAAAAAAGATACAAGTAATATAGAAATAATAATAAAACAAGAAACAAAAAAGGTGTTAATTATAAAAAAGAAATTATACAACAAAATGCAGCAAACTATTAGAAACTTAATATTTCACAAAAAAGCATTTTAAATAAATAACCGCAACCAGTTTTTATAACAAATAATAAAATTATGTGCAATAAAACTTTTAAAACTTTGCCAAGAATGCTATTTATTAAAAAAATTATAATTTCCTTACAGAACCCGGTTAAAAACCCATTAAAAAAATAAAGCGCAAATAATACAGTAATTTATGTTAATAAAATCCTATTGTGTAGTCTATGGTGATATTTTCGTGTTTGACAGACATAAAAAGTGTGTTTTTGAACGCCATATTGAATTTTTAGCAACCTGCTTGTATAGTCGTTCAACAGAATTTATTGTCAAATTGTTTAATTTTCAACGAAATTTAAGTAAGAACATCGTGGAAAATTTAAATATGCCCTTTTGATTAAAAAGGATATAAGCCATTATTATCAGAATTGAAAAATCTTTAGGTTGGGTGGCAGACGTTGTCATTTATGATTGACAACCGAGCATTTATAGAAAATAATATCAAACCAATTTAGAGACCTGCACTCGTCGTCTAACGAGTTCAGACCAGAAAAATGTTACAAGTCTACGCTTGTAGGGGTGTGGTGTGTGTGAAAGTAAAAAAAGTATTCTTTAAAATCCCCTTGCATAGTTTATTTGGCTCTTTAGATTTAGACAGTATGAGATATTACTGATACAACGGATATTGGCTATACTGAAACGGTTGCTAAATTTGACCGAACAATCATATTCTCGAAATAAAACGACATGTTGGCAACACCGTTAGCGTTATCGACGCTTATCGGAAATATGTAGGTATTCGCCATTTTGGAACGAAGATAATATCGACAGAGAAACATTCGTTCTCCGTCGTCATTATTATTAGTATCAAAGTTGAAACGAGCATAGTAAAATAAATTACGAATGAAAATAACAACATTAAGACTGTATGATATTTTAGTTTCCAAAATGGAAGAAAGTCCTCGTATACTAAAGATTTTCCAAACACCTAATTTCGATGGCTTTTGCAACGACATTACTGGAAAAGTAAATCCGATTGGACTTCCAATTCGTGACGGAGGCGGTTGGCACAGAGTAAAACTAAATTAATTGAATACACCCACATGGTGTAGAAAAATTGAACAATCAATATTTTTTTTAAAGACCTCAAACTCAAAAAATAATTCAATTAATCAAAATCAAGGTCGAATAAAATCATCAATTTAGTAAAAATAAATAATAAAATTATTTGTTGATTCGAAATTACAGGCAAAAAAGAAGCTTTTGAAAAAAGCAATAATGTCAAAAATAAGAACGTAAAAAAGTTTTATGTACCAAATTCGATAATTTCTCTTTTTCGTTTCGACAAATTTCAAGAATACTGATATAGAAACGGATTTCCTTTATAATTTCGAACGATTTCTACGTTCATGAAAAAAAAAATCATAAAAAAAGAGTGCAATATTTATTCTCTCAACCAAACCAATAAAAGATTGGTTAAAATACTATAATAATTAACATTTCGGCTTAATAAAATTTTATTCTCGAAGATCAATACTTTATTTTAATATAAACAAGTTATTTAATGGAAGCAAATTAAACTAATGCATGCTAATTCGTTCAACTTTAATAAAAGTATCAATTTAAAAAAAGTAACTAAACTAACCTGTAGCTGTTTGCGTTGCATCAACCGGCGTAGTACTATTGGCCGTAGTAGTAGCACTTGTGGCATTTGTTGATGATGTTGCAGCTGTTACCGAGGCGGCACTACCTTCCCCACCAGCGCCAGCAGTACGATGTGCGCTATTTTGCAAGTGTTTTGGCAACAATTGTGATATTAAACTTGGTTGTATTGTAAGTTCTAAAACAAATTTATAACAAAATTTAGACATGAGCTTTTGTCAGAAATAAATACATGCATATATATATATATATATATATATATATATATATATATATATATATATATATATATATATATATATATATATATATATATATATATATATATATATATATATATATATATATGTATGTATATGATGTGTGTATGTCAGGGACCGTAACTCTTATGACTTTTATAAAAAAATTCCAGAAATAAGAGTTATTTTTGATTTTTATATTTTTAGATAGAAAATAAGAGTTATTTTTGATATTTATTTTTTTTAAATGAAAAATAAATGTTATATTTGATTTTTATTTTTTTAAATGAAAAATAAAAGTTATTTTCGATTTTTATATTTTTATATCAATAATAAAAGTTATTTTTGATTTTTATATTTTTATATCAATAATAAAAATCAATTACAAAGAAAAGCGTTTCGATACCTGCTAATTTATTGGAATATTGGGAGAGCAAAAAATTTGTGTTTCCATGGTTTCGAAAATTAGCTTTAATTGTTCATTCTGTACCTGCCACTCAAGTCAGTATAGAAAGGTCATTTTCAGCACTCAGATTAATATTGGGAGATTTGAGATATAATTTATCTGAGGAACATTTAAAATCAATTATGATGGTAAAATTGAACACCTGAAAACGGCCTCTTAACACTGACTTGAATGGCAGCCAAAACTTATAAGCTATTTCTATGCATTCATGTTTTTATAGCTGATAATGGATAAGTCACATAATATATATTCATATAGAAATTTGAATGAAGTAGCATATTATAATACATACGGCATCAACAAATAAATAAGAGTTTTGAATTGATTTTTATTATTGATATAAAAATATAAAAATCAAAAATAACTTTTATTTTTCATTTAAAAATATAAAAATCAAAAATAACTTTTATTTTTTATTTAAAAATATAAAAATCAAAAATAACTTTTATTTTTCATTTAAAAAAATAAAAATCAAAAATAACTTACTTTTGATTGTTAAAATAAAAATCAAAAATTTAAAAATCATGCGATATGTTGGATGTATTTCGCCTAAAAATCATGATGGTGTATTTAAAAGTTTTCTACGATGTTCATTTATGTATGATTTATTTCTTCAAAAATTGAAAAATAACTCTTATTTCCGGTCCCTGGTGTATGTACATTTCATATCATGCTTACCATGCCCGGTGAAATTAAATAATGGCGGCATTTCTCGACCATTTGGTAATGTATGATTACCCTCTTGACGCAATTCATCAAAGAATGGATGGGCACATGCTTTCAATGGTGTTATGCGTGCACTTGGTGTATATTCCAATAATTGCGATACCAAATTTATAGCTTCTGGTGGAGTGCGTATACGGAAAACCTAGAAGTTCAATTCACAAAACCAACACATAAATAAATAAACATTCGCAACTAAAATTAAGAATCAAATTAGTGATTCCGTGTTTCCAAAAGTTATAGAAAAAACGTAAAAAAACAATGACTAAGAATGTATTCACACATGAAAAATGTTCTTTGCAAAAAAAAAATGGGTGGGAGTACGAACATTCTTGTATTTTATGTTTATATTTTCACTCAAACAAAAGAACACAAACTTTGTGAAAATAAACTTTTCCGATCTGAACGCGAAACAAATTTTATAAAAGAATTCAAAAAACTTTGTCAAAGTAAACTTTGTCTATCTTAATGCAGTTTTAGTTGAAAACGTATTACGAGTATATCGCTCACTGTTTCGGCAACGGCGGAATAAATACAACTAAAACGTTTGAAAACCATCATCAGAGACAAAATATTACACTAAATATTTATATAATTATACAAAATATTTACAATATAATATTTTTTTTGGAAATTTGAACAATTTATTAAAATTTGCAAACAAGTTTCAATGCTTTATTTTTGCAGGTAAGAATGATGAACATATTTTTAAGTGTGTTTTAAAAGGTTTCTATACTCAGTGTTATATTTCCGTTAGGAGACATATTATTTGTATTTCAACCATACAGTTGTTTATAGACTGGAGTCTATATGGAAGAATGATATAAACATAGATTGCGCATTGCGCACGTGTCATATTATTTACAAAAATCAGTTGTTTAATGTGTGACATAACATCAGCATCATTCTTAGTCTATATGTAACTATTGAGTAGTTCCAATTTTTAAATAAAAAACATTTAATAAGCAAAAATGTTCGTATATGTACGAGTATATACATAAATACATATCGCACATTTCGTGCAAGACCGTCACAACTCAAAATTCGGCATTTTCGAGTTAGTAATGCAGAAATGTTCTTTTCTTAAATCTCTACAAATTGATCTAAGAACGGAGAGAATTATCGAAAAAAATAACGGTAATACAGATGCTTGTGACGCTATGACCTCTCGTAACAAACTTGAGCAATTAACATCAACAAGGTCACATTTCAGTTTGTGTTTGGCATTCCTCTTGTACATGTGGTTTTCTTTATAGCAAAAAAGAAACATTTGATTTTATAACTGTATTTTAGTGAAAGAGAAGGTAAAAAATGTGGAAATATTTTGTTGTTAGAGTGCATCAAATCTAAACAGGGGACTCGGTAAATGGATTTTAAACATATTAAACTTTATATTTCTGTACATATTTAAATTCGTTATTAACAATTTTGTGAGAAATAACAGGTTGAAATCTTAAAAAGGCTCTGCTGTAAAGTTTCAAATTTTGAGTTGTGACGGTCTTGCACGAAATGAGCGATATGTATATACTTGTAGTGTCTTAAAATTCGTTTATTTATATTTCCACAAATTACTTATGCTCTTTTCACATTTTCTTACGTTTCTTGTTCTGAAGTAATACCAGTACGTTTTAAGGATGAAAGAGATGAAACTTATTATGATACTAACTCAGTCTTAAAGCAGCTGTGAGCTGGGGAACCAATTTTTTTTAAATCTCTAAGCCCGTTAAGAGCTTTTATACTCATGTATGTACATAAGTATGTACTTATATCTGTGCCAATAAGTAAAAAGTGCTTAAGTCTGATTTTTTAGTTTTACAGGAGCACATTTTTAAATTTTGAAGTTGATTTTTAAGCAACGAATTCGCTTTTTTAACGTGTGGTATTACATAGGCTCAGTGACCTATTTTAGGAATAAATTGTTTTAGATTGCATGAGTTATTGTTCCAAATTAAATTGTATATCAAAAAAGACGAGCACTAATTTGTTACACTGTAACTTCTTGAAGAAGAAATTTCGCTAATGGGGCTTTTGAAATTGCAAATCACAATGGTGCTATTAACTCGTTTTAAGCTTAAGTCAACTTTATTGCGCCACGTAAGTCTTTAGCAATTAAAAACTAAATTTCTTAAGACTCGACCTAAAAATGATTGATTTCATTACTTTTTTTTTATCACATTTTTATTCCAACAAATATACCTGCAATTTAGTAGCGTATTGATATAAAAACTGTAAGAAATATGTTTTCATGGATATATATATATATATATATATATATATATATATATATATATATATATATATATATATATATATTTTTTTTTTTTTTTTTTTTTTTTTTTGTGATATTCTTCCGACGGGGTTTGTTTGAATTTGGAACGATTTTCCGTCATCCCACGTCAAATTTGATTTATGAACAGACCGGTTTTGGCTTTGTGCCATCTTCAGTGTTCTCGAATACTATTCGATGACGGAAAATCGTTCCAAATATATATATATATATATATATATATATATATATATATATATATATATATATATATATATATATATATATATATATATATATATATATATATATATATATATATATATATTTTAATTTTTGCACCTGCTGATAGATAATTTTAAAAAAATTTTAAATGATACAAATATTGAGTTTCTTCGCTAGCCTAGATTTGTTCCTTATTTTTGAACGAGGGTTTAATAAAAAAATAAGTTGAAAAGAAATTAGGACATAACATGTAAAGCGTTTGAATATCAATTACAACATTTTGACCACGTACGTACGTGAAACTTTATTAATTTACAAGAGATTTTAGGGCACCAATTAACAGCGTACTTTACTTGGTCAAATGCTATAAAACAAAAACAAGTCAATAAGAAAATATTAAAGTTATGAAATATGACAGGCAAAGCTGTTTAGACGAAAAGGAATTTAACATAAAAATTAAACGAGTGTAAAGGATATTGTATGCAATGTAAGCAAAATCAAATATTTAAAGAAAATAAGTATTTAACATAATATTATTAAAAGAAAGAAGATTTAGTTCTTTTCGTATTCATTATTTTATGTGCTTTTTCTCTCTATGCCTGTCTACCACACTCTTACTCTCTCTCTCTCTGTCTCCCTGTTTCTCTCTTCCTTTTAACCACTGTCCCAGTCTAAGTTTTGGTAGAATAAAGCAACATATTTCTTGGGTGCGTGTATTTAGAGGAAGTTTCTTACTGTTAGACGTTGTTTCTGGTTAAGAGCATTTGAAAATTGGGTACGTTCAAGTAGTGACTGTAAAAAGTTTTCGACTTTTTATTAGAATTAAAAAAAATAAGATTTCTTTGAATATAAATTTAAACTGATAAAAAGGCTTTAAAGAAAGGGAATGTTGTTTAAAAGAAAACAGTCAGTTAATGGGAAACTACGTAATGTAAGAAATGACAAATGGAAATTATTTATTTCAACAATACAAATTAATTTTTAACTTACTTTTTGCCATGGATGACTTTTAATTTGAGGAAATTTGAATTCCGTATAATTGGGATTCATTTCACGAATTTGTTCCCTTGTGGGTGTGCCTAAAACTTTAATAACCTCTACCAACTGATCGACACCAGAATCACCGGGAAATATGGGTTGGCCCAATAATAATTCAGCTAATACACAACCGGCACTCCAAACATCTGTTAAAACAAATAAAAGAAATTTAAACTAAAGAACCATAAGCCGTTTAAGGCAATAAACACAAACCAATTTTTGTAGTATAATTTATAGCGCCAAATATCAATTCAGGGGCACGATAATATCGAGAGCAGATATATGAAACATTTGGTTCACCATGCAACAATTGTTTAGCACTACCAAAATCGCATAGTTTTAAAACAGCTGTCTCTGGATCTAATAAGAGATTTTGCGGTTTAATATCACGATGACAAATACCCAATGAATGTATGTAAGCCAAACTTCTGAACAACTGAT
This sequence comes from Germaria angustata, assembly GCA_963681545.1. Taxonomy (NCBI): domain Eukaryota; kingdom Metazoa; phylum Arthropoda; class Insecta; order Diptera; family Tachinidae; genus Germaria; species Germaria angustata. Next base: position 81,322,320 of record OY813001.1, on the reverse strand, counting down.
ACATGTAAAGCTAAAATAATAAATTTTTACAAATATGTTATAGTCAATTATAGTATTATTAAAGCTTAACACTTACCCTTATAAAGTTAATGGGTATTGTTTGCTTAGTTTTAGCATATTGACGTGCCACTTTATAAACGGTTTCAGGTATATATTCGAGTACTAAATTCAAAAACACTTCATCACGCTAGAAGAAGAATTAAACAGAAATAATTCGATTAAATATTCATCTTGGCTGTACCTTGTGGTATTTCTTCTTTACTTCAAATTTTAACAGAAAAAAATAATATGAATAAAATAATACATAATACAATTTACACGAACATTAATTTTTTTTTTTACTTTTGCTTTTTAAGGATAGTTTATTCACAAACCGGTTAAAGTTTACTGATGTGGTTAGCACCAATGAAATATATAGATATATATGTAGATATACATACATATGATCAGCTAAACCTACAACAAACAATAAGGAAATTTTTAACGAAAAAAAGTAAAAACGTCACATGCTAATATAAAATAATTTATGATTTTACAAAACTATCATACGATTTTTCTATTACCACGTTTATACGCACGTCTTATTTGCAAATAGAACCATTTGCAAATAACTAATTCACTGTTTATACGGGAAATTGCATACAGAACTTATGTTATTATTAGTGATGCCATGTGACGAAAATATGATTGTTTGGTAAGTAAAACACAAAAAACGTTCATGAAGTGGCAACATCGTACTTTTTATTTGCAAATAGTGTCGTTATTCACGACTTGTTAAGCGAGTTAATAAGTTACAATAAAAAAGTTATACGGCAACATTCTTCTTTTTTATTTGCAAATAAGACGTGCGTATAAACGTAGTATATGAGAGAAATGCATTGAAAATGAATTGAACCATACACCAAATTCATTTGCGATATAAATGATTCCTAGGTTATGCTGAACAGGTCTTCAGCCAGAGTTCAATCACGAACTGACTCACTTGGGCCCTACTAGTTGTTCACTTTGAAATTCCTAAAAAGACTAACTAATGTTTTTTTTAATGTTTTTGACATATAATACACATATCAGCATTAAAGCCAAATTTGTATAAAAAAATTAATATTTCAGAAAAAGAAATTTGACAAAAATGATATCGTAACTTTTTACTCATACAAGATTCTTTTTGTTCAATCATGCTTCTGCATGTTTACAAAGTATATTAATACAATTTTAATTTGATTTAATTATGATAAAAAATCATTTTTTAAACAAAACTAACAAAAAAGGTAAAGAGCTTTCCAAAAGGAGTGGATTGAGCTTGGCATCTATATTTGGCAAATCTATTGTTAATTCTTCTCGTGATACCAAATCCCTCTGGTAATGATCATTTGAATGATCATTGGTTAGTATGAACGGTGCACTACTGTGTAAGAAATAACAGTTCAATCGAGAATTTGCAAACTTTTGCCTCACGAAAAAGTTTGATCCTTAAATATAGAAAATGCCGTACTACGCTGTTTGCTCTCTGTAGTACGAAACGTTTATAAAGGACCCACTATTTTGACTAAAAATCATCTTTAGTCATAAGTATGGTAGAACTTCCATGTAATAAACAAATTTTGTGGTATGTGAGACGACGCAAATGCTCAGGAGTGGCAATGCGATGTTATTACTGTTTGGTGCTGATTTTATTGCATCATTGTTATTTCTTCAAAATCAAAATTGCTGAAGATATTTTTTTTCTCAATTTTCAGCATCAAAGAATTGCTCAAATTCAGATGAATCTATGGGGCTATTATTGAAAATTGGTTCTTTGATCGATCATCCAGGTTCAAACCAACGTTATTTAAAAGCAATTTATAAAAGTAAATAATCTTAAAAGTTGTATTAAGTTTACATATATTTATTTCTCTTTTTTGTAGTGGATAGTGTGCGAGGGTTTTGGGTTTGATGGTCACTTGAGACTTTGGTCTGCTTCACTACAAACGAATGGAGATCTTTGTTATTATGCACGTTTGACCAAAGTTATAACATAAGGTTATATTTGTATTTGTAACATTTCCAAATACATATTATTTATCCTAATAGTTTTGGTATATGGTTTTAAGTTTTAATTTTTACTTTTTTCTTTATATAACAGAAACAATAGGTATTCAGGATGAATATTGTCAACTGTGCAAATGACAACAGCAAATAATGGGCCTGTTTGTAAATGCTTCACTGTGTTGCATCAGGAAATTAATATTGTGATATTTTGAAATACGGCAGGCGCGCACAACATTATTTGAGCAATAGGAAAGCAAAATAGCTCGGAAATAAACAGATATTTTTATCGACCTGAAACATGTCCTGTCTGTTTCACGATCACGATTCACGTAATGAGAGCTGGCAATATTTTTTTTGCGCAAGTGCCATCCATCGTGATTACCCTTAATGTTTCCTTTTTATCGCATGCTCGAAATTTCATCTTCAAGAAATTTCGTTATCAAGAAAACAGAAGCAAAACTTGAATGTGCTATATACAAGATTTTTAAATTAGTTGAATTTTAAAATTTTTTATTTTTTCTTTGTTTTGCTACGATTAAATGAGAGAACGAGAAAAAAGTATTTATAATTAATGTTGATTTTTAAAGCCATTTACAGATGTACCATACATATACATACATATGTAGCACACAGTTTTTAGCATAATTATTTTGTTGAGCAGGAAATTCGATTTAATGAAAGTAAAATATTTATATTTTTTTGTATTGAATTTGAAGTTTCTGTTTTTGATGAATTTGAGTTGATTGTTTTTTTTTCTTGATGGCTGTTTTATAGGTACCTGGGGTTTAAGAACCGAAGCAAATATCCCAACATCAATGGGAAATTCAGCTAACTTTTTGTTTAAACATGTTTCGAAACAATTTTTTGTGATTTCGTTAAATAAATTTTCGATTATTGAGTTTATGTTATTGCAAAGTGTTACACACATAAACATGTTATTTATTTTTATAGAATAACCACATGTAGAGCATATAAGACAATTGTCACAATTTTTCATGTTTATTATTTATAGTTGATAATGATGAGCGAGAACGTACGTAAACAATTGGTTTATTTGAATATTTTTTGATATTAAAACACAAGAAAAATAAATTATTAAAAATAAAATTTAACTAGTTTTTAACAGAAATATAAAAAGGAAATTGTAAAATTAAAAAGACATTAATTTTATATCAACTGTTTTTTGGAGAGTAAAAGGAGATGATTTTTGATATTTCTTTTAACACAAATCTTTTTTCCATAAACATAATAAAAATAATATATTATCATTTATGCTATAGTTACGTTGATAAAGCATGCCTTTATTATTACTATTATTTTTTAATTCATTTTAGTGAATTAGGGAAATTTGGATTACTTAGGAGAAGAGATTTAAGAAGATATGATTTTTTAATATAATGAAAATTTTAAACTAGAATACTCACCTTTTCACCACTCGAATAGAAAAAATATAAAAGTTTTACAATATTACAGTGTTCCAATTTACGCATAATTTGCAATTCACGATTCTGAAAATAAAAGTAATTATAAGCTAAAGTTTATTTCCATTTATATATTTTACACTTACCTTAAATCGCCTGTCCTGTAAGACCTTTTTAATGGCTACCAGTTCACCAGTATCGCATAATTTTGCCTGAAAGACAACACCAAAACTGCCATTGCCAATTACCTTTGTATCTGTGTAGGAAACTTCTTGTACACGATCGGTGCCTTGGCCAGGAGTGGCAACAACTGTGGTAATTTTTGAACCATCTCTGCCTGTGGAATGGCAAAAAAAAATTTTTAACGATTTTTTTTTTTTAGTTTTTAATTACAAGTTTTGTATTTTAAGGTAAGTGTTTTAAGGTAATTTAAAATTTGTAAAAATACTTCATAACTTTAATATACATTCCTTTGCTGGTTGTCTCAATAAAGTCACAAAAAACAAATTGTTTATTACTTTTTTTACCTTCTACTGACAAAAACAAAGTTTCATAAGGTGCTAGGAATCAATTCTGTAAATTTCGTATTCTGAAAATTATGTCGTATGAATATGAAACGATTAGACAAGAAGTTTTTGAGATTTTTTTTTTAAATACAAATGAATACGAAATTTAATATATTTTGTTATCTAATCCATTTTTTTATAACAAACAGGAACTACGCAGAAACACATTTGGCAGAAATCTAACCGACAACCCCGACAGACTACTAGTCTACTCTACCACTAGTTTATACGGGCACACCAACAAAATTCATTGATATTGTTGTTAAATATTTTCGAAAAAGTGTTTCCCAAAGAACTCAAAAAAGGATTGTTAAATCGATTTTTAGATATTCTCATCTTCCTCTGTATACTGAACATACACTGATCATTGAACCACTGTGGAACACTTTGATGAAAAATTCAGAAAAACCAAATTTCTTTAGAAGATGGCTTATGGAATATACTGCGGGTAGTGTGGAAAGAAATTACTGTGGAATCAATGTCCTGAATATTAATATCGGCGGGTGTTCCCACAGACTAGTGGTTAACCTACTAGACTAATAGACTGAGAATCGCAGGTTCGATTCCTGCCGAAGACTCTGGGTGTTTATGTAGACAAGAATAGTTCGTTCATAATTTGTGATTGTAAAAAAAGTAATAATAAAAAATAAATAAACTCCAAAAAATGTTTAAAATCAATAAAAAAAATTTTGAATTGAATACCAAAGTGTTTACCTTTTTTCGACGCGCACATTTTGTAATGTTTCATTAGAAACAAATAAATATTTTTCAATCTGTAATATTTTTGGGTATTCAATATAATATTGCATACATAAGCAATATATTTTTTTATTTTCAATTATTACTTTAAGCACAACAAAACTTATAATAACTGACTATTAGAGGTGTTTACTTTTTTTTGCATTCACTGTGGATCTGGTAACTTCTTTTGTTTGTTTGTTAATCGATTCAAATGGTAAAAGACTCATTAAATTCTATTTAAAAAAAATTTTACTTAAGTTTCATTTTTACCTTCGATTTCCTCAACTCCTGGTATTTTTTCTTTCGTTTTATCAATTTCCCTTGGAATGGAAAGTGCCACGCTATGTTCGGGCCACAGATCATTTAATTTGCCGATTAACTGCTTCATACCTGTTGCAAATAAGTGTATTTAAGAAACCACATTTTCTCAATAACCCTCAAGCAATTTAATTATAAAGATCAGACTCAAATGTTTTCATTACGTTTCAATGTAGATGAGAAGTGTGGACCAACTTGAAAGTAAAAGGGTCCGATTATGATAATATAACATTATATAAAGCCCGCATTTGTATAAAACTTTGGACGTTTTTTTGATATTTAAATATTATTTGCTATTGTTTTCTAATATTTAAATATTATTTATTGTTATTAGTGTTATCGTTATTGTAATTATTATTGTTTTCATTTCAATATTTGTAAGCGAATTTGCTTAAAATACTTTCAATGAAATTTAAGCGAAATTTCTCTATGTAATCGATTCAATTAAAATTAACACATAAAATTCAAGTTTACAAACTGTTATTGAAAATGAACTAGAAAAATCAAATTTCAAATGAATTTCTTTTTTGAAAATAAACAAATCGAATCTAATTTTAAATATGATACCAATATGTTATCAATGTTTTTTTTTAGCACACAGGTGTTTAAAAATATTTATTGATCTCTCAAATAAACATAATTTAAAGGAAATGGAATTTTCTTAGGATTCATTTTCTTTACAGTTCTTGTTTTACTTTTTTACAAACGATAAACTCAAATCATCAAAAAACATTTTATATTTGCTTAATTTTGGCATAAATATTTAAAATATTTAAGAAACCAAGGTAAATGGTTGGTATATATGTAGATATGTGGCTCTCTACAATGTTACGACTAGAAAATAAACTTTTACGTCAATGAAATTGTTTTATTTAAAAAATAAATAAAAAAAAACGTGAAATGAAAAAAATTGATTTAAAATAAAAGTTTGTTTTTAAGCAAATAACAATAATTTCTTATTTTAGTGCATTTCTTCTTATAACAAAAAAATCTTTTGCTGACCTTTATACTAATTTTATATTATATTAAAGTTATCACCAGTTGACATAAAGAATAGACGAATAATTGAAATAGAAGTTACGAAGTACAATTAATGACTAGATTCTATATGAACTGAAGTTCGGTTGCAACTTAACGAATGGTACTGTACGAGTATATAGCAATTCAAAATAAATTTCAATGCTATTGTGGCAATTAAAAATTTTTAGTTGCCGATGAGTGCAATAATGCATCATTTTAAGAAAAAAAAAACAACCTTTGCAGTTTTCGGATCAGAACATTACGGACTAATGCAACATTTATAATATTTGAAAGGATTTGAATGAAATTTAGTGCATGTATAGTTTAAAGCCTGCATTAACATATAGAATTTCTTGTAATTTATCAGAGAAAGTATTTTAGTACGAAGAATACCTTTCATTTCCATTAAAGTAATGTAACCCATTTTAGGATAAATCTAAACAATTTTAAGACTTAATTTCGGACCACAAACCAAGAAGATTTGTAAGACATTTTTTAATGTATGAAAATTCGGCCACTGATGTACATCGGAAGATAAGGTGCATGCGTGCTTGAAAGCTTCGTAGTCAAATGTGCAACACAACAAATAAATACATCATATGTATGTAATAGACGAGTATGTTGAAAAGGTAATATTTTCAATGAGTTTTTGTAGTTTTTGAAAGTAAATGTTCAAATTTTTGCAAGTGTGTCTTCAATTATAGCATACAAATTCTGCGATTCTAATAATTTTCTATAAATATTTCATAGAAACTTCATATATTAAAATAATTAAAGACCTAATACAAATATGCTTGAAAATTTATAACGAACCACACAGACTTGTTCCAAATACGTCGTAACTCAGAAAACTAATTCGAGTTAGAAATAGATAATTAGTTGCCATATTTATCTCGAGGATGTACATAAATTTCATACGAGTGTCTCGCCTGGAGAGGAGAATATTATTGTATTCTCCCATTAAATTTTTTGTAAATTGAAAATGTTTTACTCTTTGAATTTTTGAAAATGTAAAATATGGAAGTACTATTACTAGGGATTTCATTAACATGTATTAACGTTGTGTTATATGAATATATTATACTTATAACGATCAACGTTAGTGTTAACTTAAGAGTGAAATTATTTCATTTCAATGTTCACATACTTATGTTCACATACTTATGGTTCCTAAACTACCTAGTGTTCGCTAATAGAGTTTAACAATTTCCACAATCCAAGAATTCAAGATTATTTAAATTTTCCATTATGGAGCATCATTTGTTGTCATCGATATATGTTGAAAATTTTACTCCTCATGGTTCCTCGTAACCTCCTAACTAATCAACATTTAACTTCAATTACGTTCAGTTGTAAGAAAATAAAATAAAAAATTAATTTTAATGAAAATCGTTTGATTATGTTTTCTCACTCCTCTTTAAAATGTTTTCAGAATTATAGTTGAATAAAAAATTTTTAATTATATTTTTTACTACAATTACATATTAAAAAAAATCTTAGAAAAGATTTTTTTCACAATCTTGTGCAAATCGTGTTGCACCCAATGTTGGGCAAAATACATGGTTCGCGGTATTTAAAATACAAAATACAAAATACTTGCTCATCATGTATTTAAAATACAAAATACTTTCAGGATATGTATTTAAAATACAAAATACTTAAAAATCTGTATGTATTTAAAATACAAAATACTTCCATTTATTGCACGTATTTGAAATACAAAATACTTTCACGTCATGTACCGTATCTTCTATCAACGTACGAGTCAACCCACTCAATTGTCTACAGTCGCCGAAAGAACACCTGTTAATACATTATTAACTACTAATTACCTATCTAATAGATGTACTAGTCCTGCTCAAACTGGAATCAAAACTAATACTGCAGGTCTTATTAGACCGATTAGAGTTACATCTTCGTTTCCCGATTGGCATCAGATACTACTGTTGAAGAAGTTTATTCATATATAAACTTAAAGCACGGTTCCAACTTAGATATCTCAGTGTATAAATTTTCTTACTCTGAACCAAGAATAGTGGCATTATTCAAGATGTACCGGATGAGTTGTTTAATATAGTTATTTCTCCAAATTTCTGGCCTAATGGTATTTACGTTCTCGAATTTATATTTAAAACAAGACAAAGGAATTCTGTTCAATTGCCTTCAACGGCAACAAATATTGAAAAATAACTAAACAAATATATTGCCACTTGTGACCGCTGAAATTGCAAAATATGCAGGCAAATATTTAACGAAACTAGAGTCCCATCCTAATCCCTTTGCTCGTAACATCTTGAACTTTCCTGGACACATCCGCTTAAAAAAGAGGGATACTACGTCTTTAGTACGCAACACTCCAGATGAAACTTTTTAAAAATATATTTATGCTAAATACGATTCTAATGTATTATTAATTATTATCACTAAGTTTATGTCTGACACTGGTTGGGCCTAATAATTATTTATATATTTAAGATTTCAATACTTATTGTTAGTTCAGATGTAAAGATACAATAAATAAATATAAGTGTGCAAAAAAAAAATATATATTGAAAATATATTCTTATATACCAAAATGTTCGTGGCATTAATAAGTAGTTATCTGCGTTATTTAATCAAAGTTACTCATTTGACTATCATGCTATAGTATTTACTGAAACATGGCGTAATGATAATACATACATATATTGAACATGGAAATTTTTGCTGCTAAGTATACTATATATAGACGTGATCGTAGCAATAACATAAAGGAAGGTGGTGTCTTGATAGCAGTTTCTAGCCTGCTCTGGATATTGAATTTATGAATTCAACATAAGAGAATTTTCGTAACGTGTTCGTATATCCCTTCTAATTCACCTGAAATAATTTACCAGAAACACTCAGACGCTATCTCCTCCGTTGTGCGAATGTCTAAACACAATGAAACTATCATTGTAGTTGGTGATTTTAATATGTCTATTATTTCCTGGTACCGTTCTACTGATAATGGTTAATTCACGCCCTATAAATCTGGCGCCAATGAGAAATACACTGAATTTATTGATTGCTTACTAGATGTGAATCTTTATCAGATGAATGGCAGCTATAACGATAATATTAAATTTTTAGACCTGCTTTTTGTAAATGATTATGTTGACACCTCTGTTCTTCGCACTGATTCATTCACTTTGCCAGAAGACCGCTATCATCCTATAATTTTAGTAAATTCATGTTTTTCATTATATACATCTCATTCTGCGGAAAAATCGATAGTCAATAGCTTATGCTTCAAAAAAGGAAATTATAGCAGGGTAACTGAGCTACTTTATAATACTGACTGGAGTAGTTTACTGTCAATTTCTAACTTTGAAAACATAGCTGATATCATCGATCACATTATTATAAGTTTCTACAAAGGATATATTTGATCTTGAACCAATGTTTTCCAAGAAAAACTTGTTCAGATTCCTTTGGACCGCCATGGAATACTAAAGCTCTTTCTAAAATTAAAAATAGCAAAAAATAAATATTATAAAAAGTATAAAAAATCTAGATCAGCATCAGACTTTGCTAAACTCTCAGTTGCTCGTGCCGAATATGACAAATAAAATCAGAATTGCTATAACAGCTATATCGTCAAAATTAAAAACAACCTTAAGAAGAATCGTTTCACAATTTTGTAAATTTAAAAATAAAATCTACTTCTTTCCACCTACAATGAAGTTAAATGAAAAAGAATCAGATGAGGATGCTGAAATAAGTAACTTGTTTGCAGATTTCTTTTCATCTACTTAAGCCAATGATCAAATTAGAGACATTGGTCTACTACCATGCTCCAATATTGGAAGTCAGTCTATCTTAATCCCTTTTATATACTACGTTTATACGCACGTCTTATTTGCAAATAGAACTATTTGCAAATAACTAATTCACTGTTTATACGGGAAATTGCATACAGAACTTATGTTATTATTAGTGATGCCATGTGACGAAAATATGATTGTTTGGTAAGTAAAACACAAAAAACGTTCATGAAGTGGCAACATCGTACTTTTTATTTGCAAATAGTGTCGTTATTCACGACTTGTTAAGCGAGTTAATAAGTTACAATAAAAAAGTTATACGGCAACATTCTTCTTTTTTATTTGCAAATAAGACGTGCGTATAAACGTAGTAATAGATGAATTGTCTGTTCTTAACGGTTTAAAGAAATTGAAATTTTCCTACAACAGTGGATCGGATAAAAAACATGGTTTGCAGCATTTAAAATACAAAATACAAAATACTTCCTGATCATGTATTTAAAATACAAAATACGTATTTGTATTTTAAATACGTATTTCAAATACATGTATTTCAAATACTGCCCAGTCCTGGTTGCACCATAACATTTTCAAAATGGTATAGCATATTTTTACTCTACACGGTAATAAATTGTATGAATTTGAACATGCCACACTTTTGTAAATAGTCGAATTCAGATAAACGAATGCCGTTGAAAGGAAAAAATCATATAATTGAAGAAAAAATTCTTTTTTATGAATTTCAAAAAATTTTACTTCGCTTTAATGAAAATCCACCTTAGCGAAAACACGTTGATATGAAACGCATTTGTAATGACAATTAAGAATACTTATTAGTTGTCAAAATTCTTGATAATTGTCTGTTGTGGCGTAGGATTCCCAACAATAACTATGACAATTCATTTTGAGCACAAGGTCGAGCGATTTTTCAAATTAATTCATAATTATCGTAGGTCAGAGTGTTCAAAGTTGGTATGTTATAGAGGTGGCCACAGTTTGACCAATATGTGAAAACAGGAGAAGGGTACTTCCCACATCTACTACAGAAACAGCCTACAAAATGTTCGAAATAAATATCACAATGAAAAAATGGTTCCTCTTCTCAAAGAATGACGTTTTTATTTCTTCCATAAAATCATTTAGTGCATTAAATCGACTTTTAACAAATTATAATTTAAATTAAAAAATTCTTTTACAAATTTGTGGAAATCGGGTCGAAAATATTTAATTTTTTATTAAAAAAGATATTTCTTTAAATCTACATACAAAAACAATATTTTTCTTCAATTGAAGAAAAATAATTATAATCATTATAATGAAACCGTGACTACTGGCGAATTTGTACGTGTTACAGATGTAAAGCTCATTGTCAGTGGCTAAATGGAAAATTCAATTCATAGTTTAGCCATCTTGACATCGGCTTCAAAGATTTCAGTAGATAACGCATATACTCGTAGTAATATTATAATTATTTTGAATATTTTTATTTTAAAAAACAAACAAAATTACGTCTTGAACTGAGTTGTTTTGTGAAATTTCTATTTTCTTTTGCCGACATTATAAGTTTACTGGCTTTAACTTTAATAAAATAATATTAACTTTTATTTCAATGAGAAAAAAATAAAAATAAATAAATAAATAAATAATAATTTTACTTGGATCGGCATGTTTTTTCGCGGTACTACCCGCACGCGTTAAAACCTTAGCATTTTTAGAATTTTTTGAGCTTGAAGTTGTTGTTGTGGTGGTAGTAGTTCTCGTCGTACTTGTTGATAAAGACGACGACATTAAACTTGTGGTTGTTGGTGACGACGACTTTGAAGAGGAGGTGGATGATGATGATGATGATGTCGAAGAGGTGATAAATTTTGATTTTCGCACGGGTGGTTTGGTGTTTGATTTTTTTGCAATGTCATTATTTTTACTGGTTTTATTTACACAACTACTGCGCCTAATTATTTTACGCGTCACCACACCTCCAACATTATTACAAGAAGCGGATCTGTTAAATGTATTTGATTCTGTCGTATTCGTATCATCATTGCTCTTGTCTTGCAAAGAACGTAATGAAGCAGAGGAATTTACGTGTTCGACTGCGCCGACCGTCGCGGAATCGCCAGGACTGTCAATATTTTTTCTTTTTTTACGTATAATTTTTATAATTCTACGCGGGCGACCTGTTGATTGATTCACTTTGACGGATGTTTATTACAGCGAAGATTTATGTTTTCAATTTTTTTAATATCGTTTTATGTTTTTCGTTTTTTTTATTTATTTAAAACTCCCTTATTGTAAAAGATTACGTGATTTAATTAAATATACAAAATATTTCAATTTAATTTTAAGTATTTCTTTCTTTAAATAAATTTTACATTTATTTTCTGTTTGTTTTTTTACTTCTTAAAAATATTTTTGATATTTTTCTTTATTATTGCATTTGAAAGAGAGAGGTTAATTGCTTTAAGGATTGTCTACAACTAGTTCAATATTAGACAAAGATTTTACATGAGGCCCACAAGTGTTCGCAATTTTTTTCGCATTTTCTTTTTATTTATTTATTTTTTTTTTTTTTTTTTGCATTAAAAAGTTGTCACATAAAATTAAAGCAAATGTTCGATACCACGAGACATTAACAGATTTTTTTTATCAAAAATTTCTTCCGATTTTTAATTGGCATCTTTTTTCATTTAAATTACACGTTAAGGTACTTGCCGCCTCCGATCAATGACAATAAAATAAATAAATAAATAAAGATGTATATTCATGAAAGGCTACAAGTGGATTATGTATGTGAGGGAAATTTGTTTAATTACAACTTCCATTCACTATGTACACGTAAGAATTTTGTTAATTAATTTAAAAGCTTTGCCAATTTTTATACATATCATTCGCATAATTTTACAGGAGAAGCTTTTTAACTGCATTTGTGATAAGTTGTTGTTAGGCTACTGAAAATTAGATTTTGTTGCAAGTTTCTTATTCCACCTCTAATGGTTACAAATTTTTCAAGAATTCATTTTAATGAAGATTCCGATGAAGAAGTGAAAATCTAACATTATGTCATTTACGTTTTTAACGGCAAAGGCGCACATATGTTCACATGTAAATGTTATCATTTAATTAAATTTATGAACTCAAGCGTATGGTAAATATTTGTTTCATTGTTACACATATTAGAATTTAAACCATTTAAACTTCAATGAATTTTGCAAATAAGAGAACAAGTAGTTTTAATAAATTCTCCCTAAAAAATGCGTTAATGCTTGGTATTGAACGGAGCGCTGCGGCGTGCAAAATGTTATACGAAAATTCTTCAATAATTTCCCGTGTGCTAGTACGTGCTTTAAAAACAAGGGTCCACGGAACTTGTGACATTTATTACCTATTGAGTGGATGTCATATCCATATTTACCTTCTTCGGAAAATTTGTTTTTACTAATAAATTTATCTACAAAATGATGATCGAAACGATATTGACGGCATAAAGGCTTTGTCAGTTAGAAGAGAAGAAACTGAGCCTACGCCCACACAATTCATCGTGAGGAAAAACAACACATGAACATAACGTCGACAGAGCGACAGATTAACAGATTAATTTGTTTACGTTCTTGTATGCGGTGAATACGTGGTTAACAATAATTTTTGGTTTATCAAAGTGTACCTTTAATGAATTTTTCGTATACGTACTTTGTTGTCTATTCTGATTTGTGTATATATTTGTCAGAGTTTTTTTTATCTAGTGAACATCACACCAAACATGGTTGTGTTCGAACATATATTCGGTTAACGAATGAACGTTAGTTATAGGGTTATTCTAATAAATACCTTAAGTTAAGCAACAATTGGGTCCCACTATCTGTCAATTTCAAGTATAGATTACATTTATAAACGTTGTTGTAATAAAGTCGAATAAGGATAAACGAAAATGAAAAATTTTCAGCGTTTATCTCTTAAGCAAAAATTTCGTTCAAATAGATTTCGGATAAGGGAAAACCGTTTTAATTAAACAAACTCGGGGTGGCAGTAGTCAAAAAAATTTTATAATGTTTAAAATACATAAGAAATAGACTTTTTCCAAACTTTTAAAGTCACTCTCAGGTGGCTAAAATGTATTTAAGTCTACTCGTAATTTTTACCACAGATTTATCGTTAATAATTCTGGATACTTCGACATGAATTAATCATTTCTTTATATTGTATTTTATTTATGTATCTATTTTCCTTTAGGAATTGAACACAAATAATAAATAATTTAATACTGAACTTTGTGATTTCGTCAATGAACTTCAATGGATTTGTAAGCGCATTCAAACTGTTATGTTTATACAAAAATCAACAAATACAATATGAGAATTTAATCATACATGAAAATTGCAAAATGTACAATCACTTAGAATGTCTTAACACAAACTGCACAATAATCAGTTTATATCAATATGAATCTATTTTACTCTTCTGCTAACTGCATGCTTACAAACCGATCGAAGTTCACTGATGATTTTGTTAGCACTAATGAAATATCGATATATGAGCGAGTAAACCCGCAACAAACAAAAGCTAATTATTCCAATTATTTCCAATAATAACATTAACAAACATTTTTTTATCCAAAGTCAACATTATTACATTAAAATTTTTGTTACCCTTTTTTCCTGAAATGTGTAAATGCTAAAATTTTTTATGTTCTTTTCAGTTTGTCACAAGCAAACAGCTTTCGAAATGTTGTCTATCACTGACACCAGTTTTTGTAACACCGAGTTAGGCTTTCGACAGGGATTTTTATTCCTTCGAAACAGAATTTATTTTTCTGTAGAGTACAAAAAACTTTCGGATATTGATAATCGAAATACACGGCACCCTCCCAGTGGGCCAATTACAGCATTTTAGAAATTGTTCTGAAATTGCATACTGAGAATAAATTAGATGTATTACGATTAAAATAAACCAACACAATATTTCATGGTATTTCGTCAGTGATAAATAAATAATTTGTTTTTCTCTTTTAAGCGATATTTGTTTCATTTAGGGTTTCACTTTTGCAAACAGAATGTGTTTCGTTGAAACGGTTTTACGTGAAATTTTCCTTTTAAACCGCTTTCATTTATCCGACTGTTTAACACATAAAGATGACTATTCAAAGAAAAATCTGGTAGTGGAAGAAAAAATGAATTTTTAGTTCGCAATAAAGTTGAAAAAACTACGAAGAAAAGTGGTCCATTAAAACACTATTCCGGCATAACTAAGAAAGTAAGATCCGAATTTAAAATATAAGACAGAGACGTGCACTAATATAAAAAATTGGATAAAAAAGGGCGGTCAACTTTTTTTTAATAAATCGATATTATTTATGTTTAACTATAAAATATTGATACTATCGCTTACGACCCGTATGAATAATTTACCTTTACTATTTTATCACACACTAATTTCTGGAAAGCATTTGAATTTAGTGCATAGATGTATGGAATCTACACTGACTTTCGTAAACTACAGTGCTACATGCAGATATAGTGTCAGTCCAGGAAAATTATATTATAACTCTTTATGAGAAGACAAAATATAGAAATATTGCATAGCCCAACCTTAAAAGAGATTAGCGTAAGTAATCACAGTAAATATTGCATGAATTGATGTGGCAGAGCGATTGGTCACTGTAGATTAGATCCAAAACCTATAACTGCATCTTTAAAATAGCTGTTAAGCTCACACATTTTCAGCATAAGCCTTTCCCTTGAAAAAAAAACTTGAATGAACAAATGACAGTCACACACTTCCGTTCGATAAAGCGTCCTACTATATTTCAACTTATTGTTCGCCCAGTTTTACGTTATAACGTAACACTTCTGAAAACTGTCAAATTACTATGTTGCCATATAATTAATTCGACAAATGAATCGTCAATTAAATTTGAAACCCTCTGAAATGGCTACATTGCACCATAAAAAATTTAAATCTGTGGTCTTTTTATTTGCAACCAGTGACAGCAAAATGTAAATAAAAACTAAAATAGTATGCGCAATATGAAGCCGAGCAAAATATTTTTCAACGTAACTCTTTCGTCATTAAATATTTATAAATATCTTTTTAGTATTTGTGACATATTTGCTAAACACGTTGTACTGTTTGGTACATATTTATTATAAACTAGCTGACCCGGGCAAACCGGGCAATTATTGTTCAAATAAAGGTATCGGGCTAATTAACCCCAGTACACGCTGGTTAAGGACCCAACGCCTTCAGCAAAACGCAGCATAGGCTTATCGCGCTAATCTCTATTGGGCAAAACACAAAAAACAAAATATTGGGCCGTCTGTAGGATGAACTTCAAACTACACAGAAACACTCCTCACGTCCCATAGAACATGTATATAAAGTTTGGTCAAAATCGGTGCAGTAGTTCTTGAGTTTAGCGATCACGAACATACACGTAATTTTTATGTACATATATAGCTGACACAGTCAGCTCAAAATATCTTCGGAACTACATAACCGATTTAAGAGTTTGATATCTCGTTTAGAAGAACATGAGAACGGCTTTCCAAAAAAAAGTAAAATAAAATAAAAAAAGCACAAAAAATAAATATATGTATATGTCATTGGTGGTGCAATATGAAAACTGCATTTTGCCACGCCCCTCCGCCCACAGACCGAAAATAAAAAATCGGACTTCACAGTGTCACCCGCCCGAGTATTCTGAAGGTTCCCTGAAAATTTCGTCAAAATCGGCCCAACCGTTTTGGAGCCATTACGTTACATACATACATACATACATACACACATCCAATTTTATACATATAGATGTGTCTTCCTACTTGGAATTATTTATACATTTGTGAACAAATATTGGAAAAACTATGATTTATTACGGAAGGACACATACGTCATTTTAAAGATAATTCATTCCAGATTTTTTCCACAAATTTTTTTTACAAAAACCATTTATTCTATAGTAAAAAATTATTTAAATTTTTTGGTGGAACAATACTCCTTTTCTCTGAGGGATTTTTGAACTCATGGAAAAACTATCATCTAAAACAGGATGAGACATACCTCATTTTAAAGGTAATTCATCCTAAATGTTTGTTCCATAAAGACTTTTAATCAAAAAATTTTGATTTTTTGGTGCAACAGCACTGTTTCTCTGAATGATTTTTGAACGTATGGAAACACCGAAACTGATCTCTTTGCAAACCAAATTTGATGTGTGTTGACGGAAAACCGTTCCAAATGCAAAGGAATGACAACCCAATTTGTGGGGGAAAAATTATTATATGTTTGCCTACTAAAAAATCAATCGATCTATAAAACGCTATTAAAATTTACCTTGATTTGTAGTTATTTTATGTATATTATTGCCTTAATTTTTGAATTAATTTAACTTTTATGCCATCGTGCGACTTTCCAGTAATTTAGTCATGTGATGATACTTGAAGTTGAGGAATAATAATAGAAAACATGCATATATACATGTAAAAGTATATGTATGACAATAGAAATAAAAATAAATATTTGGCAACAATTTGTAATATTGTTACCTTCAGTTACAAAGCAGCTGTGACATTTTTTCTAAACTTTTAATGTTGCATGATCGAATTAGCCGTTATTCGTTTTAGTGTAATGCATTCATAGATAAAAAATATATTGAAGACGTAAGATTTTATAAAGTTGTTTCCTCCCCTGTAAAGTTTATTATATTTTATTTGCTTCCTTAGCAACTGAAGAGAATGTGGTAAAGAAAAGGTCTGAAAAAACATACGACTTTGGTTGAATAACAATTTGATATCAATTGAAAAAAGCAAATATTGCCCGAAAGTCTGCTTTAAAACAACTTGCGCCAAGTATTCAAATTTTATTTTCTTTAAGGTTGTAATAGTTTTTTTCCTAAGGTTCATTTCGCTTTAGTCAAGATAATTGTTTACTTTTATTTTTTGCCAAATCTTATTTCTAAAAATAAGTTGTTTTCGTTTGATTTGACATTGTCATTTGTTTTTTCTTTTTCTTCTTTTTTTCATTAGCCACATTTATCATGATGATAAGCACAAAATTGATTGATATTAGATTTTTTTTTGCTGAGGTTGCACATATTTCTTTTTAATCAGATGTTTCATACATATATTCAATGACGTGTCAACAGTTATTGTTGATTTAGGCACCCTACTTCTTTTAAAACGCAGAGCCTGCTTTGCATTGCATTCATCTAAAAATCAATATTGGAAAATCAAGCTTAAAAAGAATATAGTTCAAACTCTTCGGAGTTAATCGCCCGAGTCAGGACTTTTAGGCAAGCCAAACATGATCCACGATTTTGTTCAGATAACCATTTCCTTGCAATTTGCGCAGACAGAACTCCAGTTGGACATCATTAAATATAGTATATTATAATGCTCTCCTACAATAGCTGACATATACTACGTTTATACGCACGTCTTATTTGCAAATAAAAAAGAAGAATGTTGCCGTATAACTTTTTTATTGTAACTTATTAACTCACTTAAACAAGTCTTGAATAACGGCACTATTTGCAAATAAAAAGTAAGACGTTGCCACTTCATGAACGTTTTTTGTGTTTTACTTACCAAACAATCATATTT
Organism: Germaria angustata; assembly: GCA_963681545.1. Lineage (NCBI taxonomy): Eukaryota > Metazoa > Arthropoda > Insecta > Diptera > Tachinidae > Germaria > Germaria angustata. The sequence continues at coordinate 81,303,850 of OY813001.1, read as the reverse complement.
TCGTCACATGGCATCACTAATAATAACACAAGTTCTGTATGCGATTTCCCGTATAAACAGTGAATTAGTTATTTGCAAATAGTTCTATTTGCAAATAAGACGTGCGTATAAACGTAGTAATAGCAATATCGATGTTCGGTGATCCAGTAGCGCCATGATGATATTATAGTTCATCGGCGTAACGATAGAATAAACAGGATAACTGGGATACATTGCTCTTCAGTACACTGCTATTTTTCCATATGGTGAAGGTGAACAAAGTACTGCGAAGCATAAGTTCAATTTTTTCTTTTATAATTGCAGATGTAGCAATGAATAAAAGTCATGCATATGGCGTAATGACCAGTTAAAACCGTTTAATTATATTTTAAACAGCCGTGGTTTCGTTCATCAGCATATTGTCGACATGTACTCAAGGATTGCAGCAAAACGACATAATCAGGGTAAGTTAAGGGTAGACAATTATATTCCTCTTAGGGATGCATTTAGAAAATGATACGAGTCCCAATGAAATTGGAAGCACGCGGCACATGCATTAATATTTGCAGGACGCGGTTACATATATAGATTTGTTCTTTACATTTCCATATAATCCAAAGTGGAAGGAAATAATATATGAACTGTATCCCGTACAATCATCAATACGTAACAGCAAGTTATCAAGCAAATATTAAAACCCCTTATGGATTTTGTTGAAGACATGGCAACCACACAACGTGTATGTTTCATTTTCACTCATGTTTGTAGTTTTAAAAGTTCTTTTATTTATTTATGTTTTTTTTTTAACTACTTCACTTGTTAATAAACCACTGATGAGTAAAGTTGAAGTCCGGAAATAAATGTCTTCTTTATTTTAACATCAAACCAGGTTATGGGCCCAGATGTGGCCTAACCATTACGAACACAAGTTATTAAAAGAAGAAATGAATAATATTTTTCAGATTGAAAAGTTGGACGACACCAACTACGAGAGTTGAGTGGTGTAAATGAAGTGTCCTGACTCATGGTGGTTATTGGAATGTCGTGTCCGGCGAAGTTAAAAGAGAGTCATCTTAAGATGATCAGGAAAGAAAAAATTGGTGCGCAAATAATGAGAAGGCTTTAGCGTCTTTCACTTTAAGTGTGAAACCAACTCACTTGGTTATATAAGAAACCAAAAACGTCTCGTGATTGCCATGGAGACCCGTGACAATCTCCCAAGTTTAAGTTTTCTGAAGCAGAAACTTCTAGAAGAAGAAGAAAGAAGAAAAGATAAAGTAGAAGATTAAACGTACTGCCAACAAGCATTTACCGTACGATCCACTTATAAGCAGAAAAAAACAAATAACAGCAGCAAAAAACCTTTTACTGGAAGATGTTTCAATTGTAATATAGCGGGACATTTTGCTAGTCAGTCTGAGAAGAAAAAACGGCAACAGAAGCAGCAGCAACAACATCAACAAGCTCTGTCTATGGTAGCAGAGGCTGGCCAACATATGAAATCGAATGTTTGGTATATCGATTGTGGCGCAACATCGCACATGTGTAATGGTAATGGTAATAAATTCATTACAGCTACAGGAAAAGGTGATGTAAGTATATTTACTGCCTGGCCCACGATGTCGAACGACATCGTTCGCTTGCATAAATACGTTTGAAACAGCAACAAATTTTAAAATGTTGTTTTTGGTTTGAATGTATTTACGCACGCGAACGATGTCGTTCGACATCGTGGGGCAGGCAGTTAAAATTAAATAATATGGATATTACGTTCGAAGATGTTTTATACTCTTCCGAGTTGCAGGGTAAAAGTAAAGCTTGCACATTAAAAGCTAATGTTAATAATGACATCAAACCATGCAGAACATGTATGATGTGTAAGATACATGTCCTACCATTTCCGAACGAAAGTGAACACACATGAAAAGATTTATTACAATTGATTCACTCCGACGTTTGCGGCCCATTCAGAACACAATCGATTGGTGATGACAAGTCTAGAAGAGTCTTTGATTATTTTATGCGAGCAAAGAATGAGGCGTTAGAGAAATTTAACCAGTTTAAATTACAAGCAGAAAACGAAACTGGCTGTAAAATAATGACATTACGTACTGACAGTGGCAGAGAGTATGTTAATGATGAATTTGATAATTTTTTGAAGCAACAAGGTATTCAACGGCAATTAACAGTCCCATATTCGCCGCAACAAAACGGAGTTGCAGAGCGTTGCAATAGAACTCTTCTTGAAATGAGCCGTTCAATGATGTTTCACTCTGGTGTTCAGCGCAACTTGTGGGCAGAAGCTATAAATATATCTGCGTACATACGTAACAGATGTCCAACAAAAGCAAAAGCCCTTTGAAATATGGTATGGCAGACCACCTTCTGTTAAACATCTACTGGTATTTGGTTCTGTTGTGGTTGCGTTAGATAAATATAAGAAATCCAAATTTGAACCGAAGGGTGAACAAATGATTATGGTTGGCTATTCGGCTGTAGCGAAGGCATACAGATTTTTCGACAGAAAAACTCAGCGAGTAGTAGAACAAAGGGTCGTATTGTTTGATAAAAACGCTTTTGATACAAAAATTAATACTGATGAGACTGACTAACGCAAATGTTTACAGAACATGATTATCTTATATTGGATTTAGAGAATGTAACAGAATTTGGTGAAGAAAAACATGTTGATAAAGTTGATATTTGTGCAGATGTAGATACTTTTGAAACAGGCAGACAAATGTTGAGTATTGATGTTGATAATTATTCTGAATACACAACGAAAAATGATGCTAATGGAGATGAAGAATATAATACAGTCGATGAAGATGTTCAGTACGGATTGAAGGGTAAAGAAGAGCCAAAATTAATCGGAAAGGGCAGACCGAAGGTGATTAGAGATGGTAAGCCTGGAAGACCACGTATGTAAACAATTTAATGAACAACAGACAACAGAAGGTGCGATTTCCTGTAATGAGAAAGAGTTGTGGTTACCTGCTATGAGAGCCGAAATACATGCGCTTGAGAAAAATAAACGTGGGAATTGAGGGATTTACCTGCTGGTCATAAAGCAATATCATGCAAATGGGTTTACGCTTTAAAAAGAGATAAGCAAGGTAATGAACAACGCTACAAAGCTCAATTAGTGGCAAAGGGTTGCGGCCAGCGATACGGTATAGATTATTTTGAGACTTTTTCACCTGTTGCCAGATACACAACCATCCGAATGTTATTGGCTTTAACTGTTGAGTTTAAAATGTACCTCCATCAAATTGACGTTAGCACAGCCTACCTAAACAGTGATTTGCCCGACAAAATTTACTTAAAGCAGCCCGAGTGCTTTATAAATGAGAAATGCCCTAATAAAGTTTTACATCTCAAAAAAGCACTCCAAATTAGATTCAATTTTGAGAAAAATTGGTTTCAAGCAGACAGAAGCGGATCCCTGCCTCTACAAACAAGAAAGTCTCAGGTAATTTGGTATTAGTTATTGTCTATGTTGACGATATTATTATTGGTTGTGCAAATAACCAAATCATATTAGAGGTTAAAACGGAACTATGCAGTGAGTTCCAGGTGACTGACAAGGGGCCATTAAACCATTTTTTGGGCATGGAAATTGATCGATACGAAGAAACTGGAGCCATTAAAGTTGGTCAATCTAAGTATATCAAACATTTGTTGAAAAAATATAGTATGATTGAATGTAAGAAGGTTTCAGTACCTCTTGATGCTGGCGTTGATGTATTTGGCGATAACATCTCGCCCTGATATTTTACATTCGGTAACGAAATTAGTCCAACGAAACTCTGATCCTCATCGTGAACATTTGCAGGCAGCAAAGCACGTATTGATATATTTAAAAGGCACAGCAGATTATAAATTTAAATATGAGTCCTCAGGAAATTGTTCTATATTTGGTTATGTAGATGCGGACTGGGGCGGTGTCATGGGAGTCCAGAAAGCAAAATTCAGTAGAGCTGAGCAGTACCGAAGCGGAATATATGGCTGCGTCTGAAGCAGCTAAGGAAGCAGTATACTTGCGACTATTACTTATGGAGCTGGGTTATTCCGAAGGTGAACCATTTACTCTACACATAGACAACCAAGGAGCACAAAAGCTTGCAACCAACCCCGTGACGCATAAGCGAAGTAAGCATGTGGATATAAAATACCACGATATTAGAGAGGTTGTTAAGGCTAATGAAATTATTTTGAAGTATTGTCAAACGAACCACATGGTGGCAGACGTAATGACTAAAAACTTATCCAAAACTAAACACGAAAATTGTATCAGTTTAATGAATATGGAATGAATTTTTTTTCTCTTATTTTGTAAAGATACATCCACGTTGAGGGGGCGTGTTGAAGATATGGCAACCACACAACGTGTATGTTTCATTTCCATTCATGTTTGTAGTTTTAAGTTCTTTTTTTCTTTATTTTTTAACTACTTCACTGATGAGTAATGTTGAAGTCCGGAAATAAATGTCTTCTTTATTTTAACATCAAAACAGATTTTATTGTCAAATTGAGTGGTTTAAGTGATAGTTGCTACAAGAAACAATATAGCGATCTATGGTCAACCACATTGAAGGGGCAAAAAAAACTCGACTATATTTCAGCTGAACAACGCTAAACAGTCCTGCGAAGTTGTCACACAAATGCTTGTGTGGTCGATTGGGAGCGCCATCCATCTTGCGGAAAGCTTTTTTATTCCCCAGTGATCATTCGTAATTCAAACCAATGAGCCATTTGATGTACCACAATTTTTTTTTTAATTGTTTCAGGTGCAGAGACCTCAACTGGGCGTCTTGAACGTTCGATATCTTCCGTGCTTGTACGGCCAAACGAAACTCAGTAAAACACTTTTTTACAATTCAAATGATTCTGCAGAATTCCCATAGTATTTATCAAGCTTAGCCTTGATTTGAATTATGGTTTTACCACCATAAAATAATGCTTAATGAGCACACAATAATTTTCTTTCCATTTTTTCCTCAAATCAATGCGTGAGTAGTTTGCTACCAAACATAATTGATTACGATTCACTATATCATATTACATACATATGTGCATCTTTGGTCTTTTGGCATATGAACAGGATCCATATACATACATACATATATTAAAACCTATATTAAGGACGATTATCAGCTTTTTCTGCAAGAGTTGGCAACATCTGCAGGACCTGGTATCTTTGCTTTCAGCAAGCAAACTGGCATTATTTTATAATGGCATAATTATTAAGAATTAGTTTTCTACCTTTTTTAAGGTGGATTCACCCATTCGTTCGGAATAAAATTTTTGTTGTGAGACAATTTTAGTTTACTGAGAGTTTGTTCACCCACTTCGAACAAATGTTCTGGAGAAACAAAGCTACCATATGGAACAACCCTGTAAATGATGTGTGTTACTTTTACAAGCAGGCAGCACAGTGGCAGATGTTTGCAATTTGCTGTGTTCTAAATTAAAAAAAAAATTTATAAAATAAAAATATACAAATGAATAAAAGTCGAGTGCTTGTTCTAATAGATATTGAGTTAAATAAATATAAAAAATTTACAAATATGCTCTGTATATTATTATATATACATATGTACATATAATGATGTGGCAGCTCAGTTCCATTTTGCATAAAAAATGTATGTAGCTGGCAGCACAGTTCGATTTGTTCGGAACGAAAATTAAAATTAAACCAATTCAAGCTAAATTGTTCCGCACAAAACTTACTATTACTCTCTCTCTCTCTCTTTCTCTCTCTCAAAAAGAGAGACTTATAAAAAGCGTGCGGAACGAAAATTTTGTTCCGAACGAATGGGTGAATCCGCCATTAGTACCCTATTTTTAATTGGACCACAGCCGAATTAGTTAAGCGAACACGTTGAAAAAAAAATTCACATAATTGAGATCAGAAGACTATTATTTCTTATAAATTTCAAAGCAGTTAACTTGGCTTAAAAGGAAAAGCGCTTAAGCGAAAAACAGTTCAAATGAAATACATTTTATTTGTGAAAGTAGAAGATAATACACAGAAAAACATCGCTGACGAAACACATTTCATTGTCGTCTCATTTAATTCGTACTGCATGCAACCGAGTAAGTTTCACTTTATAAAATATAACTTAATTCGAAATCGGAATACATATGCACATCTAAACGTACATATACATCTGTTTTATTTTCATTATATTTTCTATTTTCGGTTTCAAAGAACAATTATTAAACCGCTCAATTCGTTTAAGCGAAAATCGTGCTTAAGCAAGCAACCGCTGAAATTTTCCATTATTATTTATCCGAATTCGACCATATTCTATATTTGCTGTCTGTATATGCATAAGCCAATTAATCACCTTTTTTTAATTAAACAAGTAGTTATTGAATAATTAAAAAACAGAAAATATATTACACAGTGCAACACGAAAAAAAAATAACCATATACGGACACCACTACGTGATAAAAGACTAAAAAAAGACCCGTGTCTCCCAATTTTTCCCAAAGTCATGCACTTTTTTTATGGGCCGCCAAAGATTTGGGGCCTCGGTATCATTTTCGCAAAAAAGTGATCATTTTCTCGGGCTCATATCTTGCAAACCGTTCCGAATTTCGATTTACTCTCTGAGGCAAACTTGTAGCTCTTGTCATAAAGAACAAAAATTTCGAACATATAAAATCAAAAAAACTTCACCTTCCAGATAAAAATCGCAAAAAACTTAAAAAAATTCGATTTTTTTTACCTTTTTCTCTTGTTCAGGTCCATAGGTAGCAAACCGTTCAAAATTCAAGGAAACAATCAACTACAAAAATTTACCTAAGATCTCAATAAACAAATTTCTACAACATATAAACTTCCTGGGAATAATTCTTTTTATATAACTTTCACCGCGTCACTTTTTTCACTTTTGCGGCTACCTAAGCGCTACCTAAACGGTGTTCAGAATTATTCTTTTATCACGTAGTGGTGTCCGTATATGGTTATTTTGCCACGACTTAAAAAATTACACACAGTGTTATAAAAACCCTTTAACTCCTTTTAGATTGATAATATTTTATTCTGTTGTAGCCATAAAGTATACTTTAAAAATCAAAATTTTTTAAATACGTATTATTAGTTTCATGTTGATACAGTTTTGAAAAACTCGTTTCAATATCTCACTTTACAGTGTAAAGTTTACACGTATACCGTTCCTGTAGTCCTTATGAAAACTATTTTGCACGTTGTATGATTATATTTATTATTATTATTATTATTTATTAGAATAATATAAAATATTAACCTAATTTACAAAACACAACCCTGGAAGCTAGCAGGGCCTACGGTGCATGATTATATTTAATTTCCTTTTATATTAAAAATTTCATACAAACATTGTTTTAAATGTTTAGGCAAAAAAACCTACTATATACCCACGAGCTTACACGAGTATGTACAAATAGTATATGACATATGAATATTTATTTTCAGCTGAAAAAAATTTACGGAAAAGAAAACATAGATTACTGTAGTAGTGGGACAGTGACAGTAACAACAATGGTAGTGATGATAATTTTTATTTGCTGTCACGCGACAATTGAAAAATTCACGAAAGTATTTTTAACAACAAGTTGGTTTGCTCCAAAAAAGTAATAATAATCAAATAAGACATTAAAATATATACTTATGGCAATTATTTCGAAGATATATTAAGGAACGCATGTTTTTTAAGAAAATAAAAATATGAAATTTTTTAAAATATATGTATATGCGTATATTTAAAATTCAAAAAGTTAACAATTTACTTAAAAATGTTCCGTCTTAAATAAAAATATAAGACTCAACTGCTTTTTCATTAAAGGAAAGTACTGTAAGTTTAATTTACAGGTAATTACAGGAATAAAGAAAAAAGACTGCGCATTGCGCAGGTCCGTTCGTTGTTGTATAGCAATCAGCTGTTTGTGTGACGTTGACATAAAACATGTGTTGTAAACAAAGTACATTTGTGTATGGAAAATGCAACAGAATTAAAGCGAAAAACGTACACAAATTAATTAAAAATAAAAGTGAAGTGTGCAATAAATAAATGTAAAAATAAAATGTTAATGTAATTATAAATTTAAAAATTCAAAACTATGTAAAATAAGGTTTTTAAATTTTCCCTTGCATCGTGGTCTATTAAATCAGTGGATACTTTTCTTATTACCGAAAATTCAATGTTATGACGTCGCATGTCTGCATGGAACATTTAAAACCATGTGAGTTTTTAAACAATTTGCAATATGAGATGGGAAAGTTCATTTTTAAATACTCGTATATATAAAAAAATAAAAATTAATTTTTTGCGACTTCATCATAAGGTTTTACTAAAAGAAAATTCTTGAAGAGCGTGGTTGTGCCCACTATCCGTAGAGTATATTCTAAAAACGAAGAGGCTTATGAGGAACGATCCACTCGAATCCAAAAGCGTGAAAGCAAAAAAAAAAATAATAATAATAAACAAGATGCGCAGCTCGTTTTCAAAAATATAAAATTAAAGTTTCAATACCCGATAGAATTACTTATCATGACAATTTTTTTTTCTAGATATAATAAGTCCAGTGCAGGTTATGGAAACTGAACTTATTATAGAAAAACAGCCAGAATATGAAGACTTTGTTGAAAAGCAAAAGAAAAACCTTTATAAAAATAATAATAGTGGAATAGAGGGCTTAAAAAGGAAAGGTACTTTGAATATGATTTTTTGGCTTGATTGATCTTTTTACTTATATTTACTTGCTGGGAACATCTTCTTAAAGAGAAATCTGTCCTTAAATAGTCATTGAAAAAACAAGCTGCAAAATTAGGATCTTTGGAGGAAAAAAGAAAGGTTCAAAAATCTATGAATTTAAAATCGACAACAGCATATGTTGAAAAATGTGATAAAATTCAATTAAATTTTAAACATTTTTTTTTTATATTTTAGGTTTAAGATTTTCTCTTTATTTATGAACATTTTTCTTGTTTGTAATCCTTTTATTTAAATTTAAATAGGCTACTTAGTTCAATCGTATTTTATAAGCCAAATTACATGTGATAGTTATCAAAGAACAAATTACACCAAAGACACACGTGTAAATCATTCTGACAAACACTAGCAGAACGGAACAACATGCTGTTTTCGAAAGCCGCTACACTTTCATCATCAGCGTTCTTGTGTTTGGTCCACTTTTGTGGCGTCAGTTGATGTGTATTTTAGTTTTAATGGCTTTAATTTTATTTTGAATAAACTTTCAGTTATTTAGCATTAAGAAGAGTGGGTAATGTTTATTATAAATTTGCTTTATAGAAAAATTTACAATAATTAATGAATTAATTTCTGAAAAGTCTTTATATAAGCCGAAATACAAAACTTTTGTAACCCGCTTCAAGCCCAAACTCAAAAGTTTTACTCGAATACATTTCTTTTCTGTTCATTTAAAATTTTGTTCTAATTGATGTACCCGTTTAGAAGTTGTGAAATTATTTCCAGTTTTGCCTCAAATATCTATGATGACGTAGATGCGCAGTAGCCAAGACTGGAAACGGCAAGGATATTTTTTCTATTAGAAATTTTTTGCATTTATGTATGTACATAATTAAATGAATATGGTGACTAGATATTTAGTTTTTTGAGGTTTTCGCCCAAAATGTACTGTTTATATTTTGGGCGAAAACCTCCAAAAAATAAATAATAGTTGTATGAAAAACTATTTCAGTGTAATCATATAAATTTAGATTAAATCAAATTAAATAGTTTTCTATAATGGATTGTATCCTATTTTCTTCTCACTGCTGGTATTTATTTTTTTTTTATTGGCAATATTTTATTGCTTTTTGAAACACTCTTCCCAGATCATTTTGTTTCTTCCTCACAAAAATATTTTTATATTCAAAGTATCTATATTTGTTAAAATTCACACAAATGGAAAAGTTTTGATAACGAGTTTAGTTAAAACGGGCTGCTAGCTTGAATCGATTTCAATGTGCTTACTAATATCACTACCTAAATAAAGCGAAAACACATAAACTTTTAAAGTTTTTGAAAAAAATTGTGGAGTTAAAATTTTTTTAGTAATTTAAAAAAAAATATTGTAATGGGTACATGTTGTTTTTAATTTTTTTGGGACGAAAATGTATTTAGTATTTTGGTACTTAGTAATTTGGTGTGCAACAAGGGCTTTTGTATGAGGCTCCATAGTGCATGTATTTTTGATCATCATATTTATCCCCTTGGACATGACTTCTTGAATTGATCAACGAAAAAATGTAGGTAATGCTGCCGGATAATATTAGTCTGAGATCATAAAAATGAATTGTTGCAATTGACCAGATTTAAGATTTTGCAGCATTTAGTCAAATAGGAAACTCCTCTTGAAATTCCCCATACACAAATTTAAAATTTAGGGAAAGTCCCTAAGCTGGTAACACTTACTTAGAATAATTAAAATTAAAGCATATGTTTAGGAAGCCGCAAATTAATGTAAAAACGTAAAAATGTGCGCCAATATATTTTTCCAATTTAAAAATACAAAAAACCTGTGAAGGCACACGTATAAATCCATTCTAATATAATTTTGAAAATATTGTTTTGACGTCATAGGTATTTTTTGACCGGCAAAAAAGCAGTCTTAAAGTTTTTTTTTTTTAATATTTACAGTATTAAAAATCATGAAGAAAACAGAAAATAAAACAAATGTCAAAATATATAACAATATAAAGCTATTATACATGTACATATATTTACCCATATACATACATATACATATGTATGTATATGCACATACTAAAAAATAATCTTTATAATTAAAAGTTACAATACAAATGCTATAAAATATTTAGCAACAAAATTTTTTGATAAGAAAATGCGATTTGATTTGTGGCCATATAGCAACTGCAAATTTATAAATTAAAAGAAAAACAAATAACAAGTAAAAACATTAATGTTATCATGAAGTATTTCCTTTTAAGAAAGAAGAGGGACAAAAATACGATTATATTTAAATTCTGAAAAGATAAAAAATCTGCAAAGTTCACATTCCTTTTACTACATTTTTTAAAATAAGAAGTCTATAAACAAACACCATTTCCATTTACAGAAAATAGCCCCATTTTGCACTTTCAAATATAAGGCCTATTTTTCATTATATATTATTAAATTAAACTCGAAGATTCGCACACAGGCACTGCCTGGCATCATTTTGTCATGTTGTTATCATCTTGTTGTGTTACAAAGAAATTAATAATTCGTTTCTGTATTATTTCTTTGTTCTTGATAAACATTCTAAAATGAAAAGAAGAAGCTCTAGATTTATGAAAGCCTATTAAATTAAACTATAAAGTGACTTGGCACTTTTAGTGAAAAGTAAGCAAAATAACAAATAGTTTTTATCATCCTTTGTGTGAATTTTGATTTCCCCACAGGAATAAATATTGCTTATAAATTAATATACAGGGCAGAAAAAAGCTTTGTATTACTAATTTAATAAAAATTACATTATATGCAAACGATAACAGTAATAAACCAAGTAATTTATTTCAAATAGCGATAATTATTAACATCAGTACAAAGTTCACTTGACTAGTGGAAAAATTATTTCCTTTGTGTTTAATTTTATAGAAAACAAAAAGTTGTTGCTATTTTATATTACAAACAACTAAAGAAACTCAAACTCCAATAATATATATGTAAGTATAGTACATAAATAATTCTTTGCAATTTTTTGTGTGTCAATTTATCTTCAAACCCCAACTTTCGCTTAAAGACAAAAGAGGAGCAGCTCTTAATTCGGTGTGCAATTCTTAATTCGGTTATGGTGGGAATTGCAAACATTCATTTAAATGGAGTTTAATGAAAGACCCGCTCACTGTTGCCAATGTCGGCGAAGAGTTTTTCTTCAGCATAATAATGTGTAATGTGCTTGTAAGATCGACGTATGTATGTATGTATATGGTATGACCGACTATAAGTATATATGTCCATTGGAGGTCGCTTATAAAAAACTAAACGGGACCGAGCAATTTATTTCGCTATATACGAAATTTAGTTATAACAGGAGTAAATATTTATATTTTTTAATAATAACAATTTTGATTGGTGACAAAAGAAACTAAACCACAGATGTATGGTTGGTTCTAAATATCTCTAAGTCAATATAAAGACAGAGATTCACTAGTGTTGTATTTCTAAAGAAATATATATAATGCAAGAAGTCCGTCCTCATTTTGATCTAAGTACCAGGTTAGGTTAACCAGGGGAAATTTTAGCGGTAGAACTTGGCTTTTTTTACATTTATATTTTTGTAGGTATATATGTACATGTTTAACTTCATACTAAACAAATGTTTTTATTGTTATAGAACAAATAAAAATAATATACAAAAAAAAAAATTTTGTATAGAGATAATTATTTTTCAAGTAGAATTATTGCCATTAAAAAAGATAAAAGCAACACTAGACGGGTTAAAAATTAAGAAACTATCTTTCTGTTGATAGTGAATTATTTGAAAAGTTATAATTTAACATAAAATCCTACTTTATAGCTTTGATAACATTAATTCTGTTCGCGCCATTTAGTCGGGCGATATTTACCAAATAATATAATAGAATAAAAAGAAAACGATTATCACTTAAAACACTTTACCTTTAAATAAGCACAATTCTTATCGCCATAAATCATATAACTTACCTGAAAGTAGAAAAAATATATAAAAAAATTAAGTAAAATGTTACATTTAGTAAGTTGAAATTTAAATTTAAAAGATTTTTAAAGAAATACAATTCACATATATACCCAAGTAAAGATAAGTCAGATGTTATACTTAATTTGATTTTTCGGAGCATATGTTGTCAAAATAACGAAGTATTTTCAATGGAGCCCTTTATTAATGAAAGTTATTGTATAGCTAATATAGTGGAAATATGTAATTTTTTTAATGTCGTTACTAGAGGTTGATCCCTCCTGCAGGTGTAATCGTCAACAAACTACTGTCGGCGATACCACTGTGACCCTAAGGTATAAATTTCTTACCCTTCACAATTTTTCAAAATGATCCAAGAGCGCTATTGTTTTTATTTTGTAGTTATTTGCGTTATCATATTGTATGGAATGTTTAGGATTTTCTTCATGCCTTGAGGTGTTTTAGAGCCTCAAAGAGAAATAAAAAATAAACTTTTCAAATGAAATACCATATGACGCACATTTTAGAAACCCAAGTATAAGAAACGTACTTCAAAGTTGTATAAATCTCTATGGATGTATGTACGTATTTATATACGTAAAGATTGAGCTTTTTAATTTTAATTGACAGAGAGAGCAACAAATGACAGCAGCATGAGTGTTTTGTCAAAATTTGTGTAGCTTGTTCCGCCTAAATGGATAATGTTACTGCTTATAATAGATTTTGTGAAAAATTTGACGTTTAAAAATGCAACACTCAGATTTTTCTTTGAGATTTATTATGCATTGTGTTCTTCAAATGCATTTAATTTTTACATCGCCAGAAAATGAATATTAAAACAAGAGAACAAAATCGAGATGTTCCTAGAGATGGATAAAACATAACATCTTCCATCTGGTGAAACATTTTCTGGTCGTGTGGAAAATCTATCGTTTCTATGAACAGAGTTTATGAAATTATTAACAATATTATGTTAATAATTCTTACATACTCGAGCCTACAAGGCAAAATTTGCATCAATCAGAATTTTGTTGCATGCATTTCAATTCTCTAAAATTTTGAGCGTTACATAAGATTAAATATTTTTTTAAATGAATTTTTTGTGTGCCACATTTCTCAAGCTCTGTTCAACCATGTTAAACGAACTGCATAAATCAGTTTATTGTAATTTAATAACAAATTGGCATCTAAAGAATTATTTCATATAAAGTAAATTCCCATTTAATTTTGTTAATTATGGCTTTCACCTCGACTTTTAAAAATTGAGATTTTCAGGTCCCAGCATTTTGAGGCCCTAAGAAAGTGTTTAGGACTATTTTCACATATACATGAATGGGTTTGTAATTGTGCGTGTGTATGTTTGTGGGGCTGTGTATGAGTCTGCTACAGCCGTAGGAATAAAAATTGCGACATTTTGAAGACTTTGGTTTCACTTAAATGTCTTACAAAAAAATTATTTTTGAAATGAATTTAAAGCTCCGCTTCAATCTAACCCAAAATTTAATCAGTTCTTGAGCTGAGAAATAAACAATGTCAATTAGAAGAATTTTGTATTAAAATCGATTGACTATTTCGAAAGACGTCGATGTTGCAAATTTTCAGTGTTGTTTTTCTTTTAATACCTTGAAAAATTCCTATAAAATCAAAGCTTGATGTAAGCGGGAATTTCCTGGTATTTCCTGTATTGTCAACCCTTTATTTTCTTTTTGGAAATAATATGTGTAGCTTTAAATAAATTACATGATAAATTCTATCAAATAAAATTATTCCACAATGGCTCCTTCAAAGTGTTCTTTATTTAATAATACACATGTTCAGAAAAATAAATAAATAAATCAAATTTACCTATAATGTTTTTAAATTTTTGTACAACTTTAATCCATCTAACGCAGGACGGTGTATGATGTTTTTGTTGTTGCACCTGTTCTTCCACCTCTTCGGCAATTTCGGCTTCTTCGCCCGTATCGCCTTGCAACTTATTACTATTATCAGCCGACTTCTTATCATAACTTAAATTACTTTTACTATTTTCTTTAGTATCACAGTGAATATCTAATGATTTTTTGGATTTTACCCCAACATGTACGTGTTGAGATTTTTTGGTAGAAGTAGATTCTTCAGCCTTTTTCTTAAGAGCTTTGTTCTGTTGTTTAAGTTCTTTTTGTTTTTGTTTTCGAGCATATTTTTCACGTAATTTTGGACTGCCGAATTCATCCAAATAATACATGCAGTCTTGTAGACCATCTTTTTTATTGATCAGTTTTGGATTTATAGTGGGATCATCAGAGATGTTAAGTAGAGGAAAATAATAGCTACCATCGGTGGCTAACACTTGTTGACCATTTTCAGATGCCAGATGCTCTTGCGTTGTAATGGTTGTGGAAGGTTTTGCTTTACTTGGAATTATTTTCATATCCAGTTTAGTAAAAGCAGAAGATTTGGTTAAATGTATTGAGATATCGGGATTTTGTAATGATGTTGAATGTTTGGTTTCCTTGACATTCTTGAAAGGCTTCAAGGACATTTGTAAGCCACTGTCATTGGCATCTTCTTCTTCGTCCTCATCGGCCGATACCGGAATTTGATCTTCCACTTCATCATCGTCATCCTCATCGTCATCATGTAAGTCTTCTACTTCATCTATGCGGTCTTCTAATCCCAAGCAACCCAGAGTGGTTGAACTGTTGCATGATTTATACTTGATTCTACGTGTAGCACCAAAACTGTGGGTGCTACCCGAGTAACCACTAGAACATTCTGTATCTAAATTATCCTCTGAGTATTTAGAATGTGATAAATCACCGGAGGAGTTGGCTCCTATGGACTCACTGCTAGAGGAAGAACAGTGAGTCGACTTAAGCTGTTGTTGAGATCCTATAGCCGAATCTCTATCATTGTCAATGCCACTGTCTTGCGATAACAGTTGCCTGTAGGCAGGTTGTTTCAATTTTTGCAGCTGCGACTTTGGATATGTACCTCCATGTAAACTTAAAGAAGCACTGCGTATATTCAAGGATTGTGTGGAGTCCTTTTTATTTTGACCACTATTGTTGTTGCTGCTATTGCCGCTGGTTATGGTCAAAAACATTGACGAATTAGTAGAGTTGCCATTATTAACAACGCAAGCGCTGTCTGCCGAGCCGGTAGACAATTGGGAGGAAAAGCGTTCTTCGTTGTTGAAGGGGATTTTAATGGGCTCTGTAGTCGTCGTTTTGGCGGTATGGGCTTTTATTCGGTTTAGTTCTAGTGTTGCCATCGGGTGTTAGTTTTTTATATTCAATATTTTACCAATTCAGTTTAAAATATTTTGTTTTTTGTTGGTTTATTATGAGTTTGTTTTGTTAATTGGCTTAAAAAAACACGTAAGAACAGTTTTTTTGTTGTTTTTTTTTCTGCTTTATATGGCGTTTTGAGTTTTTTTATATTTTTCTTTTTACTGTTTTACTCTTTTTCTTTGTAATTTACACTTTCTTTCTTTTCTTCATTTAAGATAAACTTTTAAATTAAGTCATGGCTTTGAAAAAATTGCCAGCAAAACACAAGAAATAAAAAACACTAGGTTTAGAGGAATAAATTAAATTGTAATTAAAATAATGTTTTAGATTGTTGATGGGGAAAAAATTATTAATGAAAGAAATATTATTTCCTTTTTATTTATGTATGTATATACATATTTGCTGTGTATATATTTAATATGTTATGTGTATATATTTAATAGGTTATTATACTATTTTCTTCTTTATTATTTAATTTTTTGTAGAAACATTAACATTTAAACACCATTCGCTTGTCAGGGACTCTGGATAGAAATAATTAATAATACACATGGGCATTGTTTATCCGGGATGGTCGGGACCAGAATTGCTCTAAATTATACATCTTTTCGATTAACATAGCAAAAATTATGTATGCATTCATTTACGATTGCTATATTTAAACAATTAATATGAACTTGCAAGGAAAAATATTAATAAACTTTCGAAAAAAAATTAAAAATTTGTTTAATGTGATTAGTTTCTTTTTATTAACCTTTTATATTTTCAGCTAAAAGATTCCCTTCTATAAAAGTGAATTGTATTTTATCTTGTTCTGTAATGTTCGGAAAGGCTGCATTTTCCAAAAAGTCTAATAAGGTGCTAGATGTATTTGTACCACCATTAGGTTCTTGAGAGATCGTTTCTTAATTTCTCAAACGTATAATATTTTCATCAGGCAAAATCGAATATGGAGAAAAATCGTTTTCATATATTTTCAAATTATACGATGACAGTCCGAAGTGCTTAATTTTCAAACGCAAATGTAAACCTGACAATATCAGGGAAACGGGGGAATCACCTTAGAGTAAGATTAGGATGTAAGAAAATAGAAAATTGTTTGCTTTTCGTTTAAGCGAGATTTTCTTTTAAACGAACTTCGAATAAATGATAGCAGTTTCAGATTCTGAATCACAAAATACTTCTGAATTATAAACTGGGATTTTATCGGTTGCATGGAATACGAATTACGCTCTAAAACAAAGTTTGTTTCAAAAGTTTGCAAACAAAATGTGTTTCCCATTCTTTTAAGTGAAGTGAATTTTTTTTGGAATTAATATATATATATATATATATATATATATATATATATATATATATATATATATATATATATATATATATATATATATATATATATATATATATATATATATATATATAAGACAACAACAACGAAATAGGTAGTTGTGTATGTATACCACTTTTAAACAAGCTGAATAAATTTTTGAATTAATACCCATTTAATGCTTCACAAATAGTTACAAAAGAAATAATGAATTGAAAATATTTTTCCTATTTGTTACTAAATTAAGTCATTATTTATTAATATTATTAGTTTGTTACATTGATACTTTATTTATATTAAATTTTTATTGTTTTGCTATTTTAATTTCATTAACATACTCGTATTTACATTTTTTACTATTTTGTTTTCAAATCATTTTCTTGGCATTATTTTCTTTTTATTAATTCATTGAAATTTATGAATTCTTTTCTGTTGCATGATACACCTTATATTTTCTAAATTTAGTTTTTCGCCTTTTTTATTTAATTTTTTTTTTTTTTTTTTTTTGTATAATGGAAAATTTTCTAATTGTTTTGTTTGGCATGAATTCTTGTATATAAATTCATGAGTTCAGAATATTTTAAACATTTTGTTGCGGTTACTTTTGTTGGCTTGGATTATTATTATCAAAAAGATAGAAACACTTTAAAGCAAATACACTTTTTCAAGGTTTAATTTCCACTTTAAATCTACATGAATTCCTTAATAATTAATTATTTGTTTTTCATATTGATATTAGATAACAAACACTTCTTGTGAATAAATATTGAATATTTTTACCAATTCTTTAAACTTTTATTTGTAATCCTGCTTTTAAATTTTAAAATAACATGTTGACTCTAATAAGTTCACAATTGTACTAAAATTGTTGAAAAGCCCCCATATAGACATTGTTTTTGTTTCAGTATTTTTTCACTGTTTCAGTTTCTCTACTTTAAGTTTCTATGTATGGGTGAGTAAATATTTTATGCCGAATTGGACAAGTAGTCTGTGCCTGCGTTTGTGTGGAATAACTAAATGAAATGTATACTGAACAGCAACTATTAAATCAAATTAAAATAAATGTCCTCTTATTGTTCCTGCTTTTGTTACACTTAATATATTTATCCTTACTGAACATGCATTTTAAGGTACACAACAGGAGAAGGAAAAATAAAGGAATATAAAATAATTTTCAGCACAGAGAGAATGTAGTAAGAAAGGGTTGCCAGATTCGGAAAATAACCAGGCGTTGCGTACAAGTGCCGTCATTACATTGTAAAAACAGATTTTTTTTACAAAGTGAGGTAATGTTGATAGCATAACCTCCGTGCATGCCATTTTCACATACAGAAACCAATTTTTGTAGGTGATCGCACGGATCATGTACAGAACCTTTACTTAGATCTGCGGATATCTAGAATCCAAAGCTCATGCCCAACTTTGATCTATTATCCATCTCACCATTGAATCTAGTCCAGCTTGCCACCAAGCGATCCAACTGCCCTCCACTAAATTTAGTATGCCTAACAAGATCTAACTGTTGGCCACATCCAGAAATTAGCCATTGTAGCTAAAAACCTCTAGGGCAGAGCTGCGACACACTTCCGATTTCTGTTCAGATTGGGGACTGGGTAGCCGCGGGAAAAACTCCCACATTTTCCAGCCTCATGCAGTTCTTTGGTATCGATAGTACCTTTGTACAGGAAAATGTAATTATATTATGTTATATATAACCACCAATATAACATATCTTAACATACCAATAACAAGTTCACAGCAAACTTCTCGTGGACACGGAAACTTCTGGTACCAGTTTAAACTCTATTCAGCCGTTAATGTAAGTTAAATTTCCAAAGTACATATTTATAGAACCTCCATACACCAAAGTACTATTACATACATAATTATGTCAGGAATAATCAAGATGTCAGAAATAACGAAGATAAAATGCCCCGGTGTTATATTTTTATTTTGTACGTGGTGACTCAAACCATCACAATTAATCGCCGCTGAACGAAAATTAAGTAAAATTTGTATATATGATGGGTTTTACATACGATTCTTAATACAGTTTTCAAGCGTTTATAGTCCAATAGAAGTTTTGGAAATATCAAAACTTATACTATAAATTTTAAATTTGTTTTCGATACTTCGATACTTATTGATCATTATATTCTGGAAATTATATTTGATTATTAAAACAATTAAAAAAAGTAAAATACTGAAAAAATTTTAAGATAAAAGATTAAAAAAAGTTTTTATGTAATGAAAAACATAATAAATCACGTTATAGAGTAAAGACCGAATAATAGAATAATAAATAAACATCAATTTGATACATTTGGTGACTTATCGCACATTATTTATATACATTAGAAGTTTCTTCAGCGTCAGAAAATAAAAAAAAGGGAATTGTGAGAGATGCAAGATAAAACAGCGGTTTGACTCTATAATATGGCATCACTACTTACTCAATAATACTTATACAGTGGGCGTCAACATAAAGTGTGCACCATCTTCTATTGCAACATTTTTTTAATCAGTTTTTTGAGATAATTTTGACATTTAACGTTACTTGAAGACAATTAAAAAAACACATCAAATTCAAAGGAAAAAATATATATAAATTCTTACAACAAAGAAAAATATGAAACAAAAAAGAAAAACAGGTTCTCAGTATTTTGATTTCAAACAACATAATGGAAAAGGGAATATTTTTGCAGTTTCTTTTAGTTTTATAGCAGTTGATTTTTTTCTGGTAAAGTACCTCAAATTCGATTTCATTGATGTAAATAACATAATTTCAGAGTGAAACATAACTTTTTGCATAATTTAGACATCGTATCTGAGTAACAGCCGATATGAATGATAAATTATTATTGTTGTTGTTGATAATATAATTGATTTCACGCAACTTTTACCTTAACTGCGAAATTTTAGCGCAAAATGTTTATGGAACTCTGTTAACCCATTTTTCACGAAAAATATTTACTTCTAATTGACAAGTAAGCAACATGATATATTAATATCGATTCTATAGAATATGAGAATAAGGCATATAAACAAACACATATACCGGTATTTTTTTCTATATGTAATCGTCAAAGTGCTATAGACATAAGCTGACTCCAACATTATTGATATCTCTTTTTTTTAATTTATTTATTGTGAGATTTATTTAGTATTCGATAAAAGTTGTATGTAACAATGTAAAAAACATAAGTTATTAATTGGTCGATAAATCAAATCATCAGGGAACTGTAAGCAGTTTGTAAACATTCGACCTAATGTTATGCATAAAACTTTAAATGCAATATGAGAATTCTCTATTGTTTATGAATATTACAAAATACATGATCGTAGTAGGATTAGAATTCTTTTAAAAAAGCAGCACAACAAACAATTTATATTCGATATGAATATATTTAATTTTTTTTTTTTTTTTTTTTTTTGCTACACCAAAGAAATTTGAAATGTTATATATTGAAATATTTCTTCTTAACAATCCTGATAAATTTCAATATTAAATATAGAATGTTAAATTCAAATCTATTTCAAACCACTGAAAAAATTCAAGTTGTAAGATGCTGTAGTCTTTATTTTGACGCGCACTGTACATAAATAGTGCTGCTCTCCATTATTTGTATGGGTAAGTGCGTAACCATTTAAATTTAATTCAGAACATTTGCAAACAAACGTCAAACACTGTCATTAACGCTAAACAAATATTCGTACCCCTCAAAGATAACGTTGATAAATGTTAAGGCACGTTTCTTTTACAATTTTTTTTTTTAAATTTTCAAAATGAGAGAATAGTTGTATTTTACCCATGTTTCAGTAGAATGGTAGGGTAGAAGAAAAATGAAAGCTTTTCCACAATAATGAATGAATGAGGGAATGTAATTAATATTCAATAAATGTATATACATACATACATATGTACATAATTATGTGTTTGTATTATTGTATGTACATATATTAACGATACAGAGAGCGATAAACGACAGACTTGTGCAAATTGTAAGCAGCATGTGACTTAATTGTGCTTTAATACATATGTATATCTATAGAAGTAGTTTCTTTGGAGCGTGCATAAGTGATAAATCAGGCTTTTTCTAAATAATATACAACTAAATAATATAAATGTCACACAACTAACACACTATTATAATTAACATTATTAAGATATAGGTACACCGACAATAAAACACTTTCTTGTCTTTTATAATCGATATTATTTGTGGTCGTTTGATCATTAACAAATTCCAATACTGTGTATGTCCATAGCGCACCCAAACTTGTGCAATCCCGCTGATTGCGATTTGAATGGGATTTAGTTTACTACGAGACGATTACAGCACCGCGTTTAATTACATTTTCCAACTTTCTATGATTTTTGGGTAGTTGGGCGGTGAAAGCATTTAAACGACTACGCTTAAATACTACTAATAAAGCAATTATGTGAATATAGCTGCGGGAATAATTTCAAAGAACTATTTAACGAAAACAAAAAAGTAAGGGTTATAAACTTAAATATTTACTTAAAGAGCAATAAAAATACGTATAAAAATATAACCCAATACGAATGAAATTGTAATCGTTTTTCCATAAAGTATGATTGCGTTTCCAATAAAATTCCCTAAATCATTAAATATTTTATTAATTATACGTATAGACGTATAGAGTGGAGTATGATGTCGTTCGTTGTCCTGATGTTATTTGGTTAATTTTTTATACAATACATTTAATTTATTAATTAGCAAATTCTTGCTTTTAAATTGCTTACACGTTTGTATAACTTATAAATTCACATACAATTACCACATTTCTGTTCATAAACTTTATATTAGAAAAAATAAAAATATGACGTTTTAATAACAAAAATACTGTGTACTCGTATCTACCTTCCGAATTGGTAAAACGCATAAAACGTAGTTCTAAATTCATTTTAATTGCCAGTAATTTGCCCACAAAACGGAAAAATTTTGACAACAATGACAACTTAAGGTTTGCAAGCCATGTAGAATTGTGTGAAATAAGACTCGTTTTCATAGCAGAACACAAAGCCGTTAATAACTTCTATGCAACGGCGTATTCGTAGATTCCAAACGATTATGAATTGTTTACACATGGAGTTCTGATATAACGTACAGCGTTTATAACAAATTATCGTGTATAACGATCAACTTCTCTCCGATCATAAGTTTTGTAGAAGTCTTTCATAGCAAATATTACCGTTAGTGCCCGCGAACTTTCGGTTAGAACGAACTATTTTTTAAATACCAAAAAATAAAAATGCTTGTGCGCTTATATCAAGATATCAAAATTTTTTCACTAACTTCATAAGCCGTTAAAATAATTATTCACTAGTATTTGACAAAGTGATAAAAATACAAAATAATAAAAACATGAATGTTTTATAAACATCTCTACTTATATAAAAATTACGTGTATGTTCGTGATCGTTAAACTCAAAAACTACTGCACCGATTTTGACCAAACTTTATATACATGCTCTATGGGGCGAGAGTTTCTGTGTAGTTTGAAGTTCGTCCGACAGATGGCACAATATTAATTTTTTTGTATTTTGCCCGATAAAGATTAGCGCGATATGCCTATGCTGTGTTTCGCTGAAGGCGTTGGGTCCTTAATCAGCGTGTGGTGGAGTTAATTAGCCCGATACCGGTATTTGAACAATAATTGTCAGGTCGATTTAGTGCACCTTTCATTCTTCTTCGAAATATCAATCCGCCATGACTTTGCAACGAAACCAGACTTGCAATGAAAATAAAATTTGAAGGCAAAACAACGTTTGCCCGGGTCAGCTAGTACATATATAAAAATAAGGAAACAATGTAATCTATTTGAAGGTTGCTTACTTTGATTTATTTAAAAATTACAAATATTTTCTCCGATTATAAGGCAGTTTGTCTACATAACGAAATAAATTGCCCGAGCTCATTTAGTTCGTCAAAATCGAACTTCACTATGTATGGAGTTTAGCCTTCACTAACCGTTGGTCTCTGCCATACACCTAATTAATGGCTGTTGAAACCGTGAGACAACGAAAGGTTGGGCTTGCATGTGAAAATTTATTGATATATTGATTTAACATTGTAACTCTAAAAAGAGTAAATAGAATACTAAAAATATAAAATAAGAGAGACTAGATAACAGAGATGACAATAACAACCACTTCAAATGATATCAAAACAGTATCTGCGAGAGTGAGTGTTGACGAAAAAATTATTAAAAAACAGTCTTTCCATTTAATTTAAATCATGAATGAATTTTGGAAGACCCTTTCATATTGTCACTATTGTTATAAAGCCTTTTAAAAAATATGGGTGCGTCCATTTAATATCTTAGCAAGGACAATACAAATACGACGTAGTTTACTTAGTAATTTATAGACTATAATTACTTTCGTAGTAACACTATAACAAATTCTTTAATTAAATATTTAATAAATACTCTTAAGTATGTATGTATATACGAGTATATTCGAATAACTTTTTATTAAAAGGAAACAACAACTTATAAGCATTGTTGGTGCAATAAAAAACTACTAAAAAAGGAAAACGTCAAATGAACGTGTCCTTTGACTTTTCCAAATAGCGAAAAGAAAAATAAAAGAAAAACAAGATTAGAAAAATATTCTTACGTATTATGTATGCACGAGTATGTATGATTTCCCTGGATTTTATTTTGAAAACAATTTGTTACAATAGAATGGTAAATATCAAAACTAAGTATGAACGTACATATATACATAAATAAATATAAATAAATAAATACATAAATATGTGTGTATCTAAATAGAAAAATTCCTTTAGAAATGTCCTTTTCTAACACCACTATCTTGAATAAAGTGTATAGGTTGCTAAGGGTTAAGGCGGAATTAATGCAGCAAAAGTCTATGTATGTAGTTATTCGTAATTCGATTTTCACTGTGCAGATTTGCATATAAAAATTTATTTAAATTTTTATTATTTTTCCCTGTTGACT
The DNA here is from genome assembly GCA_963681545.1 of Germaria angustata. Lineage (NCBI taxonomy): Eukaryota > Metazoa > Arthropoda > Insecta > Diptera > Tachinidae > Germaria > Germaria angustata. Next base: position 81,279,606 of record OY813001.1, on the reverse strand, counting down.
GACATGTTATATTAAACTTTCTATTTGTATTTACATATACGTATGAATAAAAATAATAGTCGAAAACACCATATGAATGAATAAAGTCAACATAAAATATTCAATAATTTTGTATATATTGATTTTTTCAATAATTTTTTAATCAAAATGTACTCCTCCTTTTATAGATTGTAAAGAAAATTCTTTAATTTTTAATTTAATTTAAAACAGTTTTCATAGGAATTATTTACATTAGATAATATCCGTCATCACAATCATTAACAATACTCCTACTCTATTCTTCAATGACATACCATTATACACGTAAACTGAACACATTACTCGGAAAAAGTTACCCCAGAAGTACAGATTTATCTCCATTTTGCAAATGTTATACCCCTAGAATGTCATAATGCAGGTTTTTTGATTCACTAAAAGGTAGTTTGGTGTCATGGAAGGATTGCAAATATTAGAATGGAATTAAAGTGAAATACTACAAGAAGAATTGCCATGCTAAATGTTACAACAAAGAAGCCATCACGTTACCTCTGTTTTCAATCAATCCAACATTAAGCAACGTGCAACAAATACGATAATTGCACAACATCCGATAGTTTCTTCAACTATAATGACATCTGGAATAATACTGAGCACCGTACAAAAATACCAACAAATGCCAACTTTAACTCGCTACCGCCGATTATATCGACAATTGTAGTGTCACCTAGTACTGGTTGTGGAATAATGCCAATAAAATGTTTATGCATTGGATAATCCACGAATGCATGGTGCTACACTCCGTCGGACAATACATTAAGATTGCAGAAGTCACTAAAGGAGGTAGGCATTTGAAGAAGTGGAATATTTACTTAAAGATCCACAAAATGTTCTGTAGCTAATTGATCAACTAGAATTTAAATATGGTAACCGTCGAGAAAAATCATTTGGAAAAGATAGTGCCATTTGAAACAAAAGTGCAGAATTTGGCTACCTTTTTAAAAAGCGTAAAGAACGATATATTGAACAGTTGGATGTTGACTATTTCAACACCAAAAATTTCGGGCTTGCTGAACCAAGTCAGTCGCTAGGATTGAAGGACGTACTGCGAACGAGAAACATTATGAAGGACACAACCGTAAAAGTGGATTCACCCATTAGTTCGGAACAAAAGTTTTGTTCCGAACGCTTTTTGATATGTAGTTCGACGTCTCTCTTTTTGAGAGAGAGAGTAAATTTTGTCCGCATCAATTTCAGCTTGCATTGGTTTAATTTTAATTTTCGTTCCGAACAAATTGAACTGTGCTGCCAGCTACATATATTTTTTATGCAAAATGGAACTGAGCTGCCACATCATATTATATGTACATATGTATAATAATATACAGAGTATATTTGCAAATTTTTTATATTTATTTAACTCAGTAGTTATTAGAACATGCACTCGACTTTTATTCATTTTATATTTTTAGTTTATTAAAATTTTTTAATTTAGAACACAGCAAATTGCAAACATCTGCCATTGTGATGCCCGCTTGTAAAAGTAACACACATCATTTACAGAGTTGTTCCATATGATAGCTTTGTTTCTCCAGAAAATTTGTTCGAAGTGGGTGAATCGTTTGTGAATAAACTCTCAGTGAACTAAAATTGTCTCACAACAAAAATTTTGTTCCTAACAAATGGGTGAATCCACATTTAGAACACAGAAAATTAAGGACTTATTTTGTCGTAATTATATCCAAATCTAATCGGCAGGGAAAAACATAACTTGGGAGTTTAACTGTTCTGTACGAAATTTACTAAGTAAAGCTGAACATGTGGTAAATAGCCGATCCCTCAGTCTTCTGCCAGTCGTGTCTGAAAGTCTGGACCCATTAACGCCCAAGCATGTTGTTCTTAACACAACTAAACCAAACGCCTGTATAGAATAAGTCAACAACTGTATAAATTTTCGCGTCAACAGGTCCACGGTTATTCGACAACACTAATGAAATGAACGAAATAGTTCACACTACATCATATAGCATGAAAATTCACCGAGAGAGTGGCACCGCTAAAGTCGACAACAATCATTTTTGTTGCTTTATTTTTGTACGAATGTAATTTTTATTTCAACTTTGTAAATGTCAGACTTGAAATTGTTAATATTTATTGAAAATTTACATTGTGACGGAATTCTTTTATATCTCGGATTTATACAGAATGTAAGCACAATAATTATTATCGTATTTTAAGTGTTTAGTTACGTATTGAATGATTGTTAATTTTAGTGAAATAAACTTAATTGTCACACAATACTATAATTTGAATGAAACAGAATTTTTCTTGCTTATTCCAAAATTTAGTTTCGTCATGACGACGCAACATATATAAACCTGTTGGGGCCCAGGGATTTGTTCGCTATAAGTAAAAATTTGCTACAGCCGGTGCATGTTATAGCCGAACTTCACTGTATATTGAATAAATAATAAAGAAAACTATGAATAAATAATAAAGAAACTAACGCCTCAAATATCAAACGGAAAATCGAATAAAAGTATTTTTTTTTTGTTGCACAAACATACATATTTTTAAAGCAGACTAATATTTCAGCGGAACTACGTATATTTTAACGTCTTTATTCATAAAAAAGTAATGAATCAAATTATAAACTCCACGTTTGGTATATTTATACACTGATATTGTAGCTGCTTGGGCTCACTACTTCCTATGCGATCTTATAGGTCGAATAGCACGTGCCCTTTATAATAGTCTAGTATTCGATTTTGATCGGTCATATTAGTCTATAAGGATATATGTATATAACCTGACAATATCAGGTTGGATACACTGCCATCAGCAGCTCTGCGGAACAGCGACCAAGGCTTGTTTTTTTCTTTTTTGCTTAACCTTCGAGTTTTGCGTATTACTCTAGCGCATACTAATAACTGCCCACTTAGATATTTCGTTTTATTGTAATAGCAGATCAATAAATAAATAAATTTCTGAAAATTTTTCTACTTCACTCTTTCACGTGTTTTTTTCACGCTAATATTTATTTATTGTATCTTCAAAACTGAACTAACAATAAGTATTCAAATCTTAAGTATAGATATAATTATTAGGCCCAACCAGTGTGGGACATAAACTTAGTGATAGTAATTAATAATACATAAGAATCGTATTTAGCAGAAAAATATTTTTAAAAAGTCTCACATGTGAATTGAAAATAGGTATTATGCAACGAATTTCATTAAAAAGGCGCAGCATTCACGCTCACGGGGATAAGTCATGTTTCTGATTTCCTGAAATTTTATTCGATAGCCCTGCCATCTTCCCAGAACTTGTTCCATCTTATAGAATTGATAAGAGCCCGTTTACATTGAGGATACGACTTGTATTTGTTGGTGAAATGTGTAGAGAAACTTTCGGAGTAGTCAAAGATGCACGAAATGAAAGTTTTGACGACCATTTTCACATTTATTTTTTACATCTTTCTTCCTTTCGTATTCCTGTTATATTATATATGAGCGGTGTTGCCAGTTCGGCTTATTTCTTTATAAAATTCGAAATTTGGTCAACAGTTTCATACATAATTTTTCAGACTTTCGGTTTTATTTTTTAAGTTTTGCTTTTATAAATTACCAACTGTGTGTTGGCAACAATAGTTGCCAATTTAGCATATTTGTTACATTTTCCAAATTGCAACTGAAATTAAATTTATAGTAACACATTTTACGAATGAAGGACTGACTAACAACAAAAGTCTTTATGTAAATATGCGCAGATTTAAGAGGGGACTGCAAATGAGAATGCAGCAACAACACTCTCATTGTAAATCCGCTCCAATAAATTCCATGATTTTTCTCTTCGTAAATGTGTTGAAGCGTACCCTCCTAGAAATTTCTCTAGCTGTACCCATGTAGAAAATAACACTGAATATATTAAATATAAACAATTATAGAATTTAGTAAACATTTATGAAGCCAAAAATTGAGACGCATATACTATGTATGTATATGTCTTTGGTTTCTGAGGAAAAGTGCCAGATCCATACAGGTATTTATGTATTGCGGTCTTCGGTCGTGCAAGGGTTAGAATGTCATTTTCATATTAAACGAGGTTTACGTGAACACAAAATGCAACCCTCGTATTTTATTTAACACGTATCGTATTCAGTTCGCACTTGGTTTGTTTGTTGTTGTTAGTGTATTGTCGCTGATGTTGCCATTTGTCTACTTTTTAAAGAAGATATCAAAGACTTATGACATCACCCTTTTACAGCCGTATTATTTTGTATGTGGGCATTTGTGGGCAATGAATCTACCAGAATTTTTCTACTTAACAATTTTGTATTTTTTACAAACGTTCATACGAATACATACATACATATATGCCTATATGTTAATATGTATTAGTGTACTTTTGCTGTTTATCTTCATTATTTTAAGTCTTTTTCTAGGCTTTAGATATTTTTTAATGTGGTTGTTTCGGTCGTGCTGGAAGAACAGAAATCACACCGCAATAAATATTGTTACATATGTTAACGTGTGTACATATGTATTTGTATGTATGTATGTATGTATAAGCTAATGTACACACATATAGGTGCTATAAACTTTTTAGTTACAGTACGCCCTCGCATTGTGCATCAATTTGGGACTTAGTTTGTTGCAATGTCCGAGTAAAAATTTTATGGAAAAACTTAAAATTTACTGCTGAAATTCAAGAAAAATATCGTTTTTCTTATAAAAATATTTTAATATAATGAAAATTATAGTCAAAGCTATTTCACTTAATTTTTAGTTTTATTGTATTAAAGTTCATAAAATAACACATAAACGAACAAGAAAACATAAACAAATTATGTACATACATATTCAAATGTACTTATGAATATGTACATGTATGTATGTATATAATATATATGAAAAGGTGAACGACGACGCATAGTGGCTGAAAATCGTTTTTCATTGGCCAAAAGTCGATTTTTTTTGTCACCGATTTTAAAAATTTTTACGCCATTTTGGAGCTAATATATCCATATTAAGGTAGCCAAAAAATTAGGTTAAACTATTGATAATTGTGGGCGTGGCATGCTGTCAAACTCAACTGTTGTTTGTTATTTCAGTAAAAGGTGTTTTTTTTTATCAGTTTTTTGTCAAAAATAAATGGCCACTACTCGCAAGCTATCATCGATAATGGCCTGCGGTCTTTTTATAATATTGGTAGGATTATAGTCTTTAGTTGTTGTAAGTGGTTACCGCTCTAGCGTTTAATATTAGAGGTGTTATGAAATATTTATGAAACTACTATATTTTTCTAAAATTTAAACTTTAGTGGAATAGAACTTCTAGGGAACAAAAGGGAACAAGAAACGTATACCACCCGAAGAAAGGCGAAGGTGTCTTCTTTAACCCCATATATACTTTTGCACCCGCCACGATCCGCCGGTAGAACACTTTTTTAATTTTAATGAAATTACTCTAAAAAATTCAAATTACTCTAATTTAAACAGCCCTATAATTACTCGTATACAATGGTGTATTAAATTTTCACTTTTTTGTCTAAAGGTTTATGTTTTTTACTTTAGACTACGTAAAACTAAAATAATTAAATATAATACCTGCGAAAGGGTTTTATGGCTTTGTTTTGATCAGCAAAAAATCAGTAATAAAAATATCACAATACAGTAAATACAGTAAACATATGACCTCTTTCTAATATAACTGTTAGGGTCAGCCAAAGTCATAAACAATTTTATAATAATAATCGCGACATTAAACCACTAAAGATAAAAAGAACCCCATATTGGCGAAATACTAATTAGTTTTACCTAATATTAAGGTCTGGATAACAAGTGCAGTTTTGTTCAATTTAAGTACTACCTGCTATGAAATTGAAGATCAATGTGTGAATAACATGTATCTAAATATATATAAAACTACGGATTCAATAAGGTATTACTCAATAATAAGTTAATCCTTTACGTGTACGTACGTATATTTGTAAGTGATAAATCATAACAGACTCAAATAAAAATATTCAGAAAAATATGGAGAGCTTCGGTTATAAAGAACTGGCCGAAGAGTATTTTAGAAATAAAAACCAGGAAGATGTTCTTACTTACGTTGAAATAAAATTAAACTTAAATTCGTGTAGCACAGAAATACAAGAACAATTATCTAATTTTGTAAAAGTACTAAAAAACGCTACAAAGAAGTTAGCTACAGTAAACAAAAGTTTTATATAAAAAGTGAAAAGTGGTTAGAAGGGCAACTTACTGTCGCTGCAGAAACAGCAAAGCAAGATAAGGTTGGAAGACCACGCAAATCATTGGACAACTGCAGCGATAGATCTAAGAGGCGGAAACTTAAAGATGTTAACGATGCAATTGGTTGTACAAATATAAAAGAATCTTTCCTACATCAATTACGATCACAGAAACAATTAACAAAAGTGGATTTCATTGAAAAAGTTATTAAAGCTAGTCCAGTGAGAACAAAACGAATTCTTAAAAGTATACCAACTCCGAGCGATGCCAAACAGTACACAAATGAGGAGGCATTAGCCTTATTTCTGGATTTGAAATTAACAAAACAGCAATATATTAAGCTCAGATTGCGTGCGATTGAAAAGGGCTCAAATATCTATCCAGCATATCATCACATAACCGCTGCTAAAATGGACTGTTTGCCATCAAAGGATACTATTACGTTCACACCAATTTCGGCAGAGGTACAACTACAATCTCTACTTGATCACACAGCCGAATGCTTGCTACAATCAATACCTCGAAATGCGTTAAAGAAGGAAGATTCAGAGCCTTCGACTAGTACAACGCAAACAATAGATATTTGGAAAAATGAGACACCATCTTATACGAAATACTGCAGGCCAATCAAATTTGAATTCAAAAAAGAAACTAGTGATGCCATTAACAAAGAAATTAGTGATATCAAGTCCCAAATTGCAACAATACAGCCATTACAATTACAGTTAGATGGGCAGCAAATTGAAGTAAGCTACCAATTAGTCCTTACAATGATAAATGGAAAAGTAGGTCAGGATTTGACTAACACGAGGCCGCATCCAGCTGCATTATATGCCAAGCAGCATCAACCCAATTAAAGCAAGTTCCGACAAAATCATTAGATAATACCGATGCATATGAATTTGGATTATCACCACTACATGCAAGAATACGACTTATGGAACATATATAAAAATCAGTTATGATTTAAATTTCGGGTCTTCAGGATCCATAAGAAACAATGAAACCAACAAAGAGTTAAGAAGTTCAAACAATAAGCATGTTCAAGATGAATATCGCAAAATTGGATTGATTATAGATCCGCCAAAACAAGGGTCAGGCAATACAAATGATGGCAATACCGCACGAAGATTCTTTTCAGATCCAGAAACAGCATCTGAAATAACAGGAGTGGATTTAAACCTTATTTTCAGATTTAAAATAATCCTAGAAGTACTTGCGTGCAATGAAGAAATTGACTCTAAACAATTTGGAGATTATGCTAAGGAAACTGCAAAAATATATACAACCAACTACCCATGGAGAAATATGTCTGCAACAGTTCACAAAATCCTTTATCATGGAGAATATATTATTAAATATCATTTGGTGCCACTTGGAGATCTATCAGAGGAGGTTCAAGAAAAAAGGAACAAGGATTACAGATTTTATAGAGAGCACAATACTAGAAAAATTTTACGAAATTTCACAAATGAAGATCTATTTAATATATTATTAGCAACGTTAGATCCGTTCATCTCCAATATTCGAAATAAATGGAAAGTGGAACATGGGGATTTAGATGAAGAAGCCAAAAAACTACTAAAGAACAGAAATAGCACATAGCAAAATATAGAATATTTGCAATCAATATTTGTGTCAAATGAATAATAATTATAATTGCCTTTCATTGCTATTTAAGTACGAAAAACATAGTATTAGTAAAAAATAATAATAAATAGAACCTACTTTGACAGCAAAAAATAAAAAATTTTTCTGTGGTAACAGCAAAATCTCCAGTTAATTTTACTATTTTTTTTTTGAGTGTAAACATTTTTTTGAGTGTAAAAATTTTTTTGAGTGTAACATTAAAAAAATTCCATTATCCCAAAAAATAATTACAATTATTATTAAGTTCCAAATATAAAATTTTTTAATATGCAAATAAAAAAATAAACCTATATTTCACTCCAAAAGTTAAAAAAATCAAAAGTTCAACTTTGACCTAGAAGTCCTTAAGAAGTCCTCTATCAATTGTAATGTAATTAAAACTGAGTCAAGCTGAACTAAATATCTATCCATTAAAAAAAATTACTTCAATATTTTGAACGGTTCAAAAGTTACAGAATTTTGGTCAATGAAAAATGATTTTCAGCCACTGTGCGACGTTATGGAATATCGTGTAAGGGGATTTAAGTCAATATTTTTGCTTGTGTCTTCTAGTCACAAGAAATGTATTTATGTAATGCAGATTCACGACCATTATTTTAAGCCAATTTTCCATACAATTCTGAAAAGAACGAATCGATTTTACTTTAGGAAAGTCAGATTTACTATCGAATTATAAATGTATGAAGATAAATTTAAATTTAACTAGCAGAGACAAACAGAGTTTTGTTAACCAATTAACAGTCAAAATATTTTTAAAGAAAGGAAAATTTAGGATGTGGGACCAGATCCATACTAAACAATATGTTGTAAAGGAAAAGGTAATTCAAAGTATAACCGATGAAATAATAACAAAAAGGACATCTCGGGGAGATTAGTGGCCATTACGAAAAAATTTTGAGTTATATGTAGGTATAACTAGACGGTCTGTAGCAGATAAAGCGATTTGCACATGTACGTGAATGCATATAACTATGTATGTATATAATTTTAATATCAATTATATATAAAATATTTAAAGGCCACTGGATTTCCTTTTTTAAATAAAAGTGTTATTAGTTTAATTAGTTCCTACACTTAATAAATTTGTACTTTTATGTATATATTGTCACATTTCACCTCTGAGCAAATCCAAGTTATATAAGTACATTTGTATGTATGTGTAGCCAATTTAATGTAATTTTTTTCTTTTATTTAGTATTTGACAAACATGGCGCTACTTGTATGTACTTATAAAATAGTAGGTATGTACATATATACATACATACACACACACATACATATATATATATATATATATATATATATATATATATATATATATATATATATATATGTGTGTGTGTGTATATGTATGTGTGTATATGTATGTGTGTATGTATGTATATATGTACATACCTACTATTTTATAAGTACATAAATTGCTAAAATAGAAAAGCTGGACTTGGCCGACATGTGGTTTTAACAAGACGGTGCCATATGCCACACAGCACGCGAAACAATGACTCAATGGAGAAGCGAGTTCGGTGAACTCGACTTCAATACAAAGAACGAATCGAAGCGATTATTAAACCGAAGCAACTATGGGTTGTTTTAAAACCCGATATAATCTATGTATTTCTGTTTTATATTTTACGCCCAGGAAAGAATGAAGTACATTCTTAAAAACTGCAATCTAAACTTTCAAATAGTTTTGGAGGGATGGAGGCAAAATTCCCCTCAGATTTAAAAAAAAAATATGGGACTAAACAAAAAGCAAACCCTGTCAAAGAAAACCGGTTCACAAATGATACAGTTATGCGCGTACAAACAATGAAACTAAGTAAAGAAATACACACAAATTGCGTTCTTGATTGATTCGCTGTTCCATTCAAAACTAGACCCATTCGCCTACACCTCTATGTTTTATTGTGTTATATCCAAACGAGTAACAGCAGAGCCCTACAGGGTGTAGCTAGTATATACATATAAATATATATGTACATATGTACACATGTATGTAGACAATTAAATGAGAAGTATAACCTCCTAAAATTGATTTATATTATCTATAAAAGCTTTATCTGTTAAATTTTTTTTTGTTTGCAAGTTATTATTGTTATTTGTACATTTTAGTGGAAAATTTTCTTCATATTTATTATTTAAATAGCAATAGAGATAAGCTTGGATTCAAAGCTGTTAATTATGATTGTTTATTGTGATTATATGCATGTGCGAATCAGTCGAAAAAACAGTGTGAAATGGTAGTGGTGTGAAAATGATTCAACCGTTTTTTTATTTTATACTTAATTTTTGTATAAACATTAAACTTAAGAAAAATCTTCTATTGAAATGCAACTCTACGAAAACAATGTTTTCAATTTACAAGAGGTCGTGGACATGGGATGTTCCAGAACAATTGTGTGATAAGGAGTGGCGAAAAGTATTTTTGGATCAAAAGATAAAATTTTTGAGCCGCCACCACAGCTAAGTAGAAGGCTTTATGGTATGGGCAGCAGTTTCTTACTGCCGCCTTATTGGACCGAATTACTGGAAACAATTGTAAAAACATATTTGAAGTAGTTTTTCCTAAAACAAAATAGAACGAATTTTTAAATATGACAACGCACCTATACAAATATATCTTCCCTTTTACAAAGCTTAATATGAGTCAATGAAATATAGAATTTATAAAGATATTGAGGGTAACGATAAATTTTACGATATTCAACATTTAGACAAAATAAGTAAAATAGCGGAACTCGACGTTTGGTGCAAGTGCAGTACATCATATCTTTTATTTTACAATCCAACAACAAAACACACAGACTGGCACTTGCAACACCACTGCTAAATTTTACAAAGCTTCACTTTGCAATGAGTGTTGCGTTTTCAGCTAGCGATATCAACTTTTAAATCTCAGAAGCACTTAAACCGAGAAAAGGCGTCTGTTTTCTAAAAAATTCAATTATATTTATAACTTTTCTTTTACGTTTACTGATTTTTTAGTTTAATTTAAAGAAATATATTTTATAAATGAATTTATAAAATACATACACTTAAAAAAAGAGTGATTACACCAAAAAGTGATATTTTTTTAAAGAGCGTTAGGTAATTTAATTTAAAAAATAATAAAAGCAAAACGGCAGATTTTAATATAAAATAAGTAGTGTTTAAAAAATGATTGCAGAATTTCTACTAAATGATGCGATTCTGCAAAGTCGATTACTCTGTAGTGAATTTCGGATATTGAACATTGTATTAAGTTAAATAATGAACTTAAGAAGTTTTATTGGAAGCACGCGCAAGTATTACGCATTGCGTTCTGGTAAAGTTTCTGTAATATCCGGGTTCATGGTTGTTTGATTTGGTGTTTTTTTTCAGAAGTATTAATATAATTCGTTCGCAACATGGTGAAAACAAGGAACTTCAGGGTTGTTACTCTCTATTGCGATGCGTAAGCTAGTTCCATGCGGATGATGTTTTGTTAGCGCAAGATATTTGGTTTTAACGAACGATTTTGACAATTACATAGTGCATTGATGCCAGATTTGCGAAAGTGAAAATATCAGATGCGCGTGAACTTAATAAAGGGTACCAATTATCCGGTTATGTACCATTTTTCTTACGCATCACAATAGAGAGTAACCCCCAGGTTTATATCAGCTGTCAAAATAAAGACAAAATTTATGTTTGTGGAATACATATATAGAGCAATCAAAAAGTGCTTCTATTCTGGTGAAATCAAAAAATAAATAAGGAATTGTGTACTTGACTACAAACAAGAAGATACCATTATAATACATTTAAATATTGTTATTTGTATTTAATTTATCATTTGAAAGATTTGTTCTTTTTTATACTCGCACTTTATATATTTTTTACTTAAAAACGGGATGGTTCTATCCTAATGACCCGCAGTGTATTTTGTGTCGCTTTCTTGCTAGTCATAAGACCAGTACTTGCAACAACTATCAATTACCTTTTACGCTCAACCCTCCCATTACCCTTGCTTCACACTCTTCTGTAACACTTTAACGTCATATCCTTTAATTTCCTATCGATTTTAATATTAAAAATATTTTATTTCCAATAAAACTAGGCGGGGTCTCACTAACAATAAACTAACACTCCCTTGATTAAAAATTAAAAACATTTTGTTTACAAAATTGTGGCTGAAATAATATTTTTACAATAAAAAATTAAAAAAATACAGACTTAACAAAAAAAATCAAACTTTAAGTTTCACGATGATATAAATAAGATTTATTTCTACCACGATAAGATTTTTATAATATATTTGCTGATGCCAAAAAAGAAAAATTCAATTGATGCTACTTTTTTAAAATTATTTTTAGTTTTCTTTTCATATACATACTTCGACAATGAAAACTAAAACAAATGTGTAGAATTCACATCAAAATTAATAACAAAAAAGTATTAAAATAAAAACAATATGAAAAGTTTGTTTGCAAAATTCTTAGAATATATATATATATATATATATATATATATATATATATATATATATATGTATATATATATATATATATACATATACATATATATATATACATCGTTGCAATATTATAAAAGGATTAATTTAGGAAACAACTCAGCTGGCACATTGACACATATTATTTGCGTCAATATTAAACAACAACAAAGAAGAAAAAGTTTAATGAAAATCTGAATCATTTCGTTGTAATACTTTTAGGGCTTAATTTTGTATTTCCTTAAGGGAAATCGTTGCGTTTTTTTTTTTCTTAAAAAAAAACAAGAATTTAAATTGAAATATCGCACAGCCTCACCTTAGTGATATAAAAAATTAGGACCTTAATATCTTTTTATAGAAAGAATTTAAACAGGATAACAAGTCGCACTTTAAAACAATAAATTAAAAAAAGATATGTACATATATTAGACACGTAAAAAGACTTGTCGCTATCGTTTTGAGGTGCGGTAGCCATGGAAAAGTCCAATAACGTTGCAAACGTGCGAACAAATCGATTACTTCTATAAACTGTTTCTTATTTTACGTTCTCCACTGTAGTAAAATGCTTGATTTTGTTTGTAATAAATTTTAAATACACAGAGGGGTTTTTACAACAAAGAAAATTGTATCGATGTTTTTCAAACACTATAGACGGACATATTAATGTAATGTGGCTTTTTTTTAATGACCTAGACCCAAATAAGACATTTGTTTTTATTTTAAAATAAAGAAATAATTTATTCTTAAATTTTAAAGAAAATAAACAAAATACCACAATTTTTAAAATAAACACAAAATGTCGTGTGGAAAATGATGGAAAATTAAAATACATATATATACTTAAGAATACACATACTTATAACTATATCAAAATTTAGAAATACATACATAAAACATAAATGGGAGTAAATTCCAAATTTTTCTAAAATAGTTATCAGCTTTTATTTATTAATTAAATAACTAGATTAAACTTCTATTATTTGTGTAGAAATAAATTTATAATTGTGTTTGTAAGCTGTTCAACAAAATTTTGTCTTGAAAATATGAACATATATTCATGTACATATATATGTACATAATTCGATACCATTAAAGTTTATATGAAAATTTAATTTTTTCAATATCCTTTTTTGAAGGCTCACTTGAATTTTGATCCACAGTTTTGTAATATCTGTATCTAATACACTAGATCCCCGACTTGCGTCGTTAATGGGGACCGGAGGAACGCGACGCAAATCGAATCACCTTTTTCTATATATGTAAATGCACTGAAATTTAATTTATTGGGGAAAATATTCAAAACAAAGTAAAAAATTTTGTATTTTTGATAAAAAACAAGTATGAATACATTTTTATTTATTTCATTTACTTCAACAAATGTTTATAATTATTATAAATAAATAACAAAACAATATATTAAGAAAAAACATTAAAAATAAAATTCATTTACATATGTATGTATGTATATTCAAACATTTTGATTGAATGGATTCTGGCGAATAACACACTAAATTCTTACCATAACCAGACAGTTGTTCTTAGCACCACTTATATGACAAAGAAAAGGGAATTCCCCTTATTTCACGCAATTTGAAAACTTTTTAACTACCCGACCACACGAGCAATCTGATTGGCAATTATTGCCGTGGCAACTGCCAAAATCGATTGCCGACACAAGATATTTGCGTGTGGACGGCACTAATATGTGTTTAAACACATGTTTGGCAATAATTGCTTGAAGATATTGCTGAGCAATTATCTCTGAACACAATCTGTCAAATTCAGTTGTTATTATTAACGTTTATGTACAAACATATATTTAGAGGGAAAAATAATTAAAAACTACGCTACAAATGTAAAAATTTTTACAAGAAAAGTGCATATAATTATAAAAAGGTGAATATATGTATGTACATATATAAAACAAAATAAACTGTTATTTGCATTTACATTTTTCAGTTCATTAAAAAAAGAAATGGAGTAGTCTGAGGTGGACGTGTTTAAAATAAAATACTCATTGTGGTACTCATTTTTAAGACAGTAAAAAATATAACACTCACAATAATATAAAACACGCACAACCTTCTTTACCAAAATCTGCAAATTTATGTTCTAAGATATTTACATGTTCGCCAGCAACACAACAATGTTGAAAGTAAGCAATTTGATGACGTAATTCTGCCGGCGTTATTGCTAGTATTAAGACACAACAGATTGCCCGTGTGGTCGTACTGTAATGTGCAGGCCAGAAGTTGTAAAAATGCTAAAAGACAGAAAAGATGCTATATCAGGCACTACAAATGCTAAAAATGGTAATCCACAATGCTGCAGTAAATAATTTTACCGTTTTTAGCGACACAAATCGAAATCAAAACGACGCAAATCGAAATCAAAACGATGCAAATCAAACCGACGCAAATCGGGGTCAAAACGACGCAACTTGGGCAGACGCAACTTGAAATTGCAACGACGCAAATCGAATTTTTCCAGTTTTTAAAAAGCGACGCAAATCGAAACGACCCAAATCGGGACGACGCAAGTCGGGGCTCTAGTGTATTGATAAATTGCGCTTTTTGAATTTTTGAAGTGTAACTTTTTTCCGTATTATCAAATACTTAAAATTTTCTAACATCTTCAGAATTTTAGAAAAATATCTCAGACCTTTCCCCTACCGGTAGACCGTTATTGATTAAACCCCTTAATAGATTGTATGGGTAGAATTGCATCTTGGCATATTTTATGTAAAACGAAGCAACAAAATAATATAAAACAACTTGTTGATGAAGACTTTTTTTATTAAAACCTAGTAAAAGTTATGTACAAAAATGAAGATAAGAAATTATTTTGTAATTCAGTGAAATTCTTTGCTATTGTTTCCTTTATGTGTTTATTTTTATACGGTTTCATCACGAACGTGATTAATATACGAGTAGTAAATTGTGTTCATTTTTATGTGACATATACATACATGCATCATCCAATGACAACTGAGGCCCCTTTCGCAACCGATATGAGGTGCTTTAGGGCCGGCTTTTGTTACTCATGCTACAATAATTCGTCGTCTCAAGACCATTTCTGGGAAGGAAATATTTTTCTCATAACTAATTTACCTGTGATACGTTTTGATAGATTGTAGCAATGCATAGAGCGGATTAGAAGGATCTTTTAGGAACATTCTTCGCCACTCTCTTGTTTTAAGTACTGTATGGTGTTCACTACTTGTTAAGTATGATGCTTAGGCATCATCTTTCTTCAACATTTTCTTTGTAACATCAACTCCACCTTTGTTTTTGTTGTAAGGATATTTATTAAAATTATTCAGGATATCCTCCCAATCAATGGTTTAAAAAAATATTTATAGAAGGCTAAGCTGTGTATACATACAACCAGGGCTGGGCAGTATTTCAAATACATGTACATATTTGAAATACGTATTTAAAATACAAATACGTATTTTGTATTTTAAATAAATATAGATTTGTAAGTATTTTGTATTTTAAATACATAACCTGAAAGTATTTTGTATTTTAAATACATGATCAGCAAGTATTTTTTATTTTAAATACCGCAACCCATGTATTTTGCCCAACACTGCGTTTACCAAATCAACATCAGTATACCTGATCCAAACATGTTTGAAAAATATTCAAAACATGCTGATGCAAAAACCTAGGAAAATTACAAAGTACTCGTATATAGCCATACATATGTACATAAGTCGTAGCTTTATAGTACCTCGAATAACCTGTTTTACAGCTGATCATGTTAAAGTTTATCTGTGCAACACTGGTGATTACAAATTCGAAAATGAGGAAATTATGTACAAATTTTCCTAAATATTTAGTGATGAAGAGAATTAAGATTAATCCATGTGTGAAAAACAGTGAAGTAAAGAAACCTTGACCATTCCTAGTGTAAAGAAAGAAATTGATGGTACATGTGGTAGCGCAGTTGAAATGTGTAGCAAAAATATCATAATGAAAGTATTTCAAACAAAACCAAAAATCATTTACAAGCAACAAGACTTTTTACTTCAACTCGCCTACTATTCAAGTTGCAGTTAATTAACACGCAACTCTAAACTTTACAAAAGGAGTAATCCATTCGAATGACGTAAGAGGAATATATGAAACTGAAATACTTTACGAATTAGAAAGTCAAAACGTGTTAGAGGATAAAAAATATTAAAGAAAGCTGGAGAAGACCTCACTGAGACAGTACTGTTGATAACAGCATTAGCCTCAATACGCTTACAAGGTCCATAAATAAATATTGGTTATGAAAAATGCAAATTGCGCTTCTACAGTCCACACTCGTAAAGATGTTGTAAAGCTAAAAGTTCATACTATCCGTTCTATGTGTTGTTGCGTTTATACATATTTCAAAAAGCAAACCATAGAACGTAAAGACGCATAGACCGCATAAAGTAGGTATACTTTCTTCTTGTGTCTTATGCATCATGAAAAAAGGTCAGCTGTTTTCGATAGCCAAGGATGACAAATTATATTTTATTTTCAACGATTTTTCGATAAGAAATGTTTGTGGTGGATTTTAATTTCTTTTTTTGCGTTAAAAAGTTTTTAATAAAAGAAAAAACTCTCGTAATAAAATTTACTATTTTCAAGAACAAAATGCATTAAAATCAATTTTTAATGCAGTTTTTTCATTAAATAAATTTAAATTTACATTCTAGTTATCTATTAATTTTATGTATGGAGTGACACTCTGTTGTATTAATATTTTTTTTTTTTTCAATTACAATAGAAGATAATCTTATTGAAGCTGCAAAAATACCACTCATTTCTCACTCCGTGGTCTTTTGCAGCTTTTCATAGACCAAAATTATTATGTATATAAATTCAATGAACAAAAAGCATTGTATGTAACTTGAATTTAGAAACGCATATAGGACGGATGGTATCGACTTCCAGCTTAAGTGTTTGCGCTTTAGAAATACAATGAATTTTTGTACCAAAAATAAAATTTGTACAAACTATGCTCTTGACTCTCATCTCCAAAATTATGATGAAATTTTAATGATGAAATTTTAATTAACATGTGTAAATTGCATCCACGATAATTATAAAAGCAGCAAACAAAATGCTCTTGACAAAATTTTCCGTATATTGAAAGAAGAAGAAATCCAAACTATTGTTACTATCCATCTATTGACAGCAACTTGGAAAGCTATCATTCTTATCAGTAGTAAAATCAACAACAACAACAACTGCTCTTAGCACATCAACAACTTCAACAAAATAGACTAATGGCAATCCTACTTAACCAAAATATTGATATATAGAAGTTATGGCAAACTCGAAAGTTGTGGAATATACAAGTCACTGAAACGCACAATACACCTTCAAACTATCCATCAAAAATTGCGATGGTATTGATGAAAATTTGCATTTATGCGTCACATAGACTACGCTGGATAGAAAATTAAATATGCTGCATGTCAAACTTTGATGTGTGAATTGCATTCATTTATCAAATACACATTTTAAACGAAATTTCATAACGAACGCTTGTTGGAGATGGCGGAAGAACATAAAACAACAGCCACATAAAAGATGCAGATGCACAGAACGAAATGTAAATAAATATCTATAAAAAATATAACCAGATATAAAAATTATGTATTGAAAATAAAATAATAAACTTGCTATTTCCCCTTTTTTATTATTTATAATTATTCAAGATTAAGGTCTTTTAATATACATATAAAAGTTTTATACATTTATTAATATCAATACTTATTAAATAAACTTTGGTTATCTTCTCCAGGAAAAAACATTTGACACAACAATAAAAATAATAATGATAATAAATAAAAATAGAAATTTTAAATGTTGTACTTTTTGCGAACAATTCAATGATACTCGTATTTTTTCCGCTGCAGAAGATAACAAAAGTGCATTAATATACATTTTACAAATTTATAAAACCTTTGTAAAGTTTTTCTGGAATAATTATAAATAACTAGCGGGCCCGTTGCCTGCTTCGCACGGCAAAACAAAATAAGAAAAGAAACACACTTGTTTTTAATAAAGTTGGTTTTGTTCCCAAAAACACACTCACTTCACATACGCACCGTACACACATGCGTTATCGGATTTTAACCATATAAACCATATATGGGCCACTGCCTACGTAGTGTATAAGTTTGGTTGAAATCGCTCGACGCGTTTATGAGTACTTCGGCGACGTACATATACGGACTTGTTTTTATATATATGTATATAGAAGATGTAAAAGGTTGAATAATATACATATGTACATATGTACATAAGTACATACATACATAAAACATGTTTATTTTTTCATCACACTGCTCATCGTTGCTGTAATTGTTTCTTCCGCTAGCGACCTCTTTACCGCACAAAACCAAAAAATTAATGTTTGACGAGTCACCCACCACGTGTACCACATGTTAAAACATCCGGCAACACGTATAAAAGAATTTTGATGTGAAGAAATTTGATCGCGAAATATCCCCTTGAAATTAGTTGTGCTGACGAAACTTATACAGCATTTTTATAACTACATCGTTGTTGTTGGCAGTTGTGTGTGTATCACTTCAATGTTGTTGTTGTTTTCTAAATAACTTGTACGCTGCACGGATTGTTGCTGTATTTGCTTCTGATTTCGTAGAAAATTCAGATGTTTTTGTTTGAGATACTGGAACTATATTTTGCACAGTGGGTCAGAAGGGATTATTAGATTACACAATAAAAACAATTCCGAAGAATAAGAATGATTATTTCTCAAATCGATTTTCGTAATAGTATAAAATTTTTTCAGCTGTCATATTCTTCCACTTAATTATTCAATAAGTTTTTATTTGTTGTGGACTAAGTTAGTCTATATGGGCTATATACATAAGTGCGCTGTTTACATTTTTGTAGTTTCTATTCTTTTGTGTGAAAATTTTTATATAAGAAAACTTCTCAAAAAATTATGACTGAAGTCTACTCATGAGTTCCATTAGCACCAACGAAATGCAGGCTGAAATACTGTCTTAAACTATAGCAAATAATTTTTTTTTAATCTTTATATTACAAAACATTCTTGGTACATAGTCGCCTTTTTACAAAAATCCCTTTTTTAACATGAAATCATTATAAGCCAGTGACGCGGAAAAATAAAAAAATATCTAAAGTTGCATAATTTAAAGGAAATGCTGTTACTTGTTAATGGTGTGAAATATTTTTTAAATGAGCAATTTATTTAAACTTGAAGTAAAAACTAAAAATAAATCTAAGAATACATTTGATAGTGTTGTGAATAAATTTGATAATAAAGAAAAAAAAAACGTTTTAATGACATTTTTCAATACATATTATTTTTTCGGATATCGAAAAAGAGTGATTGCTTTGGGTTTAAAGTAATGAAAACAGAAAACTAAAATATAAACCTAGAATATGAATAAGTCCGGTAGACCACTTTCTTTTCTATCGAAAATACGCTGAACAAAATTTTAAAGACCTACTTCCCCTATTCCGTAAGAGAAATGTCCAGTGGTGCGATCCAGTAACTTTTGACGAGTCGACAGAAGCTAAATTTATCAACAATAGCTGTTGGTTTCACTAACTTCGCTTTAACAACTTTGTTATAATTAGATATCAAGTGGCATCTCTGTTACAATAAGAGAAAAACACAAAGAGGAACAGAAAACAAAACAAAATAAATAATGTGTGTTGACCAAGCAATGTATAACATTATTTTTTCATAAACTTCTTTATCTATTATGAATAAGAAAATAAGAAATTAATATAAATGATATTGTGTATATTACTTTGCTTTATAATTTTTTATATATGTATGTTGTAAAACAACAACATGCGCTATTTGCAAAAGGTGTGCTTCTACTGATCAGCTGACTTTAATCACTTCAGTAACCACACAAAAATTATTGCTGTTAAGATAGCGCCAGTGAATGTCTTTAAAAATTTTACCGAAAAGCAAAATCGTTACTTTTGCTGAATCGCACTACAGAACAGTGATCAGTTAGAAAAATGTTTAAAGTTAAAAAGCTAATGAAAATTGTAAAATTAAGATTTTTTTACATAAAAACGAAAAATTTGTATTTCTCCCAACTTCATTCCATGATCAAATATCAAGCTTTACATTTGTATGTTCTTCACGAAGGTTTTCTTTTTCGGTCCTATTACATTTATTCGTAGTACTATGAAAAGTAGCAAAAATACCTGTTTGAAATGATTACATGCCCAATACATAATTATTTTAAAGTTAAAACTGTTAACATCAATGTCATTGGACTTTATTCTGTTTACTAGAGATATTAAAAAATAGTTCAATCAAAGTTTAATTGCAAACACATTCGCATGGTGCATGATGTAATTTTAAGCATTTATTACCAATAACCAACAACAAAAGCCACAACATTAAAAACAAAAGTTAAAATCAAAACAAACAAAAAACAAATGAAATATGAAGAGCAAAATGCAAAAGTATGATAACACGATTTGCCGATTTTTTGTAACAGGTTTCTCGAAATGACAATTGACGATGATTTCCTCTTCAGCATTCCTGACACTTTTCAACGTTTTGATGATATTAGTATTATTATTAATATTTTTAATTTATCAAAGGATAGTTGATCTCATAATTTTGGTGCCCCAGCGTCACAGGGCATTTTTGGGGCTAGTTTAGGGCTGTCATACGTCCTGGTTTTCCAGGATTTGTCCTGGATTTAGACAAAATGTCCTGGTGTCTTGGTATACTCTTAAATTGTTCTGGTTTTTTGTACAGGCAAATACAATAAAGTTAAACGAGAGCCACTCTGATTCAATTTATGTTTCAACTAAAGGGCCAAAGCGGTTTGACAAACAGTCAAAATTTTAATTTAATTTTTTATTTTTGTTTATTGCTTTGTATGAATTTAAATGAATTTATTTATTTTTGTTTATTGTTTTGTATCTATAGTAATTGTTGGACCTAAATCTGAACTATATGGTTGATACATGTATCAAAATTAAAATTTGTTTGAGGTAATTTTTAAATAATTAGTTCTTGGAGTATATGTATATACATATAAGGTTCTCTTATACGTTCGTTTGTGGTTTGTATGAGTGTCCTAGTTGGCATTCTGGTTACATATATAATAAATTTAGTTTGATTGAATTATTAAAGTTAACATATTATACTTTAAAAAAGAAAAGAATTAAAAATACATGTAATATATAGATATGCATATGTATATACTAATTTAAAAGCATTTTCAAATTATTTAACAAGAGTGTTTTTAGATCTAATTTAAAAGTCGATATAATATCATTATTTTGCAAGACTTGCCGTAAGTTGTTAAATTCAAAACTACCAATATATTCAGTTCTTTGCTTTGTGGTTTCAAGTTTGTCCCAGGTTCGACTCCTGCTGCATATTCCGGGTGTTTCTGCAGACAAAACAGGTAACTTCACAGTTTGTGTTTGTTAATTATAAAAAAAGATCTCTGCCATCCAATTTTTTTTAAAGTTTGTTATTTCTCTTAGATATCCTTATGTTACCGTCTTTCAACTTCTCGTCCTGTTTTTTATCTGTTAATTTCGTATCTGAATATTTAAAGGAAATGTCAGTCACTATGACACTAATTTCGACACTCGTATTAATCGCCTTTTCTTCTTCTTCATTATTTTCACTGTGTATAACTAAACTGCCATTATTTTTTTTTTCAACATTAGTTATTTTAAAATTGTTCGCCTTTGCCTAACTAGTCTTCTTTTGTTTTTCTTTTCAATTTTTCGCTTTTCTTTCGGTTCAACTACTAATGCCACCTTTTTATTCGGGCAGAGGATGGTGCATTTTGTTTATCACTTGTTTCTTTTGAAGTCTTTACGTGCATATATCATTTTGCAGTTTTACATTACATATGTTCTTATACTTTGTCATACAAATTCTTGTTCTTATATGTACATATATATTCAACTTATTTTACACTATGAATTTTTTGAAATCGTAAAATATTTTGCAGCCCTTTTCTGCTTCATCTATTTTTCTCAGCCTATCTATAACTCAGAATAACTATTTAATATCATTTTCATTTTAACGATAATTGCCTTTTTACACTGAAAAACATCTAACATCTACCATAACTTTTTCAAATTCTTAATAAAATAATTCCATAAATATACTTACATATACGGGGCTAATCAACATTTTTCTACATCATTAAAAAATTTTCCTACCCATTTTTTCCTTATCTAATTTTAGAGTCATCACTATAAAAGTGATATTAGATAGAAAAATTTTGTTTAATTTTTTTTTATCAATTGACAATAATTTTATCGTTAATTTTTGTTACCAAGTAATTTTTGTATAAAATAATAATTACGTAGTATCTATCAAGGTCTATTTACACAGGTCCTCGTATTTCTACAACAAACACAACATCACAAATACATACATATGTACTTGTGTAACAATGTTTTCTACTGTAAAAAGCAGATCCATATAAGGAAAAACAACAATGGCGCTTAAAACGTAAACAAATACAAAAGAAGAGGAAAGGCGCCCAAGAATATAAACAGAGGGAAAATGTAAACTACAACTGTTACTTGAGCTCTTCCGATGACCTGTATTGATGTGAGCGTGAAAAATTAGTTCAAATTTAATTAAGATAGAATTTCTTTACATATTGATTTGAATTAAATTTATGACGGCCAGCTCCGAGCTAGCTCAATTGAACGATTCAGTAAACTGAAGGAAGTGAGCCCTCATTGAAATTGTCGACTGTAGCTCAGTGCTGAGCATTTTTATTTAAGTGTTGAGAACTTTTCAGCTTTTCGTTTCACTTTATTCTTTCATTAGTGTTGCAAGAACCAAAGAAATTTTATGAGCTAAACATTGTTTGCATGGAAGCGATTTTACGATACGACTATTTGTCAAAGTTACTTTAATTATGCGAAAAGTCAACTGAGCAATTGAGCTACAGAACCAACTAGCCAAACAAAATGAGCTGAGCTAAAAGAGCGGTCAGCTAAGTGAGTTAAAATTAATACTAGCTTAGTTTGAATTAATTATATAATTATACCAATTGGTTTTGCTTTTAAAGACAATTTATCTAATTATCAGCAAGTTTTTAACATTAAGAAAATATGAACTTTTCAATTTTCATTAGTCGCTTAACGAAATCGTCAGTGAACTTCAAGCACTTTGAAAACATTCAGTAGCATATGTTTATGCCAAAATATTCAAATAATATAAGAATTCTCTATACATACATAATTATAGGCTTAGAATGTTTTTATACTCGTATAAACATGAAAACAAAAAAAATTCAAATATTTTATGGGTATCCATCCAATCCAATATATGTAAGTACATATTAACTAATTTTCTTATGTACATACAACCAACTGTTCGTAAAATGATGTTAGATGCCACAATGAATACATACATACATACGTTTAATTTTTTCAACATCTTAAATGCTTTGCACTAAGATGTACACAAGTGTAAAAAGGCTATTAGTCGAATTTATTTTTATATTCCACTATATTTTGCTTGACATCACAGTCATCAGCCGAATTTAATTGTATTCGTACAATATTTTTGACGAGTACTGATCAATAAAAACGCATCTTGTTGAACAATGAGATACTTATTACAGATTCCAGAGCAATTTATTGCAGATTCGCTGAGTACAATACTTTTAGATTTGTGACGCTCAGCCAGGGATGGGTAATATAATTTTTTAATTTAATCAAGAAAGAGCAATAAATTGAAATATTCCTTATATTTCTTCTTTAAATAATTGTTTATTGAACAGTTTTTAAATGTGCTTTTATTATTTGACACTTTCTATATTTTTAAATATTATTCTCTTCAGAGCTCAAATGTTTTGCTTCTTATTTCTCTAAAATAACCTAGTGAACATTCACCCTTATTTTGCGTTTCGATTACGTTCCCGCATTCAGCTACACACGAATCGAAAAAAGGTATTCTGCAAAAAAAAACTTAATCCAAAGAAAAAGAAGAGGAAAAGAGTATGTTTCAACCAGCATCCCTGCTATGAAACGTGTGAAATAGGAACAGAAAAAAATAACCAATTTTGAAAACATTTTAATTTAGTGTAAAAACAGTGATAAACAAAATAAATAATTAAAAATTAAATATTGTGGTAACCTAAGCATCGTATATTAACATCAGTTAAGTACGGAAAGAAATAAAAAGGCAGTATTTGTGGCCAAACTCATCCAGTGTGACATTTGAATTTTTGATACATCATTGTAGAACAAAAATAAAGTTTATTTAATTAAATTTCAAGAAGAAATGTAATCGATATCAGCGGCATTGTTGTTGGAAGTGGAAAACAACGCGCTTCAGAATACACAGTCAATAATTGAAAACGCACAGGTTGAGAGACAGATAAACTGTAATATATTATTTTAAGTATTTATGTGTGAAATGATTACTTTAATTTTACAACAAACAACTTTCGCCTACACTTTAGCATTTAAGTATTTTCTAGACATTTTTGCTTCAGAAGCACAGTCGAATACGTTGACATCTTTATCACCGCTTAAACGGGTTGCAGCTGCTTTAAATAAATAAAAATTTCATTACAACAAAAAAATAATTACAAAATAAACATATTGCATTTCGTTCTTATATTTTTTAACGCAAACAAAAATCGGAAAACTTTCCGTTAGCAAAATAATAACTTATAAAAGCGTAGTTACGATAGTATTGCAGAATACACACAATCGAAAAAGAAATCGAAGAAACGGAACGCCAGTTGCCAAACGGAGAAAATTTCGATTCAAATCGACACGCAGAATAAGGGAGATTATACCATAGTCGTTACGTATATTTAATATATGTGCCCATCGTGACTATAACTTTAATTAGGCTAGATATATTTATAGTATCTATACTATTTAAGTACGTAATAAATTCTATATTGAAAACATCTATAAATTAATGTGCTGATTGATCATTACAACTACGAGTAGTAAAGTGAGAATATTATAAATTATGAATTTACAATTTGTTTGGATAGTTGATGGTGGTTATGCAAATGATAAATGCTATAACAATTAGATATTACGTAATTGGGAATATATAAAAATAACAAAACTTGTCATTGAAATATATAAGAATAAATTGGAAGTCATATGATACACTTTGATATACATACATACATATATAAATTTAAGTTTAAACGTTTTCAACTCAGATCCAAACAACCAAATTTAAAAAATCCTGGTGTTTCACGTTTAAGCTTATCCCGTTTTATTAAAAAGTGTATTTTTGTTCCGATTATGTTTTACAATAGTTGCTATTTTAATGTTGTATTTTTAAAAATGCGATTATGGTTTACAACTGTTGTCAGTATGTGTTGTTCGCACTGTCAAAAATCTACAACAGCTCATTAGGTGTTGCTTGATTAACATTACAAGTTGAAAATCGAAAATAGATATAAAAAATTTAAGCATGCTTACAAAATTTGTTTTTCAAAAAATAAAAATAAAATAAATATAAAATAATAAAATTAAATTAAATAATAAAATAAATATTTCTTAGCAAAATTACAAATAACAAACAAATGGCAAAGCTGGTTAAGCTGATGAAAATTAATCCAGATATTGACCGAATACAGCTTAAGCACAAATGGGATCATTTTACTGAACAATTAATTAATTAAATATACACTTCTTTAATCCTTTTTTAATAGTTTTTGGCGTGAAGGTACATACATACGTATTTTTACGGAAATATGTACTACAAATAAAATGCAACTCTGTGACATAAACAACACCTAGATGTTGTAAACCGTAATAAAAAAATAAATTAATGTGTTGTAGGCAAAACAATACAATATTTTTTTATTTTTGATTAGGTTAGGTTAGGATAGGTTGATTGGAGGTGTGTAATAGCCCATGTCATACGACATACACTTAAGCCAGTGAAGGCTTGTTGTGCGCTCCCTTTAATTATCAGACACAAAGTACCAGATTAACATCGTCGGCGGTAAATGAGATTAATGTGATCAATATAAAAGAAATTAAATAAATGTTCTCTTCGCTAAAGCGAATATATGTGAAACTAGAAGATGGTTATCATATACTATACATATGTATGTACATACCACTATATATGTAAGTTAGACTGGTCCTTATCTGGCTTAAAAATTTTTTTTTCAATATTTTTAGTGCAGGACCCTCTTAAATTGTCAATTATACCAAATATATGAGTATGTAAAAATTTCAAATCGATATTTTAAAATTAACACGTGCCGCATTGAGGTTTAAAATATTTATTTGCATATGTATGAAACATTAGATGTTCTACTATGCTAACAATTCAAAATGCCTTTATATTTTCTGCTAGATTTGTGTTAAAGCAGGCGGGAAAGTTTGTTTTTGCAAAGTTAAGAATAATACTAGCTTTTTTCTGAAAAAAGAAAATAAAAAATACCATACAAAATCATTTTTTGTCCAGCGGTCAGTTAGATTACACGCATTTAAAATGCGAAGACAAAAAATTTATTTAATTGGTGCAATTAAAAATCAAATTCTTGGTTACTACCAAGAAGCTCACAAATAGATTGGTTAAGAGTTTTATTTTACAATATGCGCGTAGGTAATATGAATTTATCGAAAGCAGCTAATTTAGTTATAGACGAGTATTTAATTTTTTGGAAAAGCACGGATTCCAACAAAAGATCGTAGTGATTGTGTGAAAAAAATTAATGTTTGGCAAAGAATTAAATAACTTGTTCGACATAGCGCATTCAAATGCGTTAAATTTAATATCTATTGAAGAGGATAAAGAATTTTTAGTTGCGCAGAGAAAGCCAAATCGTGAATATATATTTACAAATTGAGACTTTTATTATAAACAAGCAAAACATAGTCTAGATACAGGAATATGCCAAAGGCGTGTGCCAGGTATACTTACATAAATACATACATATGTACGTAGCTTTAAATCCGAATGCGGCACGTGTTAATATTAAAATATCGATTTGAAACTTTTACATAATGAATTTTATGCTAAAAATAACATTTTAAGAGGGTCCTGCTTTAAAAATTTTGAAGTCAGAAAATAAGGACCAGTCTAATGTAAGTACATACGTACAAATATCCATATATTCTTGGAAAATGTTCTTATCTGAAAGAAATTCTAATGTTGCGGATGATAAAAATAAATAAAAATTCTAAGTCGAAAATTCTGAACAGATTTAAATAAATATGCACCAAATAGAATCATCGTAATCGGACGATAATGATATACAATTAACTATTGTAACACAGAAAAATATACAATATTTTTAACACAAATTTGAAATTTTTTTATCTTTCTTTATGTTTTGTGTTCATTAATACGATTTTTGTTTAAGATTAATGACAAATCGGGGCATTTCTGAAACAAAATTGGAAAGGACATTTACTTTTAAACAAGTTTTTAAGGCATTTAGAGATTTTTAAGAAAGGTATTTATCCCAATTTCTTGATTAGATGGTATATGAAAATAAACTCACATTATATTAATGAATCGAGTTGCATTTACCTAAAAGAGAAAAAAAGACCAGAGCATATATACTGCGTTTATGTTTATTTAGTCAAATATTTGCGTAATATGGCCATACCTTTAGACAAGTCAAGGACACAATTAAAATTAAAAATCTTTTAACAAAAAATTGTTCTGAGCCCAGTATTCAATAAATAATTTTCAAAAGCATCTGTAAATATGACAGTCAACTGTCTACGATTAACTGTTAAACGTGTTAATGCAATACGAATGAAATAAATAAATGGCAAATGAAATATAATTAAAATACGCCTTGAATTAGGTTTGAGTACATTTAGAACAATATTTAAATAATGGTTTCTTATCTGCAAAAAAATGGTTGGTAAACATGGGGAGCACAGGGGAGTTAGCTATGCTCTGGGTCCCACAGCATGTTATTATATCTTATCTCCATTGTGGAAGCACCGGTAGTTACGGGCTATTGTTGGGCAGCGATAAGACGTTGCATTGTGCTTTGTCTGCGGGGTTGAGGTTAATCGGATTTGTGGGTATGTTACTACCCAATCACTGAAATAATAGTGAAACGGGCGTGCATATAACAAAAGGAAGCAGGTCACGCTTGCTCGTCCGGGAATGAAGTGCTAACAGTAACAAGTTGGGCCGAAAAGCAAATACCGACATGAATCTTAGACACATCTGTCCATAAAAAGCAGAGATGAGAGGAGTCACCCTTATTTGTTATAAAAAATATAATTAAAAACATTTATGTATGCAAGTATTTATTAATAATGTGCCAACATCTTTATATTGAAAATATATGTATGTATGTATAAGAGTGTACGAGTATGTATACCAAATTTGTTTACATTTTTATAAATTTCTAAAATTACCACAAATATCGCTGAAGCTACAAAATAATTATTAATATATAAGTATATATATATATATATATATATATATATATATATATATATATATATATATATATATATATATATATATATATACATATATATATATACATATACACACTCTGTATATAAATATATATAATATGTATAAGTATTCTAATATTAAAACATCATTGTTATCATTTTGCTAAACTTGTGTAAAAAACCTTAAGGAGAACTGATGACCAATGTTGCTAATTAAATTGATCTTAAAATTATATTCGCTAAATACATAAATAAATATAATAATAAATATATTTCTCCGTAATTATTTTTCTTATGGCAGTTTTTAAGCGCAAATATTTTGGCCTTTTAAAGAAAAAAACGGAAATTTTATGTTCCTTAATAAAAGCAAACTTATTCGGAAAGTAAAAGCAATCCTGTAAATTGGTTAAATTTTGTTTAATGTTATCGACAACAATTACAGACAGCCAACTGCCATTTTGAAAATTGAAAGTTGTCCTCAAAGAATAGTTGGAGCCGGAACAGAAGTCGGAGCAAATGCCAATTTCTTTCTGTCGTGTGTACCGACGTCGACAATAACATACATATTTTATCACTAAATACTGAATACGTGAAAACAAAAAAAATATTTAATTTATTAAGAAACATTAAGTTCATGATTTACTTACTCGCGAATCGTTCTTAAAAAATTGTATATGTTTCAAAATTTTAAATATTTGGTCGACTTTAATCTTCCATTATGTCTTAATTTTGTAAAATCTTACTAGATTTGCGGGGTGACCCAAATTTAAGAACATGTTAAATTAAAACTGCTACACAAATGTCCACTTCTTAAGTCAAATTGAATTATTTTATAAAATCCTTATACAGGCAAGTGGCTAGAATGCTAAATTTTGTTAGTTACTTAGAATACGTAAACTGTTGTATCATGTTGTCGGCGTTATTAATTAAAAGGGAATTGAATTTAAAAATAAAACCGTCTTTTAATTGCTCGCTTCAGCCAGTTTCACACAATAATACAACTCCTATGATTTCCATTGAATTTTGTAAGATAGAAGTCAAATGAAAATTGTTAGATTTTCAAAAACTTTAACGTAACATTACATTACGTTTTATTCTGCCACTCTTTAAGTAACAGAGAAACATAGACAGAAAATAAATAGTTGATCTGAATTAAAATACCTGAAATACATACTTTTTGTACTATTTTGTTAAGTTGTTTTTATATTTTATTATTTTTTTGTGTTAAGCGATTTTCCCTCATCATTTTTAAGTCAATTTTAAAAATTATTTCTTCATATGAAAGGGTATGCTTCAAAGAAGTATCATTTTAATGAATATGTGATAGAACCAGAGGCAGGGAGTGGTGCCACCCATACAAATTAATAAATATGAGTAAAATAGTATGTTACAAAGGAGGTTGCGTTTTGACCGATGTATGTATGAAAGCAAGGGAATTGTATATCCCATACCGACTTCAAAAACCATCGCTAAAAAGTTTAAAATAACAGCTCTTTAATACAAAATTCACTCGGCTTCATATACATATAGTCTGTACTAAGTTCGAAGTATAACATTATATGCATTACTTACCGAGATCGTTGAAGCTGATGTCAAGAATATTGACATCAGCTTAGTCATATTGGCAGTGTCTTCAAAGATCTCAGTAGTTAACGCAAATAATATCATATTTGTTTTGAACTTTTGGTTAAAAAGCTTTGTCTTCCTTAGCTTTTCTAAAAACTAAAAACAGTTGAAATAAAAAATCTTAATTAACGCTTACGAAAATTTTAAGTAGTATTATGGGATATCAAATTTCTTTTCGTATTATTATTATTGTTTTTAAGAGAATTAATACTCCCTATTACTTTGTGAAAGGGATGGTGGTGGAGAGGGGACAGGTGGTGAAAATGAAAGAGAGAGCTTACATTCTTATGTAATTATGTTATACGCGTTTTTATATCACATTTCTTTCCTTTGCCACAATTTTTTATATTCCCCACAATTATAATTAATTGTGGTCGTCGTCATCAAATAAAGTGACATAAAAAATTGCACTTATATGTTCGTATAGACAGCAGTTGGGTATTATTGACGGGTACTTGACGTTTTATAAGCCTCCGTAATAATTACATGTATTCTATTAATAACATTTAATTGTTGGCGAAAACCATTGTCAAATCATAGTTGTCAATTTCCTGTGATGACGACATATAGAATAAGGGTGATTATTTTATTTCTGGGAAAGCGCACAGATCTACGACTTTCGCACAGGAATCATATTATTGACAATAATAAGAAGCTTCCATTACAATATATGTAGGTGTCATTTTTAATCCCTTTGAAATACCTACTTACATACAAGTCTGATAAGCAAAACGAATAAGCTGATTTGTAATTCATACGTTTATGTTAGAGTGTCAAGTTATAAAATAAGTTCGCAATAATTCTCGTTTTGTGGATATTAAGAAATAGTCTTCTTCCTTTACAAAATTAGGATAATTAAGAAAGCTTAGTTATGGACTAGAATTCGTGGCAAGAATTTAGTTAGAAAATTTTTACTCAAATCAAAAAGGGCGTATACCAAAATTTTTAACGGCCACTTAGACAACTACAGATTTTCATCAGAAAATTAAATACTAATTAGTCAACGCAATAAAATGTGTGTGAATGCGTTTGCATCAAAATTTTAAATTTTACTTATATTCAACTTTTTCTTACGAAATTCAAATATTAGTATACTTTATGTGTAAAGAGATGTTGCACTTCGTGACGAAACAATCATCCAGAAAAGACCAAGTGATGCTTAAATCAAATATTAATTTTGCAACACTGCAAAAATAATTCAAGCAGTAGACATATTGATAAAATTATAGTTTTGGCTACAGAAATTTAACAAACTATACTCGAATATTAAACGGGTTGAAGCAATTGGAAAAAATATTCATATAAAATTCCTTCTACACAAACGTATTTAAAACCTTGTTTTTTAAATCATATTAGTCATTTAAATTTTAATTTGTTTAGAAATAAAAGTTTATATACACCCACATACATATGTATACATATAGTCACCTGAAATGCAAAAGTAGAAATATCTAATATATTTTAGCACTCGCACATGAAAGTTTCTGAATCCTGATGTGGCCTTATATGTATGACCTGCGAAAAAAACTATTTGTTGCTTTACTCTTTGGATATTTTTAGAGTTATAACTTTAAAAAAATATAAGGCCGATTATGTGCTCTTATCACTCAAAAACACTATTTGTTCTTTTTGTTGTTAAGTCCTTTTAAATTTTTAGTGACAATATGTATCTATATCAATAATATCGTTAATGATTCATTAACGAATTTAATTTTATAACCTTAATATTAATTTTAACTGCATTTATTTTAAAAATCACGTTTTATTAAAAAAATACATAATGATTTTAACGTTTTTTACGATGCCATACGTTTTTTAGGCAAATTTACAAATATTTACGGCTTGATATAATGATCGATCTTATCTTTCAATATATAAAATGAAATAATCATTAATGGCTATGCCGCCAATGAAATTGTTAATTTAAAGCTTTAATTTAATTTGTAGCATTAATATTTTTAAATTCCAATAAAAAATACTTTATATAAGTACATGAATACAAAATTCTTCTAACCTCACGTTTCGGAAAACTTTTTAAAAGTATTAATTACAAGCAGATTTTTATGATTTAACATAAAAATACTCATAAATTAAATATACGAAATTCTAGCACACAACAGTATAAGTCGAGGTGTACAAACGTCGTGTGTGCTGGGGAACATAGGGCAAGCTTACGAAGAAGATGTGGGTAACATGTAGAAAGTATTCCCCATTTGTCGCTGTCGAATTGTTGAACGTATGGAAAAGGGGACGCGAATAGAAAGTGGTAAGGAGATGCTTGTAAATGCAATTTTCTTTTATTTTATTATTTGTACTTTACACACAATGACCTTATTCCAGTTTTCAATGTGAAAATAAAACCATAATATCTTGCTTTCTTTACTTCGGGTTGTTATCGAAGATTAACGTTGACTGTCAACATAGAACTTGCATTCTACAAGAAAATTTGACGGCGATATTGATTTGAAACGACTTAGAATTTGTTGTCACCATTTTTGATGAGTACTTGAGTTTATTTAAAGAACAATGGAAAGAAATCGCAAAGTTGGCCGCCGATAAATAAATAATGAGCGTAAATAATGCAATATAAAAATAAAATTTCCGTCATTTCAAATTTAATCCATTGGGGACATACTGTCATTTCCAAGGCATTCAGTGTTTCCAACAAAATCTTAGAAAACATTGGCTGCGATACTTCCAATTTGAAATCGTTGAGCCTTGTGCAAACTTGCTTGTTTTTCAATTTCTCTCTCAGAAGCTTTAGTTCTAATGCCAGGTTTAGTTTTCTCGTATATACATCATCATTGGAGCCTAAATTTATCTTGCAAGTATATAAGTAAGAATAAGGGTGAATGAGATTTCCATTGAAAGAAAAAATAAATTCCAAACCAGAATTTCATTGTGTGGACAGGAATGCAGTTTTAGGAGATTTTAAAAAATGCAGAAACTAAAATTTCTTTTGTAGACGAGAATTTTATACGGCAACAATTTTTTTTAAAAACGAAAAGGTCACAAAAACTAGAAAACGTGCTATTTTTCTTCGAACTTGTGCAATGCCCACTACGTTACTCTCGAAATGCATCGTCTAACAACACTATATCAAACATTTTTGAAAGAACAATCAAACAAATGCAGCGAATTTTTTCCAAAGTAAAGAATTTCTTTGTTCATAAAAAGATACGACTTTTTTTAATTTAATGAACTTGTTATAAATCTTACTTTGAACAAAGAAACATATTTTCTCCCAGATTCCTTCGTCTTTTAATGAGCTTAAAAAGCTTTAAATAAAATATTAATTAAAAAATAGATAAATATGTATACAAGTTAATACTCGACACAGGAAGTCACGTAAATTTTTAAAACAAATAAATTTTTTAAGAAATCAGTACGAAATAAACACCAAAATATACAAAAAATATGGAAATTTTATACTTCAACCTTTTACCTTGTTGACATCATGTAAACTACAAAATATGTCTTCCAAAAATTTCAATATTTTCCGAAGATGTTGCAAATTGTAACAAAGCAGTTTACATTATTGACACCATGTTATAGTGTATGGGTGTGTATATCACCCACTATTTTCACCATATACTCCCATGAGTATATACGCCACACGTATTAACTGGTTAATATACAAAAAATATTTCACTGCTCATTGCATGGAAGACATTCCATTAGAAAGCTTAAGAAAAACTTCACAGATTCCATCGGCTAAAATTTAGATTAAAGGAATGTACAAAACAGGTTAAGACACGATTTGAATATCAAGAACCCGTTTCTCTGGAAAAATTTTTGGAAAAAAGGTCTGGACCCAACAGCTGAAATTATTCGCTGTCCCGAGCACATAGAGCCTTCAAAAGACCCGTAATAAATAAGCCTCCTCCGCGACACTTCGGGACACTCCGTCAAACACATCTGCTGATACCTGCTGGTACAGGCAGTGCTGTCACCTGTTATCGCTGAATCAGCCCCTTTTCTAAATTTCATGTTCAGGAGATTGAAAATGCTGGCTTAAGTTCGAAGAAAGCCCTAGTTGCTCATATACTCCGCAACAAGATGGAGTTACGCCATACAACTAATAAGGTAATTCCCATTAGGTCTACAGCAGCATGGAATGAAAATATCGTTGAACACCATACAAAAGCCCATTCTTATATTTTCTAATGTGTGAAAAATATTTGAAAAACTATTTACGAGCAAGCTGACACCCATACTAAATGAGAGTGGATGTAGCCCAGATCATCAATTTGGTTTTAAGGGGCAACACAGCACTATTGAATAAACATAGAGACTTTCCAAAGTGATTAGAAGTGATTTCGAAGAAATTAAACGTTCTGCTCTCTTAATTGATGTTTTTAAGGCGTTTACAAAGTTTGGTTGTTTTATGAAAAATTCGCGCACAATCTAAAAAACTATCCCGCAACCACCACATTTGGCTGAGAACGAGGGACACTTGATCTTAGCGAAACATGAGAAACTTAAAGAATTTTTTGTCTAGCATTGGCTGAACTTAAATAATAGATGATTTTAGATTTAAGATTTTAATGAACATTCAATATATAATAAATAATAAAAAAACTAATAAAAAAAAAAGATTTGTAGCAAACAAGACAATACAACAAACAGCAATTTCAATCATTTGTATCAAAGCTTTCAATAATGCAGGTTTATGTCTCATTGCCCTTTGCAATTGGTACATTGTTCTCTTTAATAGGCACACAGAGAATATATACAATAACTCACATATTTTAAAGATTATACATTTTAAATAGAATTTCAATAAAAAATAATGTAATCTGTGGTGCAAAGAGTGAGAAAGTAATTATTTCAATTCAATATTATTTCAATTCAATATAAGACCACTAGCACAGGTATATAAACGCTACTGCCATGAGGGTTAATCGAAAAGTCGGTGAATTTTTTAATTTCCCGCCACCTAACTGAAAGGGCAACACAGCTCCTGGAAAGAGGCATCTGTCACTTGACTCTTAAAAATTTTAATTACGTCCGTTCATTAAGCACTAGTTTTTGCGGAAAAAACATTCACTCAAACTAAGGCTGAGATTGATGAATGCTATGGAAATTTTGCACCATCAATTTCATTCGTAAAAAATAGGTTTACTGAGTTGTGGACGGACGTATAAGCACGGAAGATGCCGAACGTTCTATATACTCAGAAGTCTCTATACCCAAAACAATTGAACAAATTCACCATATGGTATGGTCCGATCGTAGACTGAAAATGCGAGAGATAATGGAAGCCATAGGTATATCATATGGCTTAGTGGTTTCAATTTTGAATGACCACTTGGATATGCGAAAGCTTTCTGCGTTGTTCAACCGTAATATGGACGAGTTTTTGCGCCGTTTTGTAATCGTAAACGAAACGTGGACTCACCACAACACACCACAGACCAAACAGCGGCATAAACAGCGTCTTTCTCGGGCGAATCGGCGACAAAGAGGGTGCTTTTGGCTGAAGTAGTTCAAGACAAATCATAAAAAAAACATCATGAATTTTTCTGAGTTAGTGTGTTAGTTGTTATTGGACTGTTTAAGTGACGAAGGCATAATACTGGTCACTTCTCAATAACAGCGATGGATACTCTTCTATGCTAATGTTTACTACATCAAAGCGCCCTCCTTCGTCGATACACATGCAGCTTAAAATACTTAAAGCGTTTACTTAACACCAGAGACGCTGCAACTCTGCTATAAAAAAATAGTAAACAACGCGGAATAGTTGAGTTGTAAAACAGAAATTAAGCTCTCTATCTCTCACTCTATCCGTCTTTCAATTTCACCGCCTGTCTTGTCTACCTTAACCCTTTCACAAAGAAGTAATTTCTTAAGTAAGTAGTAGGCATTAATTTCCTGAGTGTAACTTCTTTTTAAAAAAGGCCAAAATGGGTTCCTCAGCCAATAGTCATGGTGCACAGTCAGAAGTTTCCATTGCAAAATTGCATGAATTAGGTTATGAATTACTTCTTGATCTGCCCTATTATCCGGAGTTAGCCCCGAGTGACTATTTCTTGATTCCAAACCTGAAGAAATGGAACGGCGGAAAAAGAGATAAATAACAAAATAATCTCACAAACAAATAACTCTTTTGATGACCTCGAAAATCGTATTGTTTTGGGTGATTAAAAATCGGAGACACATTGGACTAAGTGTTTAGAGATCAAAGTAAACTATGTTGAAAAATAAATTATTTTTCATCCAAAAACCTGTTTCAATCAAGAAGTCGTATCTCGGTGGCCAGCAATGGAATTCGTACTACTTACGGATCCTAATTTCAGCATTTCCGTGCTTCTTTCTAATAAAAATAAATATTTGAAAATATTTTTATTCTATTCTTTACTAAAATGTTCTGCCTTGAAAATATATACACACATATTTCGTTACATTTGTATTACGTATTATTTTTACGATAATTAAAACCATTAAACTATTCAAATAAATATTTCAAAGACTATTGAACAATTTATTTATTTTCCTTTTTGTAAATATGTAACAACACCTCCAATTTCAATAACTTTATTTAATTATAATATATTGCGTTTTAAAAAATAATTAATTAATGCATAAAGGCACAAAGGAACCAACTGATTAAGTCGACTTAATCGCTTAGTTTTTTTTTATTATTATAATTGAAAATATTATAACTTTTACTCTACTATAATACTAACTATACCATACATTCCTCTATGAATATGACCGCTAGGGAACTTAGTAACCTTCAATAAAAATTAAAAAACAACTTTATTGGCTATGGGGATTTCTTTCCTGGAAAAACATGTTGGTTTAAAAATAGGAAACGCATATACATACATACATATGTACGTGTAATCTAAAGTGAAGTGATGCCTGGTTGAAGCTCAAAATAGAAATGAAATAGTTGCTTGATGTTACATCGCTATAGAATTCACAATTTTTAGTCTACACTAAATATACATATGTAAGTACATTAATGTTAAAGTGTACTTACATATATTTAGTGTAGAATAAAAATTGTGAATTCTGTAGCGATATTTACACCGTTAAAGCGATTTACAACATAAATGTAATTGCGTTGGAGCAATAATGTACAGTCACACAGATAATAGTACGAACCCCATAGAAATTCTTTAATTTTCCACAAAAAAAATTTATATTTAAAAAAGTAAATGAACAAAAATTATTAAATGAAAAACATTTATTTCATTATTTAAAATTAAAAACTTCAATTTTATAAAAAACATAAAAGCCTATTTCATAGCACAGATACATTATACGTACTCTTAAAAAAAATAAATGTACAAAAACAATTTTAGGTATCTGTATATTATTTTATTAGTATTACTCATTGAAAATACCACTTTTTTGGTGTCTCAGACGTTATATGAGTATGAGTTAACTCAAGCCTACTTTAAGTTCTTCTTTGTTTCTGTAAGTTTTTTTTTTCGAATGCGAAGTTCCAATTCATCCCATAAATGCTCTATAGGGCTCAGGTCTGGTGATTGGGGTGGCGAATGAAGTTGTTTCGGGACGTTATAGAGCAGCCATTCTTTGACAACATGCGAGGTGTGCTTTGGGTCGTTGTCCTGCTGGAAATACCCTGCGCCACTAAGACCCGAAACACTTCCAATTGCTTTTCAAAATGTTTACATTAAGAAGTCGGTAGATATACGTTTTCACAAATCGCAGTTTCTGAACTCCATTCGCCGAAATGCAGCCACAAACCATGACCGAACCACTAACATTCTTAACTGTTGTAATGAGGTTCTTCGGTTTGCAGCTCTTCATTAGGTTTGCGAAAAAAAATTTGTTTCCCATCACAACCGAATAAATTGTACTTTTGCTTTCATCACTAAAGAGCACATTCGCCTAGAAATCTGTTTATTTGTCCGCATATTTAAGTGCGAAGTCGAGTCGCTTTTTTTTGTTTATTTCGCTTATCAACGCTTTTTCTTGGAGCGCGGCTTCGGAAACCGCTTTTTCGCAAAACACTTCGCGCTTTTTCTGAATGAACATTAATATTGTGGTAATTTTTCAAAGTGTTTCGAGTTTCCACGGCTGTTGTTTTAGGATTTTTACTAACAACACTTTTTATAAATCGCTCAACTCGTGAGGAAATTTTGAGTGGACGTCCAGTTTTTCGCTTGCTTGCTAGGAATTGAGACTAAGAAATTTCTTTTATCATAGTCTGCACTGTGGACTCTGCATGTCCAACAATTTTAGCAATTAAAATCAAGGAATTCCCGTCTTTCCTCAATCTTTAAATACATTCACGCATTTCCATACAAATGTCCTTTGTTTTGTTAACCATTTTATCAAAAAAGTTAAATTTTTTTCGTAAAATTACTGCAGTCTTTAAGAATTTGTTTACAAATTAAGCTTTTAACACTCCGCGCATTATGTTTTCTTTAAATCTACTTAATTTAAAAAAAGTACAGTTTTCTATTTGGCATCGTACGTATAATTATCTGTGCTCCCAGATTTAGTTTTAAGTGTAAAAGTACAGTAAGCGCAAAGTTAACCGAACTTTTTGTGGTTTGTTTTTTACAGTGTGTCGATGTCAAGCAAAAATATCGAACAGAAATTCAGGGTTATTCTTAAACTCCAATTTTAGAGAGAGTACGTACTA
Organism: Germaria angustata; assembly: GCA_963681545.1. Taxonomy (NCBI): domain Eukaryota; kingdom Metazoa; phylum Arthropoda; class Insecta; order Diptera; family Tachinidae; genus Germaria; species Germaria angustata. Next base: position 81,240,565 of record OY813001.1, on the reverse strand, counting down.
TTATCTGTGTGACTGTATTTATAATATTAAAAATGTTTTCACCTCCACCAGATGATGAATATGTTTCCAATAAAATCAATTTTTTATAAGCTTTTCATACAAAAGGGAATATGTAAACGAAAATAAAACATTACGCACTTATTTGTATAAACAAAGTACATCCTCAAATAAACAAACGAACATGTCACACTTAAATTTTTTTATTTTATTTTTACACACTACAGAAGATTATTTTTTAGGAAAAAAGCAAACCAGCAGAAAGAACAAAATATGTACATATACATGCATACTTATGTATATAAAATTTATGCCGGAAAAGCAAATGCCAAGATGATGACTTGCAGCAGACAGTTGCCAGCTGAACCGACTTTCTGTTGTCATCCATATTCGGGCTATAATTCTCCTGAGCTTTTTAATACACGAGTATATATGTATGTTAGGCTTGCCAGATGGCCGGGAATGAGCTTGATTGTCAAGATATTTTAGTGCATGTCAAGTTTCAAGCTCAAGCAATATTTGTCAAGCTGAAATTGAACATTTTCAAAATTAAAATTTGCAGTTGGTTACATCTAAAAAATTTCGTTTTTTGGCAGTAAAGTTTAATTGTTGGCAACATATAATTTTATCCCTGTATCAACACACATAATTTGACTCATCACTGTATTTAGTACGAACTAAGTCCATTTTTTTCCAAATTTAGTTTTCATTGAATTGAACTCGAACGGAAAGAATATAAAAGGTTTTTTAGTTTTATTTTTTTCTAAATAAATTTTGTTATCGCTTTTAAACAATATTAAGAAATAACTTTCTATTTTTGTTGCTTTTTTATTGTTTAAAACATAAAAGACATTTCTTTTGGCGCTTACTGTGCATACACCTATGTATGTATGTTAAAAATATACAAACGTACATTTATAAGTAACGAACTGAATGAATTTTATGTAATTTTCCTGTAAAGAAATGACTGAATTGTTGAACTTTTTATGTTATTCTTGTTTTTTTTTGTAAGTCAACAGCCTTTATTTCTGTTTTTAATAAATAAAGAATTTTTAATAAATTTATTTTTAGTTTTTAAGCAAATATTTCAATTTGTCCAGTTCTCTTCTTAAAATCAAGCTCATTTGCACTAAATGTCAAGTTAGTGCTCATATTGAATCTGGCAACCCTAGTTGTGCATACTGCCAAATTATTATTTCCATGTTTTGAATTAAAACATTGTTTTCTAGATTTTCTTTGTAATTTTTTTTTTAATTTTAGAACTAAAACTACATTCTTCATACTTTTTAAATACTCGTACATGCATACCTAATTAATGAATTCTTTCAATAGTGACTGCAGGATTTTTTTTAAATTATTTTTTGTTATAAACAACAAAAACTAAATATAAAAAATCGTATGTATGTACGTATGTACATACCATAGAGAGCACACAAAACGTTGGGAATTTTCCATTAAACCGTCACATGTCTGTCCGTCGCTTTTTATGTTGTCTGTAATGGCAAAGTGGGCACTAAAGGGGCTCGTGCACACGCACTACATGCCGAGCGGCAATGACTATGGCAAGAATAAGAGCAACAAGTAACAACATCACTGGGCCTGTTTTTATGCTGTAAAATTCTCTTTTTACATATACTCGTACATTTATATAATGTGAGTACTCGTACATACATCTGTATTTGTGATTTATTTTTTATTTACTAACAACCCAACAAACCAAAACGCTGTAGAAATCGTTCAAGTTTACTTACTACAATAAGTTTTAAGCTTAAAAAAGCGTTGTGAATACCATTGTGAATTGCTTATTAAAAGTTGTTTGATGGAGAACTTAACCCATGCGATACTCGTAATATTGCTAGTCCTTAGTATCCAACATACCTAGAAGTCTAATTATGGAACATGCATGCATTATTAAAAAATAGAAAAATATTAAAAAATCCAGAAGCTAGATATAATTATTTAAAGGTAAACTAAAGTAAATAAAGCTAAAGTTATTTCGAAAAAAGCTGAAATAATAGTACTGCTTGTATATTTAAAACACTTAATATGCTTTGGTTTTTGGTCTTGCATTTTTGAAGTGTATTTTGTTGCTCTGGTTTCGTAATGTAGTGTATTTAAAGGGGCTACTAATTTTAAAAAGGTACTCTAATACGAAGTGTGAAAGCCTAAAGGTGAATTCACCGGTTCGTTCTGAACGTTCCGAACGATTTTTTTTATATGTAGTTTGACGTCTCTATTTTTGAGAGAGTGAGAGAAAGAGAGTAAATTTAATGCGGAACAATTTTTGCTTGAATTGGTTTAATTTTAATTATCGTCCCGAACGAATTGAACTGTGCTGCCAGATATATAAATTTTTTATGCAAAATTGAACTGAGCTGCCACATCATATTATATGTACATATGTATGTATAATAATATACAGAGTATATTTGTAAATTTTTTATATTTATTTAACAAAATAGCTATTAGAACAAGCACTCGACTTTCATTCATTTCTATATTTTAGTTTTATAAAAATTTGTTAAATTTAAAACAAAGCAAATTGCAATCAACTGCCACTGTGCTGCCGGCTTGTAAAAGTGACACACAACATTTACAGAGTTGTTGCATATGGTAGCTTTGTTTCTACAGAATATTTGTTCGACTCCGGTGAATCTTCTTTGAGCAAACTCTCAGTAAACTAAAATTGTCTCTCAACGAAAATTTCCTGCAGAACGAACCGGTGAATTCACCTTAAAGGTGAATTCACCCAATCGTTCTGTACGTTCCGAACGCTATATTATATATTATATGTAGTTTGACGTCTCTGTTTTTGAGAGAGAGAGAGAGAGAGAGAAAGAGAATAAATTTAATGGGGAACAATGTTTGCTTGAATTAGCTTAATTTTAATTATCGTCCGGAACGAATTGAACTGTGCTGCCAGATACACAAATTTTTTATGCAAAATTGAAATGAGCTGCCACATCATATTATATGTACATATGTATGTATAATAATATACAGAGTATATTTGTAATTCTTTTATATTTATTTAACAAAATAGCTATTAGAACATGCACTCGACTTTTATTCATTTGTATATTTTTTATTTTATAAAAATTTGTTTAATTTAGAACACAGCAAATTGCAATCATCTGCCACTGTGTTGCCTGCTTGTAAAAGTAACACACATCATTTACAGATTTCTTCCATATGGTAGCTTTGTGTCTCCAGAACAATTGTTCGATGCGGGTGAATCTTTTGTGAGCAAACTCTCAGTAAACTAAAATTGTCTCACAACAAAAATTTAGTTCAGAACGAATGGGTGAATTCACCTTAAGTGTTCCAGTAGCGGATTTTAGTGATTGCAAGTTGTGAGTGCAAAACAACTTGCTTTGCACATACACCGTTGCGACACTTCGCAAAACTATTTACACCAAACACTAAACTCCGCAATTGATTTTGTTCCGATCAGAGTATTTTTATTATTTAATATTTGTTGTTTTTTTGCCACATATTTTTTGCGGCAATATTGCCTATTTTTGAAGAACTGAAAAAAATTGCTGCTCTTATATATATATATATATATATATATATATATATATTACCACCGCAATAGAAATTGCAGCATTTATCTGATTTAAAAGTTAATGAATATGTATGAAATATTATACTTCTTATAGCGCTATTAACAATCTAAATAACAATTTCTCTCTCAATATATGTATGTACATATATCCATATCATCAATTGTATCATCAGACTCAATATTTTCTTCCGAGTTTGAAAACTCGTATTCACTTTTGTCTAAGCTTCCATCACCATCTAGAACACCACTGCAACCGCTTTTCTTTCATTTTTTAAGTTTAAAAGCAATTCAACATTTTCTTTGATTCCTCTTCGAACACTCTGTTTAAATTTATATGCCATATTTACAATATGTACATATGTGTGAAAACTTTAAGATATAATACATATAAATTCATGCTTCAAATAACGAGACCCCATTTTCAAAAACTCTTGGAGCCATTATTACAACTTATAACTTTTTTAGTTCAAATTTCCTAATTGTTTTTACAAAGACGTAAACCTTAAAACTTAAGACTTGAACCAAAAGCATATTTATTGCAACATTTAAGAAAATAAATTTTATTTTACGGGTAGGTTGTAACAGCCAAATTTTGTTAAATGTCTTTTCTCTCACTTTGAATTTAATAACTTTTAATTATCGGGGATTTTAAAGGCGAGTTGTATGTTCGCGAAAAATTGTAGACAAGTAGCTAGTGTACTAGACTGGTAGTCCGAAGGTCGCAGGTTCGACTCCTGCCGCAGGCTCCGGGTGTCTCTGCAGATAAGCCAAGTAGCTTCGCAGTTTGTGTTTGTTAATTAATAAAAAAAGGAAATCTCTCACGACAAGCTTATTTGCCAGTTCCGTTATATATTGCTTAGATATGGTTTGTTGGGAAGTAAGGCCACCATAATACACTCCAAAAATAAACATTTACACATTTAGAAACCTACACCAACAACATAAAAAACAAGCATCTTTTTAATCCAGCGGTGGACATTTCATCAAACAATTGTTTATAAGCAACGCCCCTTTTTTTCTTATGCTCTTATGAACAGACTTTGGCGAGAGCACATGTTAGCTTGATGCTTATACATTTTTTTCAATTACAGTGTTGGAAAAAATTGCTAACAGCTTATCAGATCATCAGGGCTGCCGTTTTTGGTTATTTCTAAACAAAAGTGGTTATTTTTTTCTTTAATGTGGAGATGTGAATATTTTTTTCTGATTGGTTATTTTTTGCCAAAATAATGATATACATGTACATATTTTTAATGTTATACTTTTTAAGCTTTTATGTTCTTCAATTTTTAGTATTGCTACCAAGGCAACTGAAAATAAAACTGTTGTGACTAAAATCGCTAGTGCAGCCACCTGTTATAAATTCGCCTTTATCGGCCGAAAATTTGAACTATGGATGGAACACAATAAGTTCTCACCAGAGACCTGCAACCGGTGATTAAAAAAAAATCAGATTAATCAAACACTCGAAAAACATGTCATTTTCGCTCAAACGTTCAAATATGCGTTTATCAACATTGTGTCTATTCTATTTTATGCTAAGCAAAATAAGGGTTGTTTGTGAACATGTAAATTTAATCTGTTGCCGCATGCCAGCTATTCAGTTTGAGTGTTTAAAAACTGTGTGTGCATGAATTTTTGGACAACTCTTCAAAGCACACATTTTTATTTAATCACATTCATGATCGAAATCAAAAACTTAGAGGCATTAATGCAAAAAGCATTAATGTGAAAAAGGCAAAAAATCAACAATTGTACATTTATGCACAAGGTGCTGTGTGTTTATAGAATGGTTAGGCAACACGGTTGCCAGACTTAACAGTTTAATAGCATTTTTACGACGATACGCTGAAACAGATAATTAATCAAGAAATATATTTTTAAAATTATCCCGATTTTTACAATTATCATTTTGTAATTATATAGACATGTGTGTATATGTGTATACATGAAGGAGGTTATATTATAAGCAATGCGTTTTGTATTCTTATTTTTTGTTAAATACAGTAAAGTATTTTAAGCACTTATATATTAAACACTCTCACTCTCACTGTCGCTCACAAAAATATAAATTAGCCTAAATCTACCACAGCTACAACGGTGGTCGTGTAGCCATGTAGCCGTGTTGTCGTGAAAATAATCATTTTCATATAAACGTGTAAAAATTTTGCGCTGTTGAATAAAATAATGTTGAAACGGGTGTATTTTATTGTACAAAGATTTTTTTCTCACACTGAAACAAATAGATTTGTTGAATTTGCTTCGGTGCCGCCAAAAATTAAAAAAAGCACCGAAATTTAAAAAAAAGCGCACCGCGCTCAGAAAAATACACTTAAAGACCCTTCTTTTTAAGCAATCTATGTACCAAACCAATAAAGCGGTATTATTCTTGGGAGTTAAAAACGACTTTAATTTCAGTAAAATTCAATAAAACAAACAAATTTGGCAAGGTTGAAGTATTTCTTATAAAAATAACAAGTTTTTTTGAATGAGTAAAAAATAATCCGATCTTTAAACGATTTTAAACCGAAAATTGCGATTTTTAAAGTTTATTGTAAAACCGACGTTTTTTGGTAACTTCGTATGGCATCCTTATTTCTCAACCACAATGTTTTAACAACCTACATACCTACACACTCAAGATTATGTGCCAGCATATATCATTGCATGATTTTTCTTAATATTCTTTGCAAAGAAAAGGCATGTTGAATAAATGCCATTCGTTTTTGTGTTTAATGAATGCAAACGCTCAAAATAGCTTCTATGTTAAAATCTTGCTTGAAAAATTCATATAGGCATTTTTGTATTTGCCTTCCTAATGATTAACACAAATAAAGATTATGAGCGTACGCGCATGCTTGCTTATGTGTTGGTGAATAATTGGACACAAAAAAGTTATGCATGAGTGAAGGCATAAAAAACGTGATTTTTGCCGGTCTCTGGTTCTCACACTTGGAAAAATATAAAATAAAAAAATATACAATCTTTTTATATAGAACTATTGAAAGAAATTTCAAAACGTTTTGATTTTTCACGAAAAGACTTTAAAATTCATAACACCACCTCAAGTGTTAAGTAATTCAGAAATAAAAATTGAGCCGTTATTGTCGTCTTTCCCGAATTTAACGGATAATAATGAGGAAAAAATATTACATCAGTGGAGACTACTAAAGTTTTCGAATACTGCTGTACAGAGCGATATGGATATTGTGGAATTTTGGGATAAAATATCAATGTACAGAAATGGAGTCAATGAAAAATGTTGCATATGTAAACATATTTATTTCTTTTGCTTGTTTTTATTATTATTACAAGTGAAATTTCACTACAAAATGCAATGAATTTTTTATAAGTAAATCTATGGTCTCAAACTATTATACTGTGAACTGCAAGTTTTGTTTACTTTATATTAAAAAAACTGTTATTTTTTACATACATACATGTACAAGCGTTAACTTATTACATACATACGTAGGTAAAAGAATTATATTTGTTTTGTTATTGTTATTATTAACTGTATTCAAATTAGAGATGGGCGCGAGTCGTGTTTTTTTTCGTGACATGAAACACGCACGATCAACACGACGTGTTTGTGTTGAAAAAATAGATTTCTTTCGTGTTCGTGTCGTGTCGTGTTGAGCAAGAAAAACACGAAAACACAAATATGTATTCAGTAAAAAATCAATTTTTTGTGTCATTGTATACGCAAAATATATCAGCAAAACACTACTGAAATTTTTTATCATAACATCTTAATAAAATTTTGTCTCGTATAGATGGATTGAAAACAAAAACATTACAGTCTATTGAGAGAATGCTTAGCCCAACAGACATTCATTATGTGGGCCTTTTTTAAACCCTTCATTTAAAAAACTTGATTTTTTAAGCTCACAACAAAAAGAACATATCCTGTCAACCGTTAAGGCCGTAATAGACGACTATTACATGGACAATATGGAAACAAATAATAACAGTAATGATACACAAAACGAAAACCAAAAATTCGCTGAGTATAGAGATGAATACAATTCAAAAAGAATAAAATCACAAAAAAATTATTGATATTGAAATTGAAAATTACTATAATAGCTCAACAAAATGGGAAAACGATATATTAACATTTTGAAAGTATGCAACCAATTTAAAGATTTTACAGAAGCTCGCCAAACAGGTGTTAAATATACCTATAAGTTCCGCGACTAATGAAAGAGTATTCTCAACTCTTGGACTTATTCTTAGTGAACGCCGCACAAGATTATTGAGCGCAAATCTTGATAAGTTACTATTTCTTAACAAATATATGTAAATAACACATAGATATTTATTTGCAAATAACTAAATATATTTAAGTTTATGTGATTCTTTTATGTTAAAACAATAATATATTTGTATGTACATAAGTACATATGTATGTACATCCATACATAAGTGAATTTAAGTTGAAAATTTTTTTATTGAATTTAGTTTCGTGCGTGTCGGTTGGTCTCGTGTTTTGAAATTTTTTGCCGTGCGTGTTTCGTTCGTGCTTGATATCTTGGGTTTCGTGTTCGTGTCGTGTAGTGTTGAAAAAATCCAACACGCGCCCATCTCTAATTCAAATCACACGCGTTACATTATAAATATGTATGCATTTTAATTATTATTTAATCAAAATACTACATATTGAAATTTGGTAATTTTTGTTTCTCATTTGGTAACTTTTAAAGAGAATTTTGGTTGTAAAAATTTTTTGGTTGTGGCAGCACTGCAGATCATCTCAAAAATTATCAGTTTATTACAGACTTAGCATTTTTGGTAGATACGACTGGCTTTCTTAATGATTTTAATTTAGAATTACAGGGCAAGGAAATTAATATATACGAAAAAATTTACAATTCAAAACTAAATTATATTTGCTATCGCAAATTAAGTTAGCTGACTTCAAAGAATTTCCTAAAACATCCCTAATTTTGAACAAGCACGAAAAGGTTGAAACCCTCGAATATATTAATATTTTTTGAAAACCTTTTTTTCAATTTCAAAGATAGATTTGAGGATATAGATAACATAAAACAGCTTCTGGAACTTTACGAAAACCCTTTTAATGTTGATGTTACCAAATATGAATTCAAAATACAATCAGAACTTGTAATATTACGAAGCGAGTTAAAAGCTTCTCCGGAAATAGATAGGTTATTATTTTGGAAAACTTTGGACGCCTATCCTGAACTTTCTGAAATTCTTTCAAAATTCTTTAATTTTTTCCGACCACTTATGTGGAAAAAAAAATTTTTTTTAATAAACAACGTAATAAAATTAGTTCCACGTCTTTGAAACATATACTGCTCTTACGAAACTGTCATGACAGCATTAATGTAGACGATTTCCTTTAATTTAGTTCCTTATACGAAAATCTTTGTGTTTCGTTTTGCTTGACACTGTACCTTCAAATTATCTCACTAACACAAGTGTAAAACAATTTTGTCCACCACTGTTTTAATCACAAAAAAGATACCAACAAGATACATATATATAAGGAATGATTGAAAAGGGGAAGAGAGAGAGAGAGAGAGAGAGAGAGAGAAAGAGACAAAAAGCTAACCCGCCAGACTTAACAAAATCTTGCTGATTTTTTACGAAAGATTTCATGCGCCGATTTATTAATGAAGGAAGGTATAGTTTGACAAACGTATATTCTCATTAATTTGTATTATAAAAAGCAAATCAGCTGTTGCCTTTCATATTATATTACTAAGAGGAAAACGCTGTCATTAGATACTTACGTGTAATATTTGAGGGCCACTGTTTGGCATACAATATTAACAACGTTTTTTCTTAGATTTTGCTTTAATTTTTTATTAAATAGAGGCAGAAAAATTACATACATATGTAGATTCTATTCAGCCAACAATGGAATTATGGCAATATTTTACATTGCATACAAAATGCGTGCAGTGCTGCTTATTGTAATCAGGCTGTTAAAGTAAAAGCTACGGGAGAATTAAACATAATACATACTTATGTGTAATTATACATAATCAATGAATTTTATTTTTGAAAGCCATAAATTTTTCTAAAAAAAGAATTCCAGGTTAAACAGACAAAAAGATCTCGATCTAAAATTATTTTAAGATCTTGTAATATAACACATATTCGTAATACATTATTAGAATGCGTACAATATTTTCTTTTTTTATACTAATAAGAAATATTTAAATGTACCACCACCAAACTAGATCAATAAAAGTATAAACTGACTTTTTAAAATTCTTCGTTCTATATTAAAAATATGCTTGTTATACGGCAATAATGTTAAATAAATCACAATTTTGGATGATGTAGGTATGTAATTAAAAAAGTGAAGAACCATTTTTCATGTATTGCGCAATAAATTGGAAAAATGGACTCAGAGGATCCACAGTACGGCAGAGTATAAGCAACTCCATCTTATTAGGTCTGGTTTGTATTTAATTGTAATTTCTATTTCAGCACGACTATTTTACATTTCACAATTCTGACGAGATCGTAAGTATACACAAATTAATGTTTCATATAATTTACCTCTATAACTTTTAGAATCCATAAATAAAAAATATATTTTTATTTTTATATTATTAAATAAAAAAGTGCTACTTTTACTGCTTTCGTCTTATGACATACTAAAAAACTACCTCCATTTGTATCACCTTCGCTAAAAAATTCTTTTCTTCCACTCATTTTGAAAGATTTGGTTGATGTTATAATTTTTTTTGTAAATTTTTGGCTATTTCTCGGTGTAAAGTAGTAATTCCTGATTAAAAGTAAAATTAAAAAATCTTATTTTGAAAACATTATGTTGACAAAGTGTATGCTCTTATATTTATTTCTAGCTGCTCTATTTATATGCATTTAAGTATTAATTTTTTTTTTTAATTCCAAAATTATCGTTTTAAACTTGGCTGACTGAAACAAACAAATTTCTAGTCGCCTTTTCTACAATCCAGACAATCAGTTCATATAGAAGATTAAGCGGTTTTTTGTAATTTATTTTGACAAGTTAACGTCCTGATCCGCGAAAAAGAAAAATGTATGTACTTATCGTTTCGGAATTTCCAACTGCCTCCGATAGCTACCAAAATCGCGGCAACATTTATATTTAGTAACGATCAAGTTGGACTTTTCGCTCAAGAACAGTATCAGAAAATTGCATGGAATTAAAAAAATTCTAAATTAATTATAAAATAAAAAAATTTATGTGTTATGACTTTGCAACTGTTAGTGTATGTAACTTGAGAAGCTTGTATATGATAATGTAAGCTTTTGTTGGCTGGTTACACGCACTCTCGTCTTGGTTGTACGTGAGATCAAAAAGTTTTAATCCTTTGGTATATTGCACAACACAAACGTAACGCTTTGGAGGTATGTTGCAAACATAAATAAAATAAGCGCCACATTTTTTATGTCAGATTAACAACAGCTAAATTTATCTTTAAAAAATTAAAGTTACGAAGAAATAATGCGCAAGTATCTCTGCTCTATATTGGGTAACTCTGGTACTGATCTTCATTCTCAATCCAGTGAAGCATTAAAGAACTTATAAAGAAAACTAATCATAAAACCACAAAAAGTACTCGTACATTAAGTTTTTAAATCGGTAACACTAAAAAAATTATAAAAAAAGAAACAAAAATGAAGACACATGCCCAGCTGAAATAATTACAAAAAATTACTCACAATTGAGTAAATTTTATTAATATGAGAGTTTAAGATCAGTTTGATTTGAGAGCATGAGTTAAAATACAAATTTTAAACGTGTCTTTTTTGCAGCAAAAGTAAATAAAGAAGTACCAACAATAAAACAAGTTAACACCAACAAGACGTTTCAATATGTGCGAAAATAGATTGGCAATAAAATGAGGAAAAGAGATGCAACATGTTGTATTGCAGAAAATTTTCCATTGATAAATTTCGTTGGAATGATGAAATTTCAAGTTTTTTTATGAAAAAAAAACAACAAGCCAAAAAGGCATAGGCCAGTTTAAAAGAAAAAATAAGTATGTACATATGTATGTATGTGAGTTCTTTTTAGGAAAGTATTTGAGAGAACAATAAAAATATGTACATATGTATGTATGTACAGTACATCAAACCGAAAGTCGTACACTTAAAGACAATGTTATTTACCTTTTAATAAATCAAATAAAATAGTTAAAAAAAAAATAAAAATTATAATTTTTATTAGTTCATTCCAGGGGTTATTTAATATAAATGTAAAACTTAAATATTTAAATCAACTAAGTTTTTTCAACAAACTTTAACATAAAATAAGCACATTTCGACGCCAAAGCTAAAATCGTACACTACATTTAATCGGGTATGTTCCAGGTTTCGACTCGGATTGAAAACGAAAAATTTTTTGAAACCCCATAATTTATAAAATGGTGTTCTGAATTCAGCATGTTTTTTCACATTCGAAGTTTATGTTCGAAAAAAAATCTAAATGTCAACGGCCACAGGTACGCAAAAATCGACGGCGGTCGGCAAAAAAAGTTGGAAAAAATTAACAAATTACAAAAGTAACACCAAATTTTCACGATGATTTTTTTACTTGTCTTTAAGACATGTCTTTTCTGTTTGTAGGCATATTAGGTAGATAAGAAAGAGGGGTAGCAAAAGAAACGTGGTTTCTGTTTTCGTGATTTTTTTACAACAACAATGAAGAAAAATACATCTCTTCCTTTTAGCTGTCATTCCCAATTTTACTATTATATTTTATTTGCATTCGTCTGTTAAGGTGGTTATTTCTCTGTGTTCTTCTTTATTTTTCTTGTTTTAAAGCGACAAGTGCTTGTTTTTTGTTTTGTGTATATAAATAAAATAAATATAAAGAAAAAGTTCAAATGAATATAAACCATGTGGAAAAACGAAATTGTGGAGCTTTTAATATCTAAATATCAGGAACACGAAAGCTTGTATGATGTACGTAATCCTACATATATGGACCGTGTCAAGCAATCTAGCTCTTTGTTCACAATCTGCCAAGAGCTAATGATATATACTTTTTAAAGTTATATTTTAATAAAAGACGAATTTATTTCAATTAATGTACTTAAACAATTTAACTTTTTATTTTAATTTTAAAATAATAAACCAAAGTATTACATTCTATGAATAGGCACAATAAAATAAGTTATTTTCCATATACATATGTACCTACTCAAAAACCTTTAAATATTTATTTTTAAAGTGTTTCCAAATTGTCTGGCATAATTCCGGAACTGCGCGACAAAGAAAGGTTTTTTCCCATAGTCTCGTCTGATAATTTGTGCTTTTGATGGAGCGTCCAGCAGCGACGTATTGGAGTGTGGCTGCCAGTTTCTCTGCTGGAGTTATCGCTTCTCTCAAAATGGTATCTTGTTTTACTATATCACCTTCGATTTTTGCGAGTATCAAATTAGATTTCTCTCGGCTCATTCTGATATAGTTCAGAAAAGACGACTTATCTCCCAAGAAGTCGTTCATAAGAAACTAAAATGTACCTCGCTCCACTCAGCATTTCCGCCATTGCTTCACCTACTCACTAGTTTTAGTCAACTAGTTTTACCTCCATTGCTTTCTTTGAGGTTTTTCTGTATAGCATCCAATTTTGATTTTTTTTAAGAAAATTTACTTTTTTAAATACTTTACTTCTCAAGTTATAAAATTCCGTTTTTGGCGCCCAAATTATAGAAATAAAAGGAATTAAAGATAAAGTAAAAAAAAACAACTCTGGCTGTCAAATAAGAGTTTTTTTTTACAACAACAGTGAAGAAATAGACAGCTCCACAAATTCTCAATCGGGTTAATGTCCGGAGTCTGCGGCGGTGTTTCCATTACATGGGAGCAGTTGTATAACAACCAAGAGCGTACATTGTAGGCCTTATGTTTGGGATCGTTGTCCTGGTAGAAATGAAAATTTTCACCAAGACAAAGTTTTTTCTTACAAACAGGCAAGCTCTCTTTCAAAATGTTGAGGTACATGTGCTGATTCATAATAACCTCAATAAAATGCAAAATACCCGGACCAGATGCAGAAAATCATCCCCACACCATTACTGAACCTCCGCCATATTTTACAGTTGGTTTCATATGCTTAGGAAGAAGCGCTTCATTAGGCTTTCTTCACATGTAAGGTTTGCCGTCCGAGCTGAATAGGTTGAATTTGCTTTTATTCGTAAAAAGTACGCTTTTACAGAATGAAAAATCTTTCAACTGGTGTTCCTTTACAAATGGCAGCCTTTTCTTTTGGTTAACTTAGTTAATGAGGGGCTTAACTCTTGCTCTCCTACAATTGAAGTCAACCTTGTGTACTATGTTTCTTGTGGTTTGTGGACAATATTTTTTCCCCAGTTTTTTCACAAATCTCTACTAGTTTTGGTGCACTTAAAAGTGCATCCTTCTTGACCAGCCGTTGAATATATTGCTCTTCACGCACCAAATAATTTTTGTTATTTACTACCTTCGGCTTATTTTCAATTCTACTGCCACTTTTGTATCTTTTAATTATATACTGAACAGTTGATCGACTTCAATCGACTCTTTGCGATATGTCTCGAAGGGATTTTTGATTTTCGCAATGTTTTATTACTAATTTTCGCACTTCAACACTAGTCTGCTTGTTTCGACTTGACACTATGAATATTATTTACACTTTTTTAACAAAATTCATAATTAAACAGACATCGCAAGGACCTACTTAAATTAATTAAGTTTTCTAACGGGTTTTACATAAATATCATGAAGTTATCGTCATTTGAAAAGAATGTTACCTAATGAATATGAACTGTACGATTTTAGCTTTTGCGTTGGATGTAGCCACTTTTTATGAAAATTACCTTTATCCTGGTAAATAGTGACATATCTCAAAGTTTACTTTTGTCGTTTCATATAGTGGCTAATGTTGTATAAAAATTAGTTAAAGATAATTTCGTAATACATTTCGATATATGTAAATATATCGTATGAACCAATTGTTTTTGCTTAGTGTACGACTTTCGGTTTGATGTACTGTATGTACATACTTATGTATGTATGTATGCAAAAAATTGAAATACATTATTTATAAATTTTTGACTACATGTCAATTAAATAATGAAATTAGCCACTGCAAACAAAAAAATACATACATATTACATATTTTGTTATACATACATACATATGTATGTACATATGTATGTATGTATGCCACTGTTTTATGACAGAGTTTATGGTTTAAGAACGATTTTGATTTTAATTAAAAGAGCTCTTGTCATTTGAAATGTTTCACTATTTACTCTGCTTTCAAATCCTTTTTATTTTATCTTAAAAAATATACTTACATACATACATACTTACATACTGACATATGTATGTGCATATGTACATACATACATACATACATACATACATACTACATATGTGTGTAAGTATGTATAAATATATGTATGTATGTATATTTAACTAGAAATTTTATAAAAGTATTTTGCAGTAAAAATAATGTACATACATACTTACATACATACATTTTCAATTAGATTTACCATGGACGAAATTATTGGCACACACACCAACAAAAACTTAACTAAATCGTATTTAGTAGCACCTCCCAAACTTCTGGGCATTAAAGTAACAATTATTTTTAAGCCTTGGGCAATATTTTCCGTTCGAGTGAGAAGTGTTATGTGACTTCTTATTCGTCTTTCCAATTCTTCCGACAAATGCTCTCTACTGGATTTAATTTGGGTAATTGTAGGGGATGTGGAAGAACATGAAGGTTACAACCACAAATCATTACTCTTCCTTCACCAAGATGAACTGCGCACGTCATATTGTTCATATCCTGCGCAGTATTTCTTTGTCTCCAAACAACATTTTACCGGCTGATTAAATAATACTGAATTTACTTTGATCAGAAAATATTACATTGCATTCCTGGGTATGCGTCCTTTTCTTTCTATTGACTTCACTCACAAGAAGTTTTCTCCTGTTCTTCGAACAGTTTTAGGGGTACATATTTAGCTTAGCCGAACTCTTTTTTTACTTCCGCTGAAGTTTGTGTTGATGACGTTTTGGGATTCTTTGGACTTTTATGACAATTCGCGCCTCTTCTTACTTACATACATATACTTATATGTACATAAGTATACTTATGACAGTTGAGTGAAGAACTCGTATGGAAAAGTTGCGTATTAGGCCCAATAATTATTGGTATGCCTTATGTGTGCAGATGTTTTATTTTGTGACAGGTATGTCAATGTGATCACCGGTTGCCGTTCTCTATTACATACATAAGTAAGTACATACTTACTTTTGACATTGAATTTTTGTTTTGAAATATTGAGTTTAAAAATAAACTAAAATGTTTTTTTAATAAACTATTTAATATTTTAAGTTTTTCATCAAGTCAAGAGGTGCAGTCGATGGTGGAGCCAAACTCCATAATTTTTTTATTTTTGTTTTTATTTTTAGAAAGAGTGACTTTTGGGTTCTTTACGAATTCGCCGTTGCATAGACGTTATTAATTTTCGCATTGGTAAAACATTTGAGTCGTATTATTTAGAATTTCGGTTCATAAATTAAAGATGTGAAAATACAATTTCGACTAATTCACCATTAAATAAAACTTTACTCAAAATATGTGTAGAATGTACATAAGTATATATAAACATATATTTTAATATCATTACATTTTATTTAGAATATTTTTGGAATTTCTTAATTCAGTACAGATACTTATTTTTATTTTGCGATAAATGCTAATAGGGAAGAACTCTGGGTAGAAAAAGGTACATATCGACGCCTGTCGGAGGAATTTTTTCGTTATTGTTTCGTGGTATTTTCGTATTCATATGTACATATGTATGTATATGAGGAGAGAAAGAAAGAAAAAATGAACAGAAGATTTTATTTTCACAAGAACTACATATTTTGTATGAAAAGATCTAGAATTATAACTAAATAAATAGAAATCATAAAGTTTCTTTGTAATATTTTACAATATATAAATATCTATTTACATATTTATAAGAAAGTAACATTATTAAGTGACTGACTGACAGACATACTACATGTATCAACGCCCACCGCGGACTAAAAACTTAAAATGTACTTAAACTTGGTACAACTCTTAATATAGAGATCTGATAGATTCTTGGAAATTTTGCAATTTAAGAAAGTAAAAACGGGTAAAATCAATAAACGCAATATCTTTGGAACGAAAACAGATAAAAGTTAAATACAAATAACGTTTTAATTTATAATTTAAAAGCAGACGATCACGTCTTTGGTTATTTTTTCATATTTGTGCGCTAATGGAGTAAATAACTGACTTTTTTTTTTCAAATTTTTAAAATTAATTACATTTAAAGTGAAAAACGATAAACACAAATTATATTAGTATTTTATTCTTCTGAAAAAACTTTTAAATGTATGTAATTATATGGGTACTTTTTTGTAATTTTACAATGAAAAAATTATCCGCGGTTTGGTACTACATATTTACATAAAATAAAATTTTAAGTTCCTTTTTGTTGTCGTGGTGCTGCTCAAATATTTTCTAATGTATCTCTTTCGAAAAGTATATTTTTCAAGAGAGTACTCTTTTCAAAAAGAACAATTTTAAAACACTACCATTTTCAAAAATTACATTTGGAAAAATTAAAGTAGAAGCTTTTTAAAAAGTTTTCTGCCTTTATTTATTCCACTTGGGAACATAGGGGTCCAACTAATTCTATCATTACATATTAGTTTAATTTCGTCAAAAGATTAGTTTACTTTCATTTAAAATTGTTCTACGCCATGTATTTTTTAGAGGACCGCAGCGCCGACTTCCTTGGAAATTCCATTCTAATGCGGTTCTCGTCACGATGCCAATAGGTTTACGACCATCTCCACTTTCTTCTTGTTATTTGACGAGCTATTGGTTCTTCGTTTGTTAACCTCTAGAGCTCAGTGTTTGTGATTGTGCTTGGCCAAAATTTTTGACATATTATTCGTAGACACTTGTTTATGCTTTTTAAAAAGTACTTTGAAGGTACGTTTCTTAAGTATTCTATTTCAAAAATATATTTCTTATGAAGTAGCTTCTTCAAAATACATATATATTTTCAAAAACTATCTGTTTTAATTAGTAGCTGTATAAATAAAAAAGTTTATGTAAATAAAAAATTGGTTTTTAGTAACACGGAAGGAAGCGAGGAGCTCCGAGTAACTTTAAAGGGGAAAGAGAAAAAAACACGACATTGATTGCAAAATGTAAATATGGTCTTATAGCTTTTCTTTTTAAACAAAAGATATCAAGACTAAAACTTCTGTTTATAAAAAAATTTGGATAATTCCAAAAAAAAAAATGATATTTTTAGTTTACATATATTTATTATTATTGCTTTTTAGTTTGACATCTTTGGAATTTCTTAATTTAGAGTGTTTTCAAGGCAAATACAACTTACTACTTTTTAAAAACAAAATTTGGAAAATTCATGATTTTCTACCATGTGTTTTTTTCTTATATGTAGTTTATTTCGTCAATATTTAATTGGCCAACATTTTAATTAATTTTACAAGAAAGCAGCATTTTCAAAATTTCTTCTGTTTAATTTAATATTTATTTTATTTTATATCTATTATATATTTATTTGTTTATTTATTTTTCAAACTACAGTATGCCTTCATCCTCTGCAACTCTCATCTACTGCAAAACCTCGCATATTGCAACATTCACATTTTTACATTGTACTCTATTCGAAGGAAGGGGTTTAGAAGAAATCAATTTCGATTATGTGATAGAAGCTGAAAGCAAGATGTACAGTTTTAGATATTGAATCTTAATTTCCTAAAATAAAATCATTCTTTTAACAATTAGATTCAATGGCTCGAAGAAAAGAAAATTGGTTCAAAAGAAATTATAATTCTTTGAAAGCTTCGAGAAACTGCATTGGCATTGCAAAAATACATGTCTTGTGATAAAACACAAACAAAAATTTCTTACTTCTCTTAAAACTATACACATTCTATAACCTCGTCGTTCCCCTTTTTGTATTTTGTTTTCCTGTTATGAACTTTAATACAATAAAATGAAACATTAAGAAATAGAAAAAATTTTTGCCTATAATTTTCATTTAATTCAATTAATTTTGATAGAACGTGCAATACTTCTCTTAAATTAAGGCTATAAATGTGATGTTTTTTTATTCCATAAAATTTTTACTCGGATATTGCAACAAATTCGGATTTTGCAACAGTCTCGGTCGACAATTGTTGCACAATGCCAGGGGCGTACTGCAACTCCTAACAAAAATTAAATATTTTAGTTTACTTGTTTTATATTTAAATTATATTTATTTTTAACGTATTTTTACTTTTTAATTTTTAAATGATTTACATTTAATTATCTGATTTTTTATAATTAATAAATTCTCCAACTATTTGATCAATGAATTTTTTAATCCATAAATAATTTTGTTTAGTTTTAATAAATTTTTAATCAAATAATACATTTTCTTTTAATTTTTTATTAGTTGATTAATTTTCAATGAAATAATTGGTTGTTTTTACAAATTAATAAATTTCTTAATTTATTTTGTATATGTATTAATTACGTTATAAATTTTCTTAATTTCTGTTACATTTCTTATTCTTTTCACTTTTTTTGTCAATTGTTTCTATAATTTTCATTTTTATTACACTATTTTTCTATTTGTGTCTTGTTTAATAAATTTTATAATTAATTCTTTATTTGTTGTTTAATTGTTTTATTCGACTTATTCAATTAATTTTTATTTGATATGTTTCTTTAGGTTTCATTTTTCATTTATCTGTTTTATTTGTATTTATTTATTGTAATTTTAATTGTTTACGTGTTTTTTTAATTTAATTAATTTTTTTTTTGATATCGGTAAACAAAATTCATTTTGTACCTATTTTAATATAAATTTGCAAATGGGAATCATTTTATATAATTTCTACAATTTCTATGTTTTACCAATTTTAAATTTTGTTAAATTTTTGAAATTTCCTTCCTCTCCATCTCTATTACTCATGTCTAGATTACTCACTTTAGCATTATATTTTTTCCCTTGCTATTTCTTGTATCTTTATCTTACATTTCCTTTTAATACATAAAATTTATCAATAACTAAATAAATAAATAAAACATTCACTTTAAAAATTTAAATACGTATGTATGTATCTCAATTAACCAAATATGTTTGTATGTAAATATGCACATATATAACGTTTCGAAAAAGCAACAACAAAAGTTCGTCACGAGTTCTTTTCTCTTTGTTTAAAGCAACAAAAAACTAAATAAAATTTATAAATTTCTGCTGCATGTGCGCTTAGTTAAACGTTCAAGAGTAAACTAACAAGCGAACACAGAAATGGGGAGCACCACTGTTGCTTCTATCCACTGCTGGATGGAGTGCGAATAAACGCAAAATAAAACAAATACACGATGTTTAATACATTAAGTAAGAGCCCCAGAAAAGAGCACACAACAAATGTTGGCGTGTTAAGATCACAAAATTGTCAATAAGAAGCTCAAACAGGGTAGTAGTTGGTGACGGGGTATAGAAATGTCTAGTGAGAAATGATCACTCAAAATATAAAATTGCCAACTAATATTTCAAAAATCGATTTTAAATTAGATATGCAGCGTTGTCAACGTTTAAATTTAAAAAAGCACAGAGTGATGGAAAAAGGAAACAAAAACTTCTATATTAAATTAATCAACTATCCGTTTCAATTAAAGCGTCTCTTGTAAAAGCGGCAAAAGACAGAAGTTGTATTTGAATCAAAAGTTTTTTACATTATCACCAAAAGGGACATTTTTGAAAAAATATAAGTATGTATTGTAGTATTTACTCATCATTGAAATTTCTTGACTTCCAAATAAGATTTGGTGTTAATGAAAATTTTAAAAAGCGCTAAATTGTGCTAAAAGCACTGAATTGACAATCCTGATATCCAATATAAAAGAACTTCCCAAGAAGTCAATTTTAACATATGCTTGTGGTTGGCTACTTTTTTCTCATTTGGTTACGTTGTTGGAAAATGCTGGTCACAAACTTTTGTTTATCGTAACAGTACTGGTCGTCAAGCAGAACAGTGACGAGCGCACACGTGTATATTTTTTCCAGGAATACTTTATCCAGCAAACACTGGGAGGTTTGATATAACATGGGGGAATGGCTTTTTGTTACAAAACATTTAGGGGAAAAAATTATTTTAATTAATTTAAATTCTTACAGAAGCCAATATTACAATTATGTCGCATTACAAATATATTAATCTTAAGTTAGAGCCAAAGACAAACAATTAAAACAAATACATAATAAAACAAATAAAATTGTAATAAAGTAATTTATTTTTATTTTTAATCCGGCTTTAGGTCATAGATTTATTTATTTATTTAAGTAAAGTTCCGGCTTTACTTAAATTCCTGATGAAGAGAACCGATGGTGATCGTAATATTGAATAAATAAATGAAGAATAAAATTTAATAAAACAAAGAAGTTTTACTTAAATAAATATATGACCTAGAGCCTGAATAAAAATAAATTACAGACCTTAAGGTCGAAGAAATTAATAAATATATAAGTATGTAAATTATAATAAAGTTTAAATCGTCTAAAAAACGTGTGTTAATAGAATTAAATTTTTTTCAGTGTAACTGGCACTCACCGATCAACTAGTTTTAATTTTAGGCACTTATGATCATAGATGAGAGATTTCATTTTGACGATTTTAGGGCTCAAAATTGCATTTTGAGGATTTGACGATTTTACGAAATTGAACAGTGGACAGCATTCTTTTTTATTTTAATACTTTTTAAGAAACTTTCAACTTAATAAAAAACTTACAACTATTGCTTTTTCAAATGTTCATTAGAATCAAAGTGTATTAATTTTACTTACACTATTTTGTTTGGTGCACACAAAATGTCGTTTAATTTTTTTTGCGTACAATTTAGTTAATTTTTTTAACCATTTAATCCGAATTTTCCATGAAATCACTACCTGACCCTTAGAGTAACAACTTAAGATATACAAGTTTTTCTCGATCATTGTATTGAAAAGTGTATCCTGAATCAGCTCTTACGTTAAAAGATGCAGAGGCCTCGCCAATGGTTTGTTCAGGATACCAACGTTGTTGTTGTAACGGAAGATGATGCAGATGATACAATAGCCTCTAAGACAGAAGTCGGTGTCAGAGTGTCAGTAAAAGCATTAAGAACATCACTCGGAGTTTCATTTATTATTTGCACTGGATTCAATCAAATTCACTGATCCTGGAAAATGAATTCCCGATTCATTCTTTGACGGCGCAATCACATAAGAATTAATTCTGGTTTCTATTTTTAAAATTTCAAAGGGTACCATATGCTTTTTGCTTTCAGCCGCAATAGATACTCACAGTAGATTTATTAAGAAAAGATCACCAGACGTCGTTCTTTTTAAAAACAGCAGTTTATAAACCAACTTAAAAGTCGTGAAAATTTACCAGGACAACACATAAAAACGTCATACTTTTATGGCGACATATTTGGTATAAGTAGATCGGAGCTTTGCTAAAAGCCTATAACCGTAATGCATAATTGGCGACAGCTCAAGAGTTTTCATTTGTAGGCTGAGCTCCCCCCAGGGGGCGCGGTCAATTCATCCTGTCTTGGTGGCTTGGTGTTGAACCTCCTGGGGTATAGGGTTATCAGGTTTCCGGACCTAGGCCTTTTTGCTGATAACCCCTAAAAACTTGTATGTTGCTACCCAATCCCTGAAACAACAGGGCAACGGGCGCGCATGCAAGTAAATTAAAGGTGAAAGTGGGTTCGCTCGCTCGTCCGGTAAGTGGGTAATCTGGTTTTTCCAGACCAACGGGCGTGCATATATTTAATTTAAGGAAGTAGCTCTGCCTATGCTTGTCTGGGTAGAGGTGCTATCGATACCTCAGGTTTGCACGGGACCTAAAATCGGAGGTGTTTTTAACACGCGGCTGACCAGAGTCCTATCTGGTGCCACGGGAACCAGTAGCCCCTAGGACTTGACCTAGACTGGTTATTGGTGAGGCCCCTTCGGGGATCACGTGGTGGCTGTGGTTAAAACCCAGATACGCGGGAAGAGTTATGGGTCAGATGTAGTGTGTCTGTAAGAGGTGCTAGTGACTGATTATAGATGCTCTCTTCAGGCCGTATATCTCTAGGTGTTGTTGCTATTCGACAAAGCTACTCTGATGTTTTGCGGTGGGCGAAGCCTCAGGTAAGATGAGGGCACTATTTTGCTGCCGGGCCATCGGGGTAGTAGGAGGTTAGATAGCTCCAACACTTCAGCAAAGTGTCTGTACATGGTTCTGCAGCCTGTACAGAATTTGCTACCAAGTTGTCCCTCGTAGGCGCACATGTCGTTCCTCCGCCCGGCATGTACCCCTGGGAGGGGTGACGGGACGGTGGTGAACGGCTTTATTCACCCAGTGCGAAGAGCACCGTCAGGTAAGGCCTTCGGGCAGGTACTGACGTAAAATCTTTGATATATTTGTAGGCTGAGCCTCCCCCCAGGGGGCGCGGTCAATTCATCTTGTCTTGGTGGCTTGGTGTTGAACCTCCTGGGGTATAGGGTTATCAGGTTTCCGGACCTAGGCCTTTTTGCTGATAACCCCTAAAAACTTGTATGTTGCTACCCAATCCCTGAAACAACAGGGCAACGGGCGCGCATGCAAGTAAACTAAAGGTAAAAGCGGGTTCGCTCCCTCGTCCGGAGGGGTAGTTGGTCTTTCCAGACCTTGACCTTTGGCCAATTGCCCTAAAACTTAATATGTTACTACCCAATCCCTGAATACCAGGGTAACGGGCGTGCATGTAAGTAATTAAGGAAGTAGCTTGCTACGCTAGTCTGGGTAGAGGTGTTACCGATGCCTCAGGTGTGCAAGGAACCTAAAATCGGAGGTGTTTTTAATAAGCGGCTGACCAGAGTCCTATCTGGTGCCACGGGAACCAGTAGCCCCTAGGACGTGTCCTAGACTGGTTATTGGTGAGGCCCCTTCGGGGATCACGTGGTGGCTGTGGTTAAAACCCAAAGATACGCGGGGAGAGGTATGGGCTGGATGAGTGTGTCTTCAATCATGGGCTAGTGGCATGATGTGGATGTTCTCTTCAGGCCATATATCTCTAGGTGCTGTTGCTATTCGACAGAGCTGCTCTAATGGTTACGGTAGGTGAAGCTTCAGGTCAGATTGGGGTAAAAGTTCCACTGCCGTGCCATTTGGGTAGTAGGAGGTTAGATAACTCCAAGCATCTTAGGGGGGCTACTGGGGCGGTGGTGAACGTGCTTTATTCACCCTTGTGCAATAGTGCACCGTCAGGTTGGGCCTTCGGGCAGGTACTGACGTGAATCTTTTGCAACTTTGTAGGCTGAGCCGTGTAAGAATACCAGTAGAGATAGTGTTCGGCAGAGTAGCATGTTGCTAACAAAAAAATTATCAGATATCCAAAGAATAAAATCAGGAACGGATTGTGCCATCAAATAATACACCATTTCTCATTTAACAACATGAAATTCAAACTTTTGCCAATAAAATACCATTCCGGTGGCTAAAAACAACAGGTTGCAATTCCTGTGTTGGAACGGACTAACGATTTTTGGTCAAAATCGAATAATCCATCATAATAACTCATGTAAAGCATACGAAGTTATTTTCTTTTAATATGTAATTATTTTAATAAAGATACAAGTTATTAATAATGTTAAATTTTAGCAATAAAATGACACATGGAAATTATTTTTATTTTGGAAGCCAAAATTAGAACATATTTTAAAAATAATTAATATAATTAAAATTCTTTATTTAACACAAATATTTAAAAATTCATTTTCTAAAGACTGAGTCAACACATCAACCCGTTAGCTATTGCTCTAATACACGATACAGAAGAAACAAGAAGATTAAAAGGCACCACATCCTAGATTTGCCGTTTAGAAACTAACAATTGTTCATGATCTCAGTATAAATACTAGATTTAAAAAATTATTTTTTTCCTAACTAATTTTTTTTTTTTAATTACACAGTGCAACACGAAAAAAAAATAACCATATACGGACACCACTACGTGATAAAAGACTAAAAAAAAGACCCGTGTCTCCCAATTTTTCCCAAAGTCATGCACTTTTTTTATGGGCCGCCAAAGATTTGGGGCCTCGGTATCATTTTCGCAAAAAAGTGATCATTTTCTCGGGCTCATATCTTGCAAACCGTTCCGAATTTCGATTTACTCTCTGAGGCAAACTTGTAGCTCTTGTCATAAAGAACAAAAATTGCGAACATATAAAATCAAAAAAACTTCACCTTCCAGATAAAAATCGCAAAAAACTTAAAAAAATTCGATTTTTTTTACCTTTTTCTCTTGTTCAGGTCCATAGGTAGCAAACCGTTCAAAATTCAAGGAAACAATCAACTACAAAATTTTACCTAAGATCTCAATAAACAAATTTCTACAACATATAAACTTCCTGGGAATAATTCTGAACACCGTTTAGGTAGCGCTTAGGTAGCCGCAAAAGTGAAAAAAGTGACGCGCTACCTAAACGGTGTTCAGAATTATTCCCAGGAACACATGTTACATGTACGTATAAAGTATAGAAAATTTTATTCAATAAATAAATTGTTTGATACTTTTAATTTAATTTATTTATTATGGTTGTTTTGTAATTCACAAGTAGAAAAATGATTAAATTCTATAGAATTCTGATATAGTATTTGTTGATTTTTGTATAAATATATGAGTTGGAATGCTTTTCAAACATTATTTGGCTGAAAAGTACTGATGTTTTGGTTAGCGTCAATGAAATCCGTGTATATACTCAGCTGAGCCAACAACAAACAATATATATTTTTAATAATTCATTTGGAGAATATTTCGAATAATAAATTTAATAAATATTATTATTATTATTTAATTATTTTATTTCTATTTCGTCAATTTTGTTCTTAATTTCATTTAATTTATTTCGTTTACTTTATTTTATTTTAATTTATTTAATTTTTCCCTTTTTCGCTCTGAAAATTTAAATAAAGTCTGAAAATATTCAGAGCTCATTTTTATGATTAACACCTTTAATAATAACAGTTACAAATAGACTTGGCAAGTTTGCAACAAAAAAGCATGGCAATTATTTAAAGAATCAATAAAATAATATGGGCAAGGCGTTTTTTGTCCTCCCTTTTACGCTCACATTATACAGCCGATTTTTGACAAAGATAATTCGCTGCAGATGTGCAAAAATGAAATCGGTTCAGTATTTTATTGTGACTCTATATTGCACCACAAGTAATAAGATTTTGCAGAAGCAATATAAAAAACAATTGTACGTTTTTTCATATTTACACTAATGGTGTCAAGTAGAATCAAAGTGGGATGGTGTACTATTTCTATAATATTTACAAAAACAACATGAAACTGTCTTCAGTTGTGCTACGCAAACTAAAAATAAATTTTTCTTTTGTAATATTATTGTATAAAATTGCTACCATCTTTAATATGAACTTTAAGATACATAAATGATGTGATGAGTCAGTCATGGTGTAGAAAATGTAGATTTTCATGCACATTTTCTCTTCTACTGAAAATTTGAGTGTTTTTATTCATTCTACACAGATTTTTGACAGCTCTAAATATTTTTGGTACCAAAGAAAAAATTAAAAAAAAAACAACAATAGGTAATAATTCTGTCTGTTTTAGATTGGAAGAGGGAAGAGATGTCAATAAATTGATTTAGCTAAAGATTAGATCTCAGTAGGATGCTGTAGTTAATGAAAACTTTTTAAGTCCTTTAAATTTTTTGTTAAAAAGTTGAAGTATATTTGATTTTATGTTATCTCATATATATGTAAGTATATGGAACTGAGCCACAGCAGAGCGTGACGGTGACGCTAGTAAGCATAAAAACGTGTTACAAAAATTTTTATTATATTAAATATACATATGTACATAAGTACATATAATACACATGTATATAGGTATACATATGTATATATAAGTATGTAATTAAAAATTCAAAGGAAATTAAACAAAACTTATTGGAAAAAAATATGTAAATGAATGACAATGGAATGATTTCTTATCGAGAAAAAAATTATTGTGAAAAAAATTTATATACATAGATAGTAAATTGATGATATTATTCGACCTTTCTTAATTAATTGAATTAAAAATAATAATTCCTGAAGAAAGCACCCACAGGGTGTTGAAATAATGAAAAATGAAAAATATATTGTTTTAAAAAAAAAGAAGACCTCAAACTCGGTTTTTAACACCCAAAAATACATTAAATCAAATAAAAAAATTAAAAAAAATGTTTGTACTAACTGACCTATGCGTTAAACAAATTATTTTAAGCGTAACGGCCTCATTAGGCAAACGTTGCTGTAACCTTAATGTACCGTACCGTGCTGTTAGCACAACAAACCAATTACCACAAACCAATTACCATCACTGTTGCGAACAGCAACAAAAGCTTCATTTCTGTTACGCTTATGTAGAAAACGTACCAAATCACAAAAATTGTAATTATATACATACATATAAAAATGTAAACATTTTGATGAATATTAATATTCCCTTTAAATCAATTGATTTAAAGGGCAGTCACCCTGTGTATATATTTTTTATATTCTGTACTTTTTCCTACATGTATAATAAAAAATATGTATGTATCAGTGCATGCATACGAATATATTATTATATCAATATGGCATATTTATTTGCTAACAATATACTTACATAAATATGCATATGTATGTACATATATGTGTATCGTGTTAAGTTGTTTTATACATATGTATGTATATCTATAAAAATAGTACTCAAAAAAGAAGCGAAAATACCCCCTTTCCATTTAACATACAAGCAGCCCATCACTGCTCTACAACTGTCACGTAAGAAAGGTATGAAATTATATTTTATACAGATTTTGACGTTCCGGCTACGATACGAAGATCTGATCCGTTTTCATAATGAAGCAGTACGGTACGGTTTGCTAATTCTACCTTAAATACTACAAAAAGTCTCATTCACACCCACACGCAATAATTACGCACATCCGTGAGTACATTTTGCCTTATGACCTTTTATGTTTACCAACACTAGAAATATGAATAAAGCGGGTGATACACACATCAATATTTAGCTTCAATCTTTGCGTTTGTGTTATTAAAAACATTGAAGCTATGCGACAGACGATGTCGATGTTTTTCATCTATTATTAACAAAAAATAGAAAAATAAAAAGTGATCTACTATTATTACATTGGGGTTAGTAGTAAAAATAGAGAAAATGAAAAAGACTCCATTTCAAAATTTCGTTGGTTAATTTTTTAGCGTATAAAAGCTTTCGTCGGCAAAATATTTTCTGTGCTTATTAAATAAACAAATTTTTCAATAAAATGTCATATAACATATTTTTTTTAAATATTTGTAACTATACTCTTCGCTTTTCACATCTTATACAGTCCGTACGCTGCTATTAAATCAATATTTTTTTAATATTGTTTAATAAAAAATTATTTTGTATAAATTAAAATATTTTCCAATAAAAATACGAGTATGTTGCATATTTTTTTTTTTTTTTGTATTTTTGCCACTACTATTTTTACTTTTCAAATTTCATAAAGCAGGCAATGAACACTACTTCTGCATACACGATGCTCACTTGGTAGTCCTATATAATAATATTAAAATTGACAACAAAAGCAAAAATATTTAAGCTAAATATTGATACATGTCACTCTTTGACAACCTCAAGTATGCTTGCCCGGGAGTTTTTAGATCATATCCATGTACAGGTAACAGATAGGAAAGAAATGCATTTATTCCGAGTCAAGCCTCCTATCCTCATGAACATTTAAATTTCCTAGCAATTTGTCTCGGTTTACTATTGTAAGCTCTGCAATTAGAATCCCTAAATTGGATCGAAGCTGAATATTTTTAAGTCACCTAATTGTTGCAGAGTGTAGTAGAGTGAAAGAAAGCATAAATCTTTTAAATTAGTGGATTAGTCCGAGATAGTTTCTTTTTCCATCATCCGGAGGGAATCGAATAACTTTTACTATGTGAATCCAATGATCACGACAAAAAAGCTGTCATAAAATTGAATGAACACTGTAATTTTTCTTGAATATGACACTTTGAGGGTAATAAGCCCGATGTTACTTGTCAATAAAGGACGTAGTGACTATACAAGAAATCGTTGGAGCAGTGATGACCCAATTGCATCGATTTTAAATGCTGCAAAAGCAAAAAAAGACACTCTGGCTTATAAGGAAGACAGACTCCCGCATATAAGAATTTTACATTTACCGGACTCAAAGTGTACAAATATTCGGAAGTTCTGAAACCCATTGTACTTATGTATGAGTATGAAAAAATCCCATCATCGTACGAGGTGTCCAACAGCATATGAAAGATTGTTTGAAGGCAAGTTTGATGCTGCCTCCTAGGGGGCACGGCTTATACAACCTGTCGTGGTGGCTTGATTTTGTGCTTCCTGGCGTATAAGATTATCAGGTTTCCGGACATAGGGCTTTTTTTCTGCTAGTAACCTCCAGAATTAGTATGTTGTTACCCAATCCCTGAAATAACAGGGTAACGAGCGCGCACGCAAGTAAATTAGAGGTAAAAGTGGGTTCGAATGCTCGTCCGGATGGGTAATATGGTTTCTCCATACCTTGAACTTTGGCCAGTTACCCATAAAACTTATTATGTTACTACCCAATCCCTGAAATAACAGGGTAACGGGCGTGCATATAATTATTTAAGAAAGTAGGCTTGTCTACGCTGTTATTAGTTAGGCCCCTTCAGGGGCCAAAGATACGAGGGAAGAGTTATGGGTCGAATGATAGGGTCTGCAATGTAGTGCTAGTGATCGCGTTTGCGGTTGGTGAATGGCATATAATAGGGAGGTTTGTTACTGCTGGGCCGTTGGGGTGATAGGAGGTTATATAGCTCCAGCACTTTAGCAAGGTGTCTGTGCATGGTTCTGCAGTCTGTACATAATTTGCTACCATGTCTGCCCTATCTGGGGCATACTTGATACCCCCTTTCCTCTGGAAGGGACGACCATCCCAATGAACGATGTATTCACACAGTGCGAAGACCACATTCAGGTTAAGTCTTACCTGTCATACTGACGTAAAACTTTGACATATTTGTCATACATATGGCTTAGAAATGTGTATCATGATAGTGCCTTGCAAAGAGAGCACACTTTTATTTCGATCGTGGCTGACTTCAACAAAGGCTTATATGAGTATAACTGTAAGTATGTTCTTAGTGAAACTCCCCTCAATACGCCAATATTGGTCAACTAATCCAACCTTTCACCAAGCTCGAACCGCAGACGTTATACCCCATCTTGGATTTGAGGAAATTACAGCTACGCTTCACTTTTGCGACAATAAGTTTGACGTTAGTCCGCTAATGGCTACAAAAATCCGCCTAATCATATTTCATATTAACAAAGCTATGCCAGCTCATATACATATTCAAGAAAACCTTTAATAAATCAAAATATGGTGAAGTTTAAAGGACATAATGGCATGAAACAGTACATGAAGCACAAGCCTATTTCATGGAGGTTAAAGCTTTGGTGTTTATGTTAGTCAGAAACTGGTTTGTAGAGCGCGGTCTTTGTGACGCTGTTGTTCTGCAGTTATGTGAAAAACTGGCGAAAAATTAAGGTTAAAGTTATCATCGGCAATTTTTTTAAAGGTCGAAGGTTTAATTCACACTCTTTAACAAAAATGATATAGGAACTATCTGAAGTAATAGAAATCATATGGTAAAGAAACAAGGGATACGAGTACCATTTCGGCAGTCATATGGATGGATAATCGTAGTGTTTATCTCACTTACAACTTCGGTATTCAAGGTCAAACGACGCGTAGCTGTACAGGCTGATAAAAAAGATATTGATTTCCTCCTGATTCTCCACTACTACAACAAAGGAATGGGATAAGTTGATATAATGGTTAAAATTTTTATTACTATGAGTGAGATCGCAGAAGCAAATGGCGTTTCTATAAACCCTTCTTTAAACATTTTCTTTACTTTTTCACTAATATACTTTCTTAAACTAGAGTTTTTTAACAGACTTTTGAAATAAACTTTTTAAGATACTTTGTGAATAGATTCTTTGAAAAATAAATTTTTTAAATATACTTTTAAGACTAATTTTTAACTAATGCTTTGGAAGATAATTTTTGATCACAAAAAAAGTTAATAAATAAAGAAATAAAACTATTTTAGAAACGGCTTTTTATATTCGCTTGTAAAGGATAAATTTATAAATTATTTTTTAAAACTTACATATTTTTTCAACATAACTACTTTTTAAAAGATGCATTTCGCAAAAATAGTTTCTCATATATATTATATATATTTCTTCATAAGATAATTTTAGAAAACAATACGTTTTCGCTTTTTAAGGTAATTTTTAGAAATTTTCTTTTTGAAAGTATTTTCTGATTGGGTACTTTCTTTCAAATATTATAAAGTGTCTGTATGAAGAATATTTTATTTAATTGTGCACAATCTTTTAAACGATACTTTCTACTTAACGTAATTCTTTTTTAAGATTTTTTGTCGTTTTAAATAGAAATACATATGTTATTCAAATTTTCAAATGAGTTTTATATAATTTTGTTTTTTTATTTCATTCACAAGTCTGCCATATCTACGAGTATTCAAGGTCCTATGAAGTGCCCTTACCGGAAAAAAAGCTTAAGTAACATCATTTTTGATTTTCACTGCAAAAATATAAAAACTATAACTGTATAAATAAATGTACAGTGAAGTTAGAGGTTTAAACGAATTATCGCGCACAACGAACAGCTTGTTTATACAAATATTTCATATAAATTACTAGGGCTAAAACGAAATTTATAATGAATTTTCAAGTATAACGAACTATTTTTAGGTACGGAATAAAAAAAAACTAAATCGCACACATTTTCCCCTAATTTAATTAAGTCACTATAATAATTAATTACTGAATACTTTTTGACAAAGTGATAAAAAAATCAGTAACTGAAATTTTTAACATATCGAAATATAAGAACAAATGTAACATATTGTTGTTGTTGCTTAGTTTTATTCATTGAAAAAATTTTAAATATAAATTTTAAATATTTTCATCCAGTTTCATATTGTTCGTTATAAATTTAAATTTTTTAAAGTATGTACATATTACCAACGATTTATAATTTGTAAACTTAAGTAGCAAATAAATTATTGATAGTGCAACAAAATGGCAAGAATATAAAGAGAATTTATCTAATTTCCTTAAAAGAAATGCAAATTTCTCAAAGAAAAGCCCTCGTTTTCCACCATATATTCCCGTGCTGGTTTCTGTAACTTGCGATAAGCTCTCGCATTAAAAATAGTTTAAAAATTATATCTAAATATCACCACATTTTTAAAAAATGATTCATATTGTAATTAAATAAGTTCTGTGAAAGTGTAAAATACTTTTCATCATACCAAGCCTGTTTATCATAGGATGATAATAATTTTTTCCATTCGAAAAGTTCTTCATATCAATTATAGGAATGAGGTTTATTTATTGTTATTATTTTGTGTGTGTTTTGTTCATTATATCAGCATTTTTTCTTTAGAATTTCCCTTATCAATTTGTTTTGCTTCAGTTGCGTTTAATTATTACATCCTTAAAGTATGCCACACAAATGTATACGGTTAAAAATCTAATTATCTATTGAACACTTACCCACAGATGCACGCGTGACAAGTAAATATGCATTACGATTCACCGGTGTTCCCACTTTTATGTAAATACGCGAGAATCACCCGATCAACCTTTCCGGCTTTTTGTCTCGTCATTTTTATAAAAATTTCTTTTATAAGTACATATATATTTTATAGGAAAAAAATTATATTGATTTTTGTTTTGTGGGTTTGTTTAGCTGCTCAAGTATCGATAATTCATTGGTGTTAACCGAATCGTCAGTGAACTTTAAACTGTTTGTTTGCAACCATTCAAACTTGTACGTTTATAAAAAAAACTATCATTTAAAATATTAGAATTCAATCATATGTATAATCTTAAGCTCTAAACACATAGACGACAGCAGACAGCAAGCAGCAATATGTCAAAAATAAAATCCATGTATTTAAATGAAAACGATTATTTTAACGGCAGCACAGCAGCACGACTGCACAGCAGCATTTGCTGCTGCTGCCAACTTAGACTATTTTATATTTTGACGGGCAGCATTAAACAAATATAGTGTTGCCATTATATATATATATATATATATATATATATATATATATATATATATATATATATATATATATATATATATATATATATATATATATATATATATATATATGTATATATATGAAGGGCTTATTGTAAAAACACGATAAGCCACACGATTTCAGAAAGAGGTTTTATCAGTTCATTCAATTACTTTACAGCATCCGAACGTCCTCTTAAAATATTGTACCTATATTCCGTTTAATTTCCGCCTTAGCCGCAAGTGTCACTTTTTACATTTTGATTTTATTCAGAATTATTTATCCCAAAAATTCGATAAGCCACAGCAATTACAAAGACAGTATTACAAAACGATGGATTCTGATGAAGATAGCAGTGGAAGTGATAATTTTGTTGAAGATAGTGATGACAGCGTGAAAGACAAAGAGTTTTTGCCAACAGATGATGAAGTAATTTCAGAAACCAGCGAGGTATGATTTATTGAAACTGGTGTGGCTTATCATGTTATAGAAAGAAAAAATCGAGTATTTAAATTTGTGTGGCTTGTAATGTTTTTGTTATTCAGGAAAATTGTGTGGTGCCAATTGAAGGTTGGCACAATGTTATTAAACAAGCAAATCAAAAGACTCCATTTATCGTCACAGTTATGGAACAAGTTGATTTTTTAAATTTCGGCCCTATTGTAGACGGTATTAACAAAAATTCAATTACTACCGATGGTAGCAAAAAGGATTTCTCTGGTGTTTACACATTTTACTTTAAAGCAGAAAATACGAGATCAATTTTTGTAAAGCATTCAATACAAGGAGAGAATAAGGAAGTAAGTATTTTAAAAAAGGGAAGACCTGCAAATACAACTTTAAATGGATTGAAAAAAAATATACAGAACTCTTAAAACTAGCGGCAAAGAAAGTACACGGCGTAAAATCCTTGCTGCCATATATTTCACCAATTTATCATTCCTTCTACAACGCTTTGGAGCCATCTTCGGCTGAAACTGAATAACAACTTATAGAAATTATTTGATGTAATAAATAAAAAAAATAATAAATTTTAAACTGCAAAAACACGATATGCGACTTCATTTCAACCAAAATAACAAAACTTTTGATATTAAAAAAAATATGAATAAATTTCATGCAATAACTAGATAAGCCATAATTTTTTGCGATTTTAGCGATTTCCGAAGATTTCTTGGTGTACAT